>JAUYWH010000008.1:13064247-13088950 GCA_034779795.1 Ctenopoma multispine | reverse complement strand
TGGCAAACAATACCAAGGAATTGAAACAGTGGGAACCGGTTCTCAAAAAGAACCGGTTTTCGATGCCCATCCCTATGGGTGAGTCAGCAATAGTTCAAGATTGTTAAAGGTAAAAAGGTAATATTGTTGTCACATATATACCCCAATCAGGCATAATATTATTGCCACTCAAAGCTGAATTGAATAACACTGATTATCCCCTCATCATGACACCAGTTAGTCAGTGGGACATATTAAGGATGAAGTGAACAATATGTCCTCAAATCTTTTGTTTTAGAAGCAGAAAAATGGGCAAGCATAAGGATTTGACTGAGTTTGACAAGGGCCTATTTGTAATGGCTAAACAACTGGGTCAGAGCACCTCCAAAACTGACTTGACTTTGCATCCAAATTCCCCAGATCTTAATCCAATTGAGCATCTGTGTGATGTGCTGAACAAACGAGTTGGACCCATGGAGGACCCACCTCACAACTTACAGGACTTAAAGGGTCTGTTGGTGACATCTTGGTGGCAGATACCACAGCACACCTTCAGCAGTCTAGTGGACTCCATGCCTCGACAGGTCAGGGCTGTTTTGACAGCAAGAGGGGGACCAACACAATATTGGGGAGGTGGTCATGATGTTAGGCCTGATTATATTAGCTCAACTGCTAAAACAGCAAACATAACCTGAACACAACAGCAAACAACAAAACCTAAACACAACAGCAATCAAAACCTAAACACAACAGCAAACAAAACCTAAACACAACAGCAAACAAAACTTAAACACAACAGCAAACAAAACCTAAACACAACAGCAAACAAAACCTAAACACAACAGCAAACAAAACCTAAACACAACAGCAAACAAAACCTAAACACAACAGCAAACAACTAGTCGACAGAACCTTTATAAAGCAAAATAATTAGTCTCCACCAAAAATCTTCAACTATGCTAACTTACACAGAGACTACACTTACGAACATAGCAATATTACTCATAAATCGCTACCATTACACACACACACATATAACGTTATGCTATTATCGTTTTAACGACTCCGACCACAGACTAACGAACCTCTTATAAGAGCATTATTCATCTAACCTACACTTGCCGGTTTGGCTTCAAACCATACCAGACATTACCCCCTATGTCTTGTTCAAATATCTTAAAAGGGTTGCTAGTAGAGCTAACCAGGGGGAGGTGACCGACCACGTTACCGAGGAAGGCCAGAGAAAGGAATAACTAACATTAGCAAGCTAGCTACCATGACCCATGGAGCAGCTTCTGCACAGTAACCCACCATCTACATATACTCACCGGCCATAGGCGCCTTAACGGTATCCGTGAAAACACAGCCACAATGGCTGGGTGGGAGAAGAAATGGCTCGTCAGACAGGGGCATAAAGTCCCAAGAGAAGCACGGCTCTGCACCGGCTGTGGTGAACAAATGTGATGATGTGCCCGGAGGAAGAGCACCGAGCTGAGAGCTGCAGCTGAAAGCGCGGAAAAGACCGACACCGTAGGTTCACACCGCGCATGCTCAGTTAACCCTAGCCCTCGAGGAAAGCGCAGGGCTGTGCGCTGTGGACGGTGTACGCTATGGCGACTGCGCTGCGGCAAACATCCAGCAGGTGCTAAGATGGTCCAGCTTCCGACTACTTCCTTCCGACTACTACTTGAGGTCTTGTAAGTGACTGAGGGTGTTTTTATGCAAAAGCAGCAGCATCAGCAAGACGGCCAGTGTATCATGTGATGATGAGGAGATCAAGCAATTTTTTTGATTTACTTATTGACTGCATCTGCCTTGATCAATTTGATTCCAAATAGATCACACTGATACAGGATTGTTTGGGAATCTAAAGGTGACCCCCAGGTGTCTTCTAGGACATTCCTGGGCATAAGCAAAGTGGAAAGAAACCTAGAATTTAGCACCCACTTCGCATCTTTTTGGCAACAGAAGAAAACCTAGAAGCTGCTTAAAGTCACATTTCTTCTTTGCTGAACTATAGTGGGCTATATTTGAGTCAGAGACATATAATACAATAGCCAGATCCCTTCACCACAGTCTGGCAAAGAATCCAGGGAAACAAATGGTGGAAATTTATCTTAAATAGACCAATGTTACCAAGAGTTAAAACAGAGCACCCATGTCCTATGCTTATGTCCACGTGGACACAATAATGTTGTTTTAACACAGATTTGAAAAATCACAAACTTTAAAATGTTGATTGGCCTGCATGAGATGCATTGTCCATAAAGTGGACAATATGAATGCCACCTCAAAATGTAGTATCAATTCAAACACATAATTTAAACAAAGAGGTGATGAATAATCTTCTAAGATCTCTAAGTCCACAGTTAAATAATTGCTCAATCTCTTCAAATGTGAATGTAACCCTGGTTCTGCACAAACATTTGCTATGATGCAGACCCACATACATGGGTCTGTTTCCAAACCTCAGCCAACATGCTGGCTCCAACAGTTGGGTGAATAAATATTTTAGCATGTCAGCTGTAAGGATCACCAAGGGAATATTGGAATAAGGAAATACTTTTCGGTGTTGTGCTGCTATACCAACAATCAGGAACCCTCAGCACTACAAAATGGTTCAGACAGTTCAATCAAACACTATATCTCCAGGGCATACAGTCTTTTTCAAATTGTCCCATTGTTTGTTTGAATTAAGACATTTTCTACATTTTTAGATTCATACTGTCTGCTGCCACATTTTACGCTGTAGTCAGATAATCAGAGGTTTACAGGTTGCAGGTTGTTGGCAGGTCTTCTCAGAGTTGCACTCTGGGAACATTTCTGATGATGAGCAGCATTCACAAAGGTGGAAGCTTAGACTTGCAAAATAATAGTTTTTTCAACCTCTACTCACTTCCTGTGTTTCCCTAATAAATTTATTTTATTGCTCCTGCTTGGGAGGGAGACAAGTCCATATATTTTCAGATATGGTCCAGCGCATCAGGATTTCTCTTTTCAGTAGCAACCATTAATATACTGGCTAAGAGGCTTTGATCTAGTGATTTTCTTTACTTTTAAAAAGTCTGAAATATATCTCAATGGACCCACATCCCTAAGTTATTCACAACAGCCAACATTAGAATAAAGCAAAGGTACAAGGTTGTTGAGGAAAGCAAATAATTGCATATTGTAATGGTTCATGGAGTACCTGCTAAGGGGTACACCAGAAAGGAACAACCAATTAACTGAATGTGGTAAATCCAGATTTCTGTCCATGCACAGAGCTCAGAGAAATGCCCCTTTTACATAAATCAGGATTACAGTATCTGTTACCATGACAACTACTGTCCTAATCTGCTAGGCCACATGTTAATTGTCCAAGCTGATGAAAATCCTAGAAATTTGATTCTGTTCATTTGGACAGGTTTTTTAGTGGGAAAAATATTTTGAAACTCATCCAAGTTTCCTCTTCAGTGTCAACTGACTGCAGGTTTCCCCAACCTTATAAACAGTACCTTTGCACAATCACCGAAACTAGCACCACTGCCTAACAATGGGCTGTGTGATCAATGATATGCAAAATTGTTCACTGATTAATGGACGTGTGTAGTAATTCATAGAGGGTTGGGGAATGGCTGCAATCACAGCATTGTAAGATGGTGAAAGATGTACCCTTAGGCCGCCTCCTCGGTTCAGAGATGGTCGTTCCTTTTTCACGTAAATGACCTTCTTGACTCCTCTCTCAAACCAGCATTCCTCCCTGTCCAGAATCTGCACTTCATCTCTGAAGGAGTGACCACTATCCTGTAGATGTAAATAGACTGCAATAGTGGCTGCTTAGTTTCCTCAATGTATAATTCACGGCACTCCTCCTGGCACTTAACTGTGTAAACTATGTCACTCTGTTTGTGCCGGGGGACCTGATCCTTGGGGTGGACCAATCTTAGCGTAGCGTGTTTTGGGGTTTGAAAGCCACTGAGACGTGGTGTTGTAAGGAAATGCGTCTCAGCTGTTCTGATACTCCTGACACATACAGAATCACCAAGGGTTCATGATCACCATCAGCGGATCTCCTTCCTCTCTCCTCAATCGCTTAGAACAATCTAAGTGATTCCACTGACTAGGCCCAACAAGGAAGAGCTACCTCAGCCTAAGAATACATCTTTCACCATCTTACAGTGCTGTGATTGCAGCCATTGCACAACCCTCTATGAATGGTTCACACGTCTATTAATCAGTGGACAATTTTGCAAATCGTTGATCACACAGCCCATTGCTAGGCAGTGGTGCCAGTTTCTGGGAATATGCAAAGGTACTGTTTATAAGGTTGGGGAAACCTGCAGTCAGTTGATACCGAAGAGGAAACTTGGATGAGTTTCAAAATATTTCTCCCACTAAAAAACCTGTCCAAATGAACACAATCAAATTTTTAGGATTTCCTTACCTGGATTATTGAGCATGCATCAAGACATGCTGATGAAAACATCCATTCAGACCTAACAGCATTTTATGAACTAGCAGTTCTATTAGTAATATTATCTTATTATACTGTACTATGGACAGAAAATCTCAAATGATTTATTGTAGTATTTGTAATACTATTTGATATTGTTAGGAAAACATAATGGTCTTAAATAAGTACACAGACTACATTCAAGTGCAAATGTTCCACTTTATTCTGAGTAGGTTCACATTTAAACACTGCAAGTTCTTTGTATATTGATTATTGAGACATTTGTTCTTTGTACTTTTGCCTGCAATGGTCTTCCAGACACCCGCTACAGTAACCTTCATCTCTTGCTTGTTGTTTTGGGCTCTCGCTGCCTTTAGTCAGGTCTTCTGTCTGGAAACCAGCTCGGCCTTATAGAAATCGAGTGAGTCAACTGGCAAATCAAGGATATTACACCTCTTCAGGCTGAAAAGGTCTTTAGTTGCTTTGGCAGAATATTTATGTTCTGCTTAACAATGAAATGTGAAATGTCAGCCCACATTTTGGTTCCATCAGCAGTAAAATCACCAATGAATGCCAGTGAGCCACTTCCACTGGTACACTGGCATCTAATTGGCACACTCCACATGTTCCTCTTTCCATCAATAAGACACAGGGTCATTTTTATTTCATCAGTCCACAGAGCTGTTGCAGAACCTATGTCTTTTCATATGTTTTTATGAACTGCAGCCTAGCCAACTACCAGTGGTTTGCATCTTTTGGTGAATCCTCTGAGCAAATCCTTCTCTTGATTGTTGACAAAGGAACATCCAAGCCTACATCCTTGAGAGCACTCTTGACTTTCGGTGCAGTCAGAAAGGGTTTTTCATCACCAAACAAATATATATAATGATATTCTTCCCACCCACAAGATTTCTGCTCCATAGTGTCAGTTCTTTAACATTGTTTCTAGTTTTGTGATTTGTGCAGCTGTTTTTTAGGAATGTACCAAATAACTAATGCACAACCTTAGTTATACATTTTTACTCTATTAAAGTCACCTTATAATTTTCTATTCTTGCACTGCCCATGTGCAAGCTATTTTGTATATGGGACACACAACTACCCAAGAAACATTTAGTAGCCAAGTGTAAAATTACTAGTGGAAGAAAGGAGATCTTTTTTCATGCAGTTTACCCAATATTGATGTAAAAGGTTGATAGACCTGGCACTAATATAGTATATATTATTGTTATAGGAATAGTAACAGTATTTATTGTATGGCCTGTATAAATTTTATTTGTAAAGGTATGTACAATACTCGATGATGGTGCACCTCTGAAAAAAAAGGAAGTTAATCAGAGGAGGTTAGCTCCATGGTACAATTCACATATTCGTACTTTAAGCAAACAGCATGAAAGCTAGAAAGGAGGTGGCGTTCCACTAATTCAAGTAAATCCTGCGTAGCCTGGAAAGATGGCTTAATAGCGTATAAAAAAACCAGTCGTAAAGCTAAAACTACATACTATTTGTCATTAATAGAGGCGAATAAGAAGAACCCCAGGTTTCTTTTCAGCACTGTAGCCAGGCTGACAGAGTCATAGCTCTGCTGAACAGAGTATTCTTATGTCTTAGCAGTAATGTCTTTATGAACTTCTTTAAAAGTAAAATCGTAACTATTAGAGAAAAAGTTGATCAGACTCTCCCTGCAACTGGCATGAACTTAACATGTAGAGAAGTTCCTGACTTGTTTTTAAGACTGATGTCTTACTTTGAATACTTTCATCCTGTAGATCATGCAGAGTTAATTTCAATAATTAATTCAGCAAAACCATCTACTTGTCTCCTATAGACCCCATCCCGACTAGACTATTCAAGGATATAATGCCCTTGATGAGTACGTCCATTTCAGAGAAGATAAATATATCTCTATTAACAGGTTATGTACCTCAGGCCTTTAAGGTAGCTGTAGTTAAACCTCTCCTGAAAGAAACCACTCTTGACTCATGGATTTTAGCCAATTATAGACCAATATACAATCTGCCCTTTCTCTCTAAAATCCTTGAAAAAAACTGTTTCAAAGCAGTTTTGTTATTACCTACGCAGGAACAATCTGTATACATGTCTCCCTTAGGTAATATTATAAAGAAACACACTATAAACTTCCATTGTTATGCAGATGACACCCAGCTATATTTATCCATGAAACCAGGAGAATTTCTACTCCTTAATTCAGACAAGACCTTATCTAATCATATTGCTACTCTAGACCCTAACCCTGCCTTCTTTCACCTGAGGAACATTTCTAAAATCAGGAGCATCCTGTTTCAAAGTGATGCTGCGAAACTAGTCCATGCATTTGTTATTTCTAGGCTGGACTACTGTAATTCATTACTCATAGGATATCCCAATAGCTCACTCAAAAGCCTCCAGTTAATCCAGAATGCTGCAGCCAGAGTTCTGACTGAGAGATTTCACCTACATTAGCTTCTCTCCATTGGCTCCCTGTTAAATCTAGAATCTAATTTAAAAACCCTTCTCCTAACATACAAAGCACTTAATGATCAGGCCTCATTGTATCTCAAAGACCCCATAGAACCATACTCTAGAGATTCCAGATGTAGAATGGGAGGCAGAGCCTTTAGATATCAAGCTCCTCTTCTATGGAACAAGCTCCCTCTTCATGTTCGGAAAGCAGACACCCTCTTTATCTTTAAGACTAGGCTAAAGACCTTTCTTTTTCAGAAAGCTTATAGTTAGAGCTCATATACCAATACTTCCACTAACGTTGTGTCTTCTATCTCTCATAGTTCTGCTTCTTCCTTTTTGTCCCTTTCTCTCTGTACCTCTCTGCAGGAATCAGAGCTGTATGATATCCAGTGTGCAGCTGCTGGCCCTACCAACCTGCCTAGTGTTTTGTCTGCTGCTTCTTGTTGTTGTCTTTTATTTACCTGTTGTTCTTTTCTATCTCCTCTTTCCACTCACCCCAACCGGTCAAGGCAGATAGCATAAAGAATTTAACTTTGGCCAGGACTTTAAACATCCCAGATGACACAAGAAGGACAGTGAGGAGGTGCAGGGGAGGCAGAAAACAGCGAAGAGGAAATAAAGAATCAAGACAAGCGATGAGCAGGAAGAAGGTGAGAAGGCATCTCACCTCTCTGATTAAAAACCTCAGAGACATGTTATCTAGTCAGACTGACACCCTAATTCATTACTATTTGGATGTCCCAACAACTCAAAAGTCTCCAGTTAATCCAGAATGCTGCAGGCAAAGTTCTGACTGAAATTAACAAGAGAGATCATATTTCACCTACATTAGCTTCTCTCCATTGGATCACTGTTAAATATAGAATAGAGTTTAAAATCCTTCTCCTCACTTATAAAGTGCTAAATAATCAGGCTCCTTCATATCTTAAAGACCTCATAGAACCTTATTATCATCTTACATTTACCCAATTTGTAAGCTGTCCCACCAGGAGGGAGAGGACATTATATGTCTGTTAATGTTAAAGAGCTCTACAGCTCCACTGCCCTCCACCCTCTGGGCAAGTCCTGGTGCATCTCCTCCCACAGTACACATCTTAGGTTCAGAGGCAGCCTAACACCTGTAAAGTAGTGGACAGAGGGGGTAGTGCTGCCCTGCATAGATGCTTTGAAGCTACAGACTAGAAGACTCTGTGTGAGCCTCACAGTGAGGATGCAGTTTGTCAGTTCATGAGTGCTGAACAAACCACTTCCACACACCACACAGTGTGCTGCCTGGACAGATGACCACATTCAGCCAAACAATAATCAATGTCAAGTGCTCTACAGAGAGACACAGGAGATCCCTTCTGCCAGTGGCCATTAAACTGTACAACTCCTTCCCCCTGTGTAAGGGGGGAGGAAGAGGTGGACTATTATTATATAGTTTGAATTGTCTTTGTTTTTATTGAGTTTTTTGTATTGATGTTATTTTGTATTTGCGTTGTTGTGGATCTTTTCTGGTTGTGATTCTTTTCTTCCCTTTTGAACTGAGAGCAGATGTAATAAGGCAAAATAAATCTCTGGGATTAATAAAGTTTTTTGAATCTTGAATAACATGCTGATATTAGGCTAAGATAATATTAATTCCCAAGCAGGTGATTAGAATTTGAGGATTGATCTGTTAATACTGTATGAAGAAATCTTGTGCTTTAACTAAAGGCAAAAAGAGTTAAGAGTGTTAAACATTCAATCTTTCATTGACAAGCTCAGTGTAACAGATAAATAAGCATGTTAGGAAGCCTGCCAGCATACACACGGGTAACAGACTAATGTGCTTTATTTATGTAGTGTATGCTTCTGCTACTCTTATTTTGTTCCACTTATTTCCACTGTTGCCATTCTTTTGTTATCTAGTAAATGCCTGCTATACCTAACATATACTATACAGTTTCAAAAGTATTCAGAAATACTTTACTCTTTGCATTCTGTGCTGTAGTTTACATATACACATACTATTTTAAGCTTCAATGCAGCTGACCGACTGCAAATTAGTTTCAATTAGGTTTTTGTTTCATGTTAGTTGACAGTTTAAGTATAGCAGAAAATAAATTAAAAGCCAAATAGTTTATTGATAAAGCATTGATTTCAACTGAATGTTATAGATTGAGATACAACTACAACAGCATGCCAGTGCAGTACTAGAAAAACAAGATGAATTAGTGGCAGCAATGGTATCATTTAATATAAAGGAAATGCAAAAATGATGGCTTACAATGTATTCATTATTACATGCTTGCCAGTAGAGTTGTCAATCTATAACTTAGTAATTCATTTCACCGTGATTATACTTCACTACCATGCAGAGTTTGCTGGAATGTCTGGTCGGGGGAAGTTCCAATTGTACTAGCTCTCAAACCCAAGAGTTGTTACATCTTATTCTCAATTAATTACAAGTATTACTTTTTGTTTGTGGCAATGGTGATTACATTTTTAAAAACAGCATACATAGCTTACTTCCCCTTACTAAGTACAGTGGTATTCTGCAGCTGCTTCTTTTATCTTATTCCTAAGGTCTTTTATTTAAAGTTATGTACCAATCATGCTGACAACTATTACAGCTAAATGAAGTGAGGCTTTTCACAACAAGTGAATATTGTCCTAATTTCCTTTCTTTGGCTCTTCAAAAGTACAAAGAAATACAAAGTCCATAAATAGATTTTTTAGTTGACTTTACTTCTTAACTGAATGCATCAACTCAAATTTCTAGTAACATCCTTGGGTTGTGGGAAAAAAAAATTCCATAAGAACATCTTTGAATGTCTGTACAAGTTACTTATATACAAAAGCAACCCATTATATAAACACAGGGAAATAATAAACTAAAAATTACAAAATTATCTATAGTACATGAATAATCATACCATAGACACTATTACATTGAAATGACCAGGCTGAAGTATGTTTTACATTTGGCCAACAGAAATTACTAAAAACTAACTAATTTTAACATTAAACACAATACTATTAGATCAGAATCCCTTAATAAACTCTAAATTCTAAACATCCTTTACCATCAAGTTTCTGTATTCATCACAGAATATTAAATAGCTTTACAAACACTGTCAAGAAACTATGTGGCTAATTTACTGTATGCAAATCCCAGAATTAGAAAAAAATTATTTACAATGTCAATAGAAACTCAGGAGAAGATGCTCTGTCAGTGACATGAGCTCTGTGAGTATGTACCAAGGGCCAAAAATACAAATTGGATCTAAATTATTACAGTGGAGGTACACAGTCATATATAAGGCATGAAGAGGATTTCAAGGTACTTAAGTTGCAGATATTCAAAGAAAAGGTAGATGGTATCTATCATTAATGAGAGGAACCAGCATGAGTCTGTTGGTGTTCTTCCAGTAAATGGGGAAATGCAAAGGCTTTGTCACATTCTGTGCATTCATATACAACTTCACCAACATGACTTTCTTGGTGCAACTTAAGAAGCTGCCACTGGCTGAATGACTTGTAGCACATATCGCAGCGGAACTGTCCAACCTCTTTTTCAGCGTGTAGTCTCATATGCACAGACAGACCTTGTGCTGTACTAAATCTAGTGTGACACTGGGTACATCTATAGTTTTTTTCAGGTGACTGACTGTTCTGAGCGGTCAATTTTGTACGATGCCTTCGCTCGTGCTCTTTAAGATACCGCCGCATGGCAAATGTTTTTCCACAAAGTTCACATTTGAATGGCTTCTCATTTAGGTGCTGTTTATTTTGATGTTCCAAGAAACTACTTTTGGAAGAGAACTGCATTGAGCATAGAAGGCAGTAGTAGAAGTCCTCTCCAAGAACATCAACGTCCTCCTCTTCTCCTGCTTGATAAGTTGAAAGGGATGCTTTAGCTGATGGATTTGTGTTTTTATTCTCCATTCTAGCATGCTCTTGATGAGAACAGTTATGCTGGCGGAAAGCATCACTTCCCAAAAAGCTCTCGCCACACTCCGTGCATTCGAATTCAGTAGATGATGTCAGATGACACTGCTCATGTTTGTCAAGCTTGCTTTTAGTGGGAAATGTTATTTTGCAAACTTTGCATTCAAATGTACCTTCAGGATGTGTGGAAAAATGGCAACTCAATGCAGTAGCACTGGGAAAACACTGATGACACACTGGACATATAAAACCATGTGAAGGTCCTTTATCTTTGTTTTCCATGTTGAGTTCAAGTTCTCCTGCAGAATCAACATGGGTCTTAAGATGGTTGAGAAAGTGCTGAGAGGAAGAAAAACTATTATTGCATTTATTACAAGGATATTCACTAGTTGAGCATGACAGGTGATGGGTGGTCCTGTGCTTTTTCAGGTGAGACGCATGTAGAAAATGTTTATCACAGTCTGAACAACAGTATAGCCGTTCTTTGGCTGCCATGCAACCATGCTCTGAGAGCTCCTCTGGGTCTCTGAAGCGCTCGCCACAAACACCACAGCGATATTTAAGTTCTTTTGTGAATACTGATGAGCTTTTAGAGAGTGAACCAGACTTTTCATATTCTCCCCTTAAAACTGAAGGTGGGTGTTGGTCACCTGATTTGGAGTGGCTTTTGCGATGCTCAGCTCTACTACTCTTGGAGAGAAATACGCGATTGCATATATCACATGGAAAGTTCTCTTCACGATGGGTAAACATATGTTCTGCTAACTGTGAGTGTCCTGTGAAACTGAGCTGACACTTGGAACAACGGTAAGGACGGCTCTTGCCATGAGTATGCTTATGCTTACGCAGTGCAAAGAGAGACACAAAACCCCTGCCACATGCCTGACACTGAAATTCAGACTTGTGCATTCGTTGATGCTGCTGCAGCTGGGATGCTTGGAAAAAACATTTACCACATTCTTCACATTCATGTGGTTTTTCACCCAGGTGACACCGCTGATGATCTTCAAGACTTTCGGATGTTGGAAATGTCTTCCCACATACATGACATGGGAAGTATGGCGAGTCTGAATCACTATCCTCACTGCCATTATTTTCATCCTCATCACTTTCACAAGTTGTACTGACTTGACTGGTAGATTGCTGCTCAGTGCTGCTTTTTTCTTGTACAGAATTCCCAAGATCTTTCTGCTCTTTTTCATGCCATTTTTTATAGTGTCTTGTCAGTGATTTTTTTACTGAATAGGCCTTGTTACAGAAACGACAAGAAAATACATCATCCGGATGGTCTTCATTGTAATGATTGCATAAAGATGGCCTTGTCCAAAATCTTTGATTACACAGTTTGCAAACAAAAGGTCTATTTGGGTCATGACATGTTCTGTGGATTTCAAGATCAGATGAGTTGTAAACCATCTTTGAGCAGTCAGGACAAGGGTATTTCTTATCAATTCCATGCACCTTCATGTGATTTTCAAGATGGGCTTGACTAATGCACACTTGCCCACACTTAAAACATGTTTTGCGCTTTTTCTCTTGTTCTTGTCTTCCATGATCTTCAAGGTGACTAATCAGCAATAAGCCATCTGTGAAACTTTTATCACATTCTGAACATTGGTACTGCACAGCTTTGTTCTCTTTACTTGAGCTACATTGCACCAGAGCTTCTTCTGGATTTTGTGGGGACTCATTCTTTAAATCATCTTTACATGAGAAGTTGGTCTGCAGAACTCCAGTGCCAGTTGTTTCAGAGCCTTCTTTGAACATTAGAACAGCATTATCCAGAGCAAAATTAATCTCTGCTTTCAAAGGAACTTCCAACATTTTGTTTGCATTCATCTCTGAAGTATGATCAAATCGACATTTTCTGTGGTGATTACGGAGAAGAGTTTTATTCCAGAACCCTTTCTTGCATGTTTTACAGTTAAAAGGATATTTCATTGCATGTCCACGGAGATGTGCAGTCAGTCCAGATTTCCTTGCAAAAGATATTTTGCAGTCTGGGCAAAAAAACTGATTGGTTACCTCACTCTCAAAAGCTGTATTTAAGTTATAAGTTAGGTTTGCACCTTCATCACGCCGTTCATCACAACTCTCATCTAAAGGCTCTTCTTTGATGTTTGGTATATTTGACAGGTGGTGTTGTAGGGGTGCAGTAGACACTGGTGGAGCCATTGTTTCCAGCTTGTGCGCATTTAAGAAATGCTCTTGGAGCTGTGAAAATAGCAAAAAACGAGAACTACAGTATGCACAAGAAAAGCCTTTTGGTAGGCTTTGAGAGGTTGACTGTTGGCGTTGGCAAGCTGCTGACTTTGATTGGCTTGGACTTGGCTTGGAAGTGCAATTTCTTTTGTGATTTTCAAGCTCAACGTCAGAGAAAAATCCTCCACATTTTTCACAAAGCACGTGATTTAGTTGTTGTTTCTTGGTGCACTTTGCATAATGACGCTGCACATAGTCCTTTCTTATAAATCTCTGACCACAATAATCACAGGCAAATGGCCTCTCTCCCGTGTGCAGGCGAGTGTGCACGCCTAACTGCCAACTGTTTCCAAAAGCACGGGGACAATAACTGCATACATATTTGTATTTCTTGTTAAAGCAAGGTGTAATCCTATGTAGTATTCTACTTTTCACAACATGAAGTGGTTTTGCCAGATTATTTTCTGCTGGTGGTTTAGTTTCCTGTGGTAGAGAAGCATTTGTGTTATTTGAGACACTTCTGCATCTATTCGTCTTCCTATGTTTTTTCAGAGATTTTTCATGAGCGAATGATGATCCACAGCGTGTGCACTTAAACAACTTTGTAACATGGAACATAGTGACATGTCGAGAAAGTTTCGACTGAGTTGGGAAGCTTCTTGGACAGACTTCACATTCAAATGTTTCCTCCTTTTTGGCAGGCTCAGTACCAAACCTGTTTTGCCAGCCCTTGCCAACATCATCTAAACTGATTTTGGGTATACAGACTTCCAGCCGTGTTCTTTGTCCTTTACAGCGAGTTTGATGAACTTTTAAATGATCATATCTTGAAAAGCAGCTTTCACAGGCTTTACAATGATAAGGCTTCACTTCATTATGTGTCAAAATGTGATGTCTCAGGTTTCGTGATTTCATAAAAGTCTTGGTGCAGAATTTGCACTTGTACTCAGTTTCACATTCTGCTTGGGGTTTCTGTGTTGCTTCTCTGTTTTGTTGTTTTGTTGAAGCATCACTATTTACTTTTGATGGCCCCTCTTTGTAAACTCCATCACAGAAAGCTTCATGCTGCAAACACATTGTCTGAGTTCCAAATCTGTGGCCACAGTGCATACATACATATGGTTGCAAACCAGTATGTGAAACAAGGTGTCTGAAGAATAATGATCTATACCTGAACCTCTGTGTACAGTGAGGGCATTTAAACTTAAGCACATTAGTTGTATTGTACTGTAAAGGCATTTTATTGGCATTCTGGTTTATCTGTGAAGTGCTTTTAGAGAAATTGCCATTGTGAGTGTCTGCAGTCCCACCACAGTTCTTCTGATGTTGATTTAATTTTCTAAATCCAAAGTATTGCCCACATTGTGAACATAAGAGTAGGGAGTTAACTTTGTGGCCATAATGATGATTTTTCAGGCGTATTTTTTTGCAAAATGAGCGTGGACAATATGAACAATGATATGGTCTCTTAGTCTTACGGTCAGACTTCACTGAGTGTGTCACTGGGAAACACCTCTCACTGTGAAGCTTAAGGTACAAGTCACGGTAAAACTGCTTTCCACAGTTTTCACAGGAATAGGGTTTGTCTCCAGTATGTTTAATCATGTGGCGCAACAAATAGCGACGATTACTGAAATTATGTTTGCAAAATGGACATTGGTGAGACAAGGATCCAGATATATGTGTAAGACAATGTTTTCTTAGTACCTGGGCATCATCAAATACCTCTTTGCATAAAGAGCATTGTAGTTTCTTAAGCCCACTTTGCACTTTCACAGATTCCAAGGACTGTTGTGGTTTTAGTGGGGTCTTCTCTTCACTCTGAGGTGCCTTGTTTTCTTCATTTTTGTGGGCATCTAGATGCCTAAGAAGATGTGCAGGATACTGGAATTGCAGATGACAATCTGGGCACTGTAGTATTCCTCGTTTAAGATGTGAGTTTCTGTGCTGAATCAGTTCTCCAACAGTTGGAAGTATCTTTCGGCAGACAGTGCACTGTATCCTCCTCTGGTGAACAATTTTATGACCAATCAGATGGCAATGTTTCTTAAATCCTCTTCCACATTCCAGACAGCGATATGGTCTTTCACCTCTGTGATTGCGTTCATGTTTCTTCAGAGACTGTAATGTACTGAAACGCTTTCCACAAAAATGACAATTCAGTGGGAGACTGCTGTTTGCGGCAACTGGTTTTAGGCTATCATTGCTCTTTTGATTCTTTGTATTTGTTAAAATACCTGGTCTGGTAGAGAATACTGAATTTCTGTACTTGAACATTTTGCCAGTGAGTTTAAACAACTCATGTTTTTTCATATGTTTGTATTTTCCAGAAGCATGGCAAAAAGCTGCTGGACAAAGATTGCACTTGTAACGTGGCGCAATCTTGGGGTCTGCTCCCGTAAAGGTTTTCTGTTTTTTCTGGTCATTTTCCTTGGCCTGTGTTTTTGGTTCAGTTTCTTTAGTTTTTTTCTGTTCAACCTTTTTCACTGATTTCGCCCTCTGTTTTGCAAGCTGACTAAGACATTCTCTGAGGCAAATTGCTTTAATATGTCTATATCGATTGGATGATAAAGTGAAGGTAGCGTGACACAAAGGACACCGATATTTACCGGCCACCTTTTCTTTGCCACCATATACTGAATCTCTCACACAGTCACGCAAATGTCGTGCCCTGTTGTAGGAGTACTTGAAAAGCCGTGGACAAAGGGGACATTTATATTTTGATCTTGTCTCATTCTCTTCTTTTGGAGTTCTCTCACCACTGGGTTTTGTGGAAAACTGATTTGGGGAAACTGCCCAACTCTTCTTCTTGTGTGTGTTGCAGACATGCGTTTTGGTCTTCTCTGCAGTTAAAAAGCTTTTACCACATAAACTACACAGATTAGTCTTGGAGATGTCAACAAGCCTTACATAGCAATCAGGCAGATTTGGACGTGGTCTATTCTGCATCAAGTCCTTTTGTGGAGATGTTTTAGTTTTGCTTTTCACAGCATCAGAAGTATTAGCAGAAAGGTTTACCTGCTTGCATCTACCAGGTATACGCTTATGCCTTTGCAGGGTACCTGCCTGTGCAAAATATAGCCCACATTTATTACACTTAAAGGGTGTTTTACCAGTGTGAGTCCGCATATGCCTAATATACAGAACTACTTTTGAAAAGATGAGTCCACACCTATTGCACTTGTGGCGGCCATGGCGGCCTGTTTTTTGTAGGCTAGAATTGAAGGAGAGCTGAGGGCTTTCTTTGGTTATGCCACACAAGTGTTTTTCAGGCTGTTCATTCTTCATCAGATAGAGATTACAAGTCTTGCAAAACTGAAAATTGTGCACTGAATGGGAACAATGGTGGTGTTCAACCAGATTATCAACATTGTGCGTTGTGTGTTTGCAATCTGCACAAAAGTATGAGCCACTCATTCCATTCACAGATTCTAAGACCCTCAATATTACAACAGGCTGGAGTAGTTTCATCATTTCTCTAGAAGATTTTAGTTGGGGTTCTTGCCCTTTTGAATTTTCCATGCTGTTCCTGTTAAGTGTGGCTTCAGTTGTGTCACAATTTCTTTCATCTGTGTCACATGAAGAGTCTTCTCTTGACAGAGGTTCACCATACAGCATGTCAAGCACTGACTTTGCCTCTTCAGATGTGTCCAACTCCTCAAATGACTCTCTTGCATCTTCCGCAACATCAAGACTTTGTGGTTTCAGAGCAATTGAGCTTTGATCTAGTAACAAATCCTGATTTGTATTCACTATGGAAACAGTATTAGATTCTCTGTCTGATGGATTAATAATCTCCTTTTCTAGCCAGTTTGAGTTGGTGGGCTGTAAGCAACATTCTACATTACTAGATACACTTTCTTCATTACTCTCACTAGCCACAGCAGGGCCACTGCATTGATTTGTGCTCTCTGTTGGATTTGCCAGCTCATTTTTTAGATAAGGACTTAGGTCTGTGTTTGAGCTGTCTGTCTGTAGGTCAAATTGTGGATGATCAGCAACACTTGGCTTGTTTTTGTCACTAGTATGAGTAAAAATATTGACAATAGCAGCACCAGAACTACTGTCTGGATCTAAAGAAGAATTGATTGTCCTCTTTTCTCTACTTGTCAGATGTTTGTCTAGGCAGGGATTTATGTTGGTGCTTGAACTTTCTGCCTGTAAACCAAATTCTGGATGATTAGCAAGATTTTGTTTGTACTTATCACTAGTAAAAAGACAGTCGCTAGAGACATCACAACCACTACAATCTAGAGACATAGACACTTTCCTCTCTTCTGTACTTCCACCAGAACCACTGCAATCTGAATCTATAAAAGAGGATGTAGTTTTTTTCTCTAACAGGCTCGTCACTCCATTTTCTAGACAGGGATTTGTGTTCGTGTTGGACCTCTCTGGATGCAGGTGGGATTCTACATGACTACACACACCTTGCTTGTTATTGTCACTAATCAAAGCAAGGTCGCCATTTTCTGGATTTGTAGGAGTTGTTGAATTTGTCCTTCCTGCTGAATCCGTCAGTTCCTTTTCTAGGCAGGCATTTATGTCTGTGCTTGGTTCCTTTGTCTGTAAGGCAAATTCTGAATGATCAGCAACACACTGCCAGTTCTTCTCACTAGCATTAGTAGAAATACTTTCACTAGTGACACCAGAAACATTACAAGTGGAGTTTGTGCTGTCTCCTGCACTTGTCCAGTCTTTTTCTTGACAGGAATTGATGTTTGTGCTGAAGCTACTTGGCTCTATGCATGAGTCCATATGACTAGTAACACTTTCCTTGTTCTTATCACTGACATCACTCAAATGCTGCTCACACAATAAAGTGGAGCTACTACTAATACTGTCTTGAGCTACACTTTTGTTAAACTGCAAACTTGAATCAATATTGTGGCAGTTTTTTAAGGTACTTGTCAATACGGTCAGTTCATGATCAGCATCTTCAAAATCTGACAATTTGATATCCAGTGGATCTGAAAATTGAGATGCACTTGACTTAATTTCTTTCTCCTTATAATCAATTTCCATATTTTTGTCTTCATCATCCATGGAGTTTGCGGATTTCTGCTCATCAAAAGTCTTACTCTCTAATGAAACAAAAAGTTTTCCTTCCTTTTTTAGTACTTCTATTTTGTCTTGCTCATCCTCTGTCATGGTCCTAACTGGACCATGTGTGCAGTCATTATCAAATCCTTCGTTTTCTTGGACTAATGACTCCTCAGTTTCCTTTTTTAAGATTTTTTCATTGAAATGATCCAGTTCCTTGTGAAATGTAGACATGACATTTGAAGCAGTTGCATGTATCTGCTGATCCTCATTGCTATATGCGTAGTCCTCCATTCCATCATCAGTTAAGTTTTCATAGCCACTTATCGTGATCACTGAATGTTTTACTTGTTCAAGATCTTTCTCCACGTCCTCTTTTTGCTTCTGATCTTCACAAGCATCATTATTTTTTCTGTCCTCTACAGACTCACTGCCTGTAGTTGTCACCATATTTGAAGTAATAGAGGACTGATCTTGTCCGGTATATGATTTGACATTTTGTTCTGGATTTTTCATTTCACCTTGTGCACAATGTATTATGTTTTCTTCTGGTTTCACATTTGATGCACTAATTACATTAGTCTGTGCCACGTTAGGGGGCAGAGTTTCAGTTGGAAACATCATAGTCCCGGTATGACTGAAGAGCCATTCTGATAAGCCATTTTTTGGAGTAATGTCACTTTTAAGTTTTTGAACAGAATTTTTTGCCATGAATTTACAAGACGGCCTTGTTTCCCCGGCATCTGCGTCTGAGCAGCTACTGATATCCGAACAGTCCTCAAGAAATGATGTAGTTAGCATTCCACAGTGTTGTTTAATTCCTTGTAAATCAGTTGTAAACGGTGAAGGAAAAGTTCCTGATGATGATAATCCATCGGTTGCAAAAGCAGACATATCACTATTTCCACATCGTGGCAAGTAATCTTTTCCCATTTGTTCTGCCTCAGCTTGCCATGGTGTTTCTGTGTAAAATCTTTGATAAACACAGTCTGAACTGGAATTTCCAATACTAGGATTTGAGTAGCAGTTTGTGTCAAAGTCTGAAGAAGATGTTTGGGGTTCATGTGAAGCCACTGTATTGGTGAAGTCATTATGTCCAACAAAGTTCTGTACATGCTGGGAAAAACTTCCTTCTGGTTGTGGTGTCCTTCTCAGAGTTTCTGGATCAGATGACAGGTTATGGTAGTATGAATCCCACCCATGAGCCATGCTTTGGAAGCACTTGAAGTTAGGGCTTCTTTTACCCAATCCTAAAAACACAGATAAGTATAAAATTATAAAAGAATCTACTACCAGTATCATACAAATAATGAGCATAATATTTGTTAAGAAAAATCTGACCTTTTCTTGGCCATGTAAGGACTATCCTGGACTATGAGGGTTATATCTGAATAGAAACCTGTGGAAAAAAATACATTGATTATTTTTATTAATGTGAGCACTGTATAAGCCAAAAAAGAAAAGAAAAAATCCAAACCCATCTAAAATTACAATGCTGCCAAATTGCCACCTTACTGTAATAAAGTGGTTTATCCCTATGAATATCAGATCAGCTCTGCTATGGCAGTGTAGTGGTGTAGTAGTAATAATAATAATAATAATAGCAGTAGTAAGGAGACGTACAAACTTTGGAGGGCTCGTGGGTGCACTATAGCTAACAGCCTGAAAGCCAGTTGTAATTGGAAAGACCAAGGAAAACTCCGAAAGCCTTTGCCTTTTTGAGGATGACATTAGATCTGTGTGAAAGAATGTGCCTCATTCACTTTAATGGGGCCAGTCCACTGATGCAGAATTGTGCCAATGTAGAGCACTCAAACAAATAAAATTTAGACCAACAGGGTTGCTCCATGTACAAAGGATTGGGTTCACCAAAGATGTGGTATGACTCAAAGGACTGTATTAACTGGTCACAGGTAGGTCAACATGCCCAAATGGATTCTTTTGTAAATGTAATTGTACAATTTGGGAGATTGACCTTGTGATCAAAGCAATAAACAATTTAATAGTTTGCACAATTTCCAAGGGTAAAGGTGAAATCCTACATCCAAGTCTGTTGTATAGTATTATTTTGGCCTCCTGCTTGGGTTACTCATTCAAGCCTACTCCATTCCACTAGAGGAGACCTAAGAGCGGACCCAGAGAACCTCTCCTATTTTCTTCAGTCAAACTTTTACATATTCTAAGAATACAATGGCTTCAAACAATATAGGAAAGCCCATATGATGATGTCATGGCTTTGGAAGCTAATTATGTATTTTAAGGCACACCTCAAACACACATAAAATCAAAAGAAAACAGCCAAGATATCAGGAAAAGAATTGTTGACCTCCACAAGTCTGGTTCATTCTTGGGTACAGTTTCCAGATGGACAGAGCTGAAAAGGCATTTGTGAGCAAGGCAGTCTACATACCTGACTCAGTTACACCAGTTCTGTCAGGAGGAATGGGCCAAAATTCCAGCAATTTTTTTTGTGAAGCTTGTGGAAGGATAACCAAAATGTTTGACCCAAGCCATACACTTAAAGGAAATGCTACCAAATACTAAGGAAATTCATGTAAACCTTTGACTTCAATGTTGGTAACCCTAACTGACCTAAAACAGGAGAAGTTTAGTTTGATTTAATGTCAGTAAAAAAATAAAAAGTTGTAAACTTATGGTTTCAACTGTATTCCAACAGGCCTGGGGAGGCATTTGGATTCTTATGGGAGGACATGGACTGGATAGAGACATGGATGCCTGGGCAACATTGCTTAACATACTACCACCATGACCATGACTTGGGCAAGCACTCGTCTTATGCAGAGGGACAGAGTAGGAGGACTCAGGAAAGCCATGCCCATCTAGGAAGCTGTGCCCATCTCCCTCTTGCAATGGCAGGTTACACTCCCACCAAGTTCATCTGACACAGATATGACACTTGAGCAGTGTGAGTTTGCCAAATCAAGTGAATCTTCTACTGGACAACAGGAACATAAAATGAAAACAAATAGGAAACTTCATAGTCAAAACACAGGGAACATTTGTTTTCCCTGCTGTTTTCACTCTTGGATGTAGATACTGTTTTTCCCTTTTTACTACTATTTAACAACTCTGGAGTAGTTTCAACCTGTTAATAAATATTTCTATTAGTCATTAAAGACATAGTAATGGTAATCATATATTTCAGGAGTCACTTTTTATGTAATACTTATGATACTCGCATAAAGTAATTTCCACTCAGACATGCATTTCAGAAAGAAAATAAAAAGTACACACTTGTATAATTAACTAGTTTTAAAAACATTTTATACCTGGTTTTAGAATGACAGATGACATCGTAAGACATCAATGTTGACTACCTGTAAAATGGAAAGAAATGCATTTATTATTATCATGATGTATTCTGCATTTTACAAGATAATGAAACTATATCATGGCAGAAATCAAACCATGTGCCTATCAAATTAAGGATGTCATCTCTATTTTTCATCCATGCCAGTTGAGTTGACAGACCTTGACAATCTACAATCTAACCTGAGAAGGAACATTGGTGGTAAGGAACTGTTGGTCAATTTTTAATGGCAACGCTGGCCTTAACAAACAACCAACAAAACCTGATGGCCTACTGTGTGTCTTTCAGTTTGATGAAAAATGAACAAACCTACCCAATGGTTTCTCATCCTTCTGTTTCTACAATCATAACACTACGACTTAGATGAAATGAACTGACTGGGTGAAAAGCTGCTGGTAACAGATGGTTATTTAAATTTGGAGGAACTCAAGCCATAAGGCATGATTTGCCAGAATGATTCTCTCATATATAATACCACTCATGCAGTTTCACCAGGGTAGGATTCGATCAGCGTTTGTGAAATCATGTAACCAGCAACACGAGTTATTGTAAGACAGCTACTACAAAATTCCTGCAACAGCATGACAACAATTCCAGTCTTCAATCCTTACTTAAGTGATATCTCAAGAGGAAGAGCTACAAAATTCTGCAGTTGGTCCACCTTCTATACCTTAGTATCCATGCAGGATTTGGTCTTTTTGTTGTGAAGAGAAAGTACAATTGCTACTGCTGTATCAAGTGCATTTACCACTGACAAAAAAAATATTAGGTGGCAAACCTTCCCCTAACCCTACCCCTAGCCCAAAGTTGCTAGTGATGTGATTATTTCCATCTTATAACAATATATAACTTGTATGACTTATTTCCAGGATAGTCCTTATATTGTTCTCATGTGCCATGAATTATGTTGTTATTACTGAATACCTTCTCCTACAAAATGCTGCATGTATCTTTACTAATAGCTCCAGTACTCTCTGATAGCTGGCACATAGCAGGTTACCCTAAGATTTGTTGGTGCAGGGTAAGGCAGCTGCTTTTGTCACAAGACAGACAATTCCAGGACTACATGTCCTAGTAGTGCTTTTAGGCACTATCAACTTGACGCTACATGAATTTGTGTCACCTAAGTGGAACCATCCAAGGTGTCAAACTACTTAGAGTGGTTTTACATCATAAGTCAGTTTGAATCAAACTCGGGTTAATGTTTCCTCTTGCTGAGGTTTGTTTTTTTAAAGTGTGAACACAGTAATTGCACTCAGGTGCACACCAAAAAACCACACCAAGTCCCCAAAAATAGGAGGTCTTTATCTTGATAGACATATCTGACTAATAGGCAGAGAGGATGTTCTTGCAGAGTTTGAAATGACAAATTTAGGTATACTTAGATTTCACCAAGAGGAAAATGCTACAAGTTTACTAACTTCTCATGTGATCTGGACCAGAGCAAATGTGTTTATTTCTTTTTTATGTGAAAATACCCTAAATGACTTTTTATGCATATCACTCCATGGTTATTTGGAACTGACACAGCTTCCTGAAGGAGAGGTAAACACTTTCAAAAACACTCCACACTGACCACCCAAAAACAATATCTGTGAAAAGGATGTGCATCAGAAAGGAAGGCACCACATCCAGATCTCACAAATCCACTATCACACCACTGAATGACTACAGAATGGTTACATCTACATCTGTGGTCATGAAGCCCTTTAAGAGACTGGTGCTAGCCCACCTGACGGGCATGGCAGATTGCCTGTTGTGTTTACATACAGTTTGTTTGTATAAATGGTAAATGGTCTGCTTATATACACTTATATAGCGCTTTTCTACATAGACTGGTACTCAAAGCGCTTTACACTGCTTCTCATTCACCCATTCACACCGATGACAGAGCTGCTATGTAGCTTGACCTGACACACCGGGGGCAATTTGGGGTTCAGTATCTTGCCCAAGGACACTTTGGCATATGACAGGAGCCGGGATTTGAACCTCCTGATCCACAATTTTCATATTTATATTTATCCACAGCTGACCCTAACATAACATAACAATTGTAAACATTTTGGCCACTTGTGCTACTATGTCCTCCCATGTTATAGCTGTGTGAACATGCTGTGGCCTACACTACAACACTGCACTGCTGCCCACATCTGCAATAGGTGCTTGGAACTGCTTAAAAAAGGGGGGTTGCAGACAACCCGTCAGCGGGGCCACTCCATGTCTGGACATAATGGGCAACTGATAACACAAGCCAGTGTGTGGAGAAGTTATGGTGTTTTGAACACATACAAATACTTAGGGCTGATAGTGGAAAAAAATTTCTGAGCTTGAACTTTTTTCCATGTTCACACAGACATGTGTGAACCGGGAGGTGAGCAGGGGTGGGGATGACATGTATTCAACACACTTGTAACACAACTTGTTGGCCCTTGGGCCCAGATATATAAACAGCCTTATGTTTAACCCTGATCATCATTATTGTCAACCGGAGTCCAGAGGTATGGTCCCCTGTGAGAAAATTTCTAAAAAATAGCCCCTTAAATGATAGATTCTGGTGAATTTTGTGGAAATAAATGGACAACATTAAGACATGAGATGAACAAGCCCAGTATAAGTCTGTATTACAGTACCATCTTTGTGCAGAGCACCAGAGCTCTTAGGAACCTGGGCCTGGAAGGCCTGTTCAGTAATTAATCCCTGCTTTTAACTATTCTGCCTACCTATTGCTTGTATAACAGAGTGAGAGTACAGATACTACAACCATATCAAGAAAGCTCAGTAGGTGGCAACTGTAGCACTCTAAAGTAAACTAGGAATTGATAAGTAGTCTTTGATATAGCTTGCATGTTGCATCAAGATGGACGGATGTGCGAGGGTGGGTTGATCCTTCGCTAATTTCTTACATAAAGTGACGAGTGGATAAATGATAGTAAATGGCAGGCTTAGCAATGAAGGAACACAGGTTAATTTTTAGCCACGCGATCGGTCATTAAGGGTGGTATATCTGCCGTGGCTGTTGCCCACGGCAAACGTGAGGTGTGCTGTATTGCTCTGACTGCTGCTTTATAACTACGATCTAATTCGTGCCGTGACAGCACTTTTTACGGGCAAGTTCCATAAACCGCTTCCTTGCACACAAAGTGCAGAAGCAGGCTCCTAGTTGCTGTACCTTTTGGCACAAGCTTCCAAAGGGCTTTTCGGCGTTACACGCCTCCTCTATCTAAGCTCAGCTCCATTTATTCCTTATGCCATTACTGACATACAGCGGGGGAAATAAGTATTTGACACATCAGCATTTTTATCAGTAAGGGGATTTCTAAGTGGGCTATTGA
>JAUYWH010000008.1:13044973-13064138 GCA_034779795.1 Ctenopoma multispine | reverse complement strand
TCAATAGCCCACTTAGAAATCCCCTTACTGATAAAAATGCTGATGTGTCAAATACTTATTTCCCCCGCTGTATTTGGTGTCTACCCCTGGTTTCATAAACGTGCTGCCCATGACTTATGCTTTGCATTGCCAGCATGGGATACACAAAACACATTTGCACGTGGAGCGACTGCTGGTATCTTTACCCACCTTTTTGGCGAAGACCCAAAGCCCGGCCCTACCCTATTTCTGATTGGTTCATTGGATAGTAAGCCTATTGTTGGTGTGGTTGAGAGTGAAAGTTGCACTCTGATCTCGTGTCAGATCACTGGGCAAACCTGATTTTCATTTTCCGCAGCCACGTCGGTATGCCGGAGACCTAGCACCTAAATACTATCAGCCCTGAATACTAAGTAATTTGAAGTAGCTGAGCTCTGTGACAGAATGCCCTCCCTTATCAAGACAAACAGAGAACATATTGGCTCTCAGTACATGACTGAATTAGTAAATGTAAGTTACGCAGATAGCGAATATGTGTTACTTCGGATGCTCATAAAATAAGACTTTGTATGCAAACTTCAAACTAAAATAACAGGAGGTGTAGTGTGAGATGTGGAGGCACTGAAGCATTCGGGGACCATTCAGGGGATATCCATGTATTTGCATAAAATGGCCTGAAAGTCTCAAAAATATGATCTATCACAATTATTTCTAGGACAAAACAAATGTATCATCCAACAAAAGCTGATATTCTGACAGGCCTATCCATAGGGCAACCAGGACAGTTGATGATGCACTCAACAAGGGACCAAACTACATCTTGAAACAGCTCAACAACCCTGACTGACGGAAAACACTAAGCGAGACTAACAAAAAATCACACTGAATTTCTATGAAAATATGTATAATATTAATTATTACAACTTTAAATAGTTCAGCACAACTAAAGTGGTTCCTCCAAATTCAACACAAAAAGCAACTTTAAATGACTACTGCAGTCTCAAAATTATTAAACTTCAGTAAATAGCAGAACTTTTGCTGTATGACCTGTAGGGATGTAAATGGTTTTACAATAAGGCAAATCGCGCTAACATAATATGCAATATTAGTTGATTAGTTACCTGCCGTCTTAACAGGAGAGGACGTGCAATCATTACCGCTGCTGCTGGGTTGAGATTCACTAGTCTGGAGCAGGTTAAAAACACGACATTCATTTCAGGTTATTGCGTTTTGTAAGCAAATGCTTTTACATATTCGTAGTGTTTCATCCCTTTGATGAAATATCTACTTTGCAAGTATTGCAAGTTGCTCTGTTGTCATCCTTTCTCGTAAAGTATGGGTAAATGACGCTACGCAACGTGCTTGGTGACTGGTAGGGGAATCGTTCTCAATAAGAACCGGTGTTCGATGCCCATCCCTAATGACCTGATGTAAATGTGATGCACAGCCAGACAACAGCTTCTGGCTACTCCTGAGGAATCTAGCCCATTACTTGTGGACAACGGCCTTCAGCTCACTGATATTTTTTGGTTTGCTGGTGCAATTGCTTTCTAAATGGGAAGCGAGTCGGGTGACTGTGACAGTCACTCAAGAGTCTTAGTGGACTCTGAGGTACGTTTGTGATCACTGTCCGGGACCAGTGATGTAGATGACCTCACAGATGGCCTTGCCCAAGGATGTCCTGCTACTTGAATGAATCCTTGCCTACATTCCCTAGGAACTGAAAATACTTGTCATTAAACTGTTGAATAATTTTGAGATTGCAGTAGTCAATTTAAAGTTGCATTTTGGGTTGAATCTAGAGAAATCATTTGTCCATTACAAGCAGCTGAAAGTCTGTACATTTTGACAAAACACCATTTGCAATGGAGGTTGAATAATTTTGAGTGCAACTGTATCAAAGAAATTTGCATATTACACAACTGGTTGAATGGCTGGCCCGCTGGTGCAGTGAATTCAACCTAGAGCTAAACACACCTAGGAGATGACACTGGACTTAAGGAACCCACCAACGGGCAGTTCAACCTGGCTCGAGAAGGCCTGATCAAGTTCTACACTGCAATCAATGACTCTATTCTCTGGATATTGGTCACAATCTGGATAGTGACCAACTAAACAACACAAGCACAGAGAGACTATAGCACACGGTCAGTACTGCAGAAAAGATCAATGGTGCTTATCTGCCCACTATTCAGGACCTGTAGAACCTAAGACTAAGAAAACAAGGAATGAAAATCAATGCAGTCTAGACACACATGTTCCAAGTCCTTCCCTCTGGTTGGCACTACACAATACTATGCACCAAAATAGCCAAACAACAACAGTTTAGTCCCACATGCCCATCTCTCAGGTGAACAGTTAATCAAACAAGCATGTATCCTAAACAATCTCTGTGCAAAAACCCTATGAAACTGACATTGTGAAATACTGTATAAATTAATCAACATAACACAAGCTTTATACACTCACTGGTCCCTTTTTAGATACAACTGTACAAGCTTATACAATCCAATACAGCAGCTCTGCCATGATTTCTATCTTTACAGGGCTATTTGTCTAAAGGAAGGGGCAGAACAGACACTACCGCAAGTTGAGTACTGTTTGCCATGGTAGAAGAGTTCCCCACTTCCAGCTAAAAATGGCAGGAGCAACATACAGTTTACACACATAATGATTCCCTAAAATCTAACATACGCACCTGCAATAGTGGCCTTTGTGGACAAACAGGAGAATGCAGATATATCATGTAAGCCAACATAACATAAATAGGATGAGCTGAATATTTTAAAACCCCTAAGAAGAATTTGCAGAATTTCATGTGACCGATTATGTTTATGTTGTATGCACATAGGCACATGGAAATATTTTAAAAACTAACATTGCAGTAAACATACATTCTCTCGAAAGCTATGCATCTCCTGAGTAGACAAGTATGATGATGTTCTTTATTTCTTTGCTCATTACTGTTCAGCTGTGCCACGCTACTGTCCCTCTGCACCAGATTTGATCTTGACCACTATGATTGAAGCACTTATTGCCTTTTAAAAAAAAGAAATCAACTGCAATGCCCAAATGAGAATGAGCAAAAACTGGGCACACCAATTCCGCTCTGGGGCCACAATGTTCATACTGGCCACTGATCTCTTAAAACAGCAGTAATAAGCAATATAATCACATTAAAGGGATGGTTATGTACCTAGAACCACACACACACCATTTTGTGTAGCAAATAGGTGGATGACAGCATACAACATACAATTCTGGGTTTTTTAAAGAACACCAATATGTTGTCCTTCTCTACCTGCTGGACCTCTGTCAAGAGATTGATATACCAGGTGAAGTCAGAGATCTGGTTTTCACATGCAATAGCATCCTTAAAATTACTATGACTTGGTGTGGGGATATGGAGTGACTTATTAAATCAATTTCAATATTAGAAAACTGTAAACTACAATAACTTTGGGGATTGATTACAGGACAAACAACTGTACAATTTGCTAAAGGGTGACAACTGAACTTATCAAGAGGTTCCATACGCTAGGATCTAAAGAATCATTATTTGTAGGTGTATATAACAATATTACTAAGTATGTTTTATAAGTTATGTGTTGTCCTGACTGATAACTTGAACATAGATGAACATTTTAAATCCATCCATGAAAATACTTACTAAATAACTATGTTTGATCACCTAAGGTGTGCTGCTTTCCTGATATAATTGAATGTGTTATTGTTAGATGCTGTAGGTTTGACAGCCGGGACAGAGGACTGTAGACCCAAACAAAACGGCAGAGTTCAATCAGCTGAACAAAAACATTAACACATAATGCTGCGGTGCTGCCACGTGTTAGATAATATAATACAGACAGCGGTCAATGTTGTGGTTGACGCTAGCTAGCTACCCTAGTGACTAACACAATGCTAGCTAGCACCGACAACCAACAGCTAATGGCTTCTGTGCAGCCGGACTCCTTACCAGATCAGTGGTTCGTGCTGCTTAAGCGTGATTCAAATTTCCTTCGTCGCTTTTCAGCTGAAGGTCTATGTTGTATCAAATCCCGTAAGCAACGTTGTTCAAAGACTGCATCTCGTCCTTCTTTGCCACTGCACAGAGAGAACGCGTAGCTAGCTAGTTGTCCTCCTTGTCGATGGCTTCCGTCTTTCCAGAGAAAGACCACCAGAACACCTTTTTTTCCTTTATGGAAAATGAGTCGATGGGGGCTGTTCACTAAGTAATCCTTGTAATCCCAACACGACGGGTTCTGCGCCGTATAAACGTGGTCTACACTGCCTGTTCAGCTCCGGACAGAGGCGCTAGATTCCGATCCTCCTCCATTATCTTTATTTGCGCATTTTCAGACAATGTGCCCGCAAGTGTGCGTACGTTACACAATTCTGTCATTACAACCAATAACATGGTGCGGAGACTCTGGGAGAGCCCGCCCCTCTATGTTGTATGGCTGTCACGAACAGAGCCTGACGGGGCGGTACCACGACTCCTTCCGGGCATCCGCACCGCGGTTGCCTTCTTGCAGTTGCAGCTGCTCCTGCACAACCTGCGTGTTGTGCCTGCGTCAGTGCTGCTACTGCAGAGAGTTACTGCAGTGAACAATGAAGTCCTGCGTGTGGCTTCAGAGCTCCAATGTGCAGTTTCAGTACCATGGTGCTGCTGCTGTCTGATCTGGGGCACTCAACCAGGCGTGCTTACTTGTCTGCTGGATTGGATGTGGTTGGCTTTTAAAGGGTTAATACGTTGCATACAACCATTTTGTGTGCAAGACTTGCTGTAAAATGGCGCCTCCTCCTTGTGCTGAGCTTCTGCAAAAGCTCTTCGTGTGAGGGGCACATAGGAACCAGATACCATTGGAAAAAACACATTGTTGCAGAGAAGAAAATGAATGCATTACATACATTTTTATAAAATATCTGAACATGACCTTCCAAATGTTCTGTGAGCACATAATTGCATCCTCTACTGGTGTATTTATGCCAGGCCACCAAATTTATTTGCGTGTGTACTATACAAGGTTATGAAACAGCTTTCTGATCAAGCCAAACAATTTAAACAATTCACATTTTAAACCCACAATCCTCCACCACAAAGAAGATCCACCAATAAAAAGAACTGCTCCTCTGACACACTCAGCATGTTTCCTTATTACCAGGGCTGACTCCATACAAGTAATGGCTAAAAATGAACTTGCCTCTAATCCCTTTGTTTCTTTCTGTTGGGTTTATATCCTTAGTCTTGAGTTGTGATAAAAAAGGAAATACAGTTCCCCCATATTTCAGAACTTCTAATGGCCCCTCCCTCTCCTATGCAGTGCTACCCCTGTGCTACATTATTCATCCATCCACTACATTTGCTAATCCTGTAAAAGGTCATGCAAGTGCTGGGACTGATCCCAGCTGACACTGGGCAAGAGGTGGGGTATACCCTGGAAAGGTTACCCCATAGTTAAACACAAATCAATTTATCAACTCTAAACTGTTGCAGCACTGGGCACTTCACAGAAATCACCCTTACTTGTACTTGAAGTTGAATCTGCAAAGTCAAATTCTTGAAACTAACCTTTTCTACAGATTCACACAAGCATACTGACCCCCATTGAGCCCTGAATGTCAAAAATCATTTTTTTCCTGTTACACACAGCAAGATTTGTAGTGTAGTTTGGTTAAGACCAAACAAATGGAAACAGGGCTTGTGCTAAAATTTTTTGGTATTGCTATATCATGTGACACTAGCTGGGATATCACAAATATGCAGAACTTACTCCTAGCGTTGGATCCATTCTGGATCCAGTAAAATTTGGAAATTCTAGAAAAGTCATAACTGTCAATTACTTTATGTCAGTCATGCGCAAGTCATGCGCAAAAGGAACTAACACAAAGTCATCTTCCTTGGTCAGAGGAAGTCTTCAATGGCAATGTTCTTAACTGGTTCAGAAAGAGAAAGACATTAGTGGACAAGCTCTAAGGCCCTGAAGACGTTTTTAGCAATTTATCTAGCAAGCACTTTTCATTGAAATACATTGGGCATGTCACTGAAACACTCTACATAGACATTCTTAAACATCCATTGATTTAAGTCGACATCATTCATGTCAATTGTTGATAGATCATATGATTTTGAACCAAATTCCTCTTTAGTTATTCAGCAATGTGCTTTCTTGCTATTGAATACTGAACCCAAGGAAACGCAATATTGATAATAATAATAATAACAACATACTGTACGTGATTGATGCCCTTGGGGAAACTGTTGTTGGACAGCTGCCGGAACAATGCATGTCCAAGCTACTATGGGTTTCAGTGTTTTGTCCATGGACACTTTGACATGTAGACAGGAAGATTTAGGAATTGAACCACAGACCCTGGGGTTTGGAGATGACTACTCTGCAAAACTAAGCTACTGCTTCCCGATAAATCTTGGTGACTGTCCCTCTGACAAGCTCCAAATGTATCATTTTAGAACATTTCACGATGGTGTAATTTCCTTTCCACTGTTTGTTGGAGCATCTAGCAACCTTTTGGTTGTGCCCACCAACGACTATCCACTGTAGCAATTAGTGACATCCTGCCTGTTTGGTGAGCAAGAGGATTTCAGATTGTTTCAGAAAATAACCTAACTTGGATCCCCAGTTTAAGCACACCATGTATTTTCTCATGGTTGTGGTGTATGTTACCTAATCTTTCAGGCTACATAAGTTGAATGTGCATTTATGTTGCAGTTTGCATTTTTGTTTTGACTGAATCTTTCTAGCTTGGAGTGTACTGGTACCCAAAAGATTATTGTACATGCCATGTTACTGCAACATCCCCAGTTCGAGTCTGGCTGGGGACCATTGTTGGATGTCCCACCCTCTCTCTCCCCTCTTGTTTCTTGTCTGCCTCTCGAGTATCAAATAAAGGCTAATGTCTTCCCTATATGAGCCTAGTTACCTATCCAAACATGTTCACCACTCATGTCACAATAAAAAAAAAGGACATTCCTTATTCTTCCGCCTGTTTACTTGGCTAGCTCTGCATCACAGCACTTATGTAAAATACAACATGGAGGTGTAGGTGAGCTATTGTGGTGACCAAGAAGCCCTGTATAGTTACAGAAGTAACAAATTGTGGCATGCATGCAGAAAAGCTGTAAGCACAGATGGGATCCTCTACACTATCACATCAGCCACTGGTACTAGCAATTTACATTCCTTGGTGGGAAGAAGGTGAGGGATCACATAATGGTTATGAACTGTCAAGACGGCAAAAAATTATCAGGTTAACAGTTAAATTTTGAGAAGATTGATTAAGAGTCAAACCCCATTCATTAGTGCACCGGTAAGGGCAGATGGTTAGAAAAAAAGGCTGGCGGTGCTGCTTTGAAAATACCCACTGATGTTAGCAGAAATCATTAACCAAAAACTGATTGTCAAATCTATGTGATTATTGAGTCTAAAAAAAAAAAAGAAAAAGAAAACCCGAATCAGGATTAACACCATAATAAGGCATGCGGGGAACCACTATATTATTAATGCTTATAAACTTTTCAGTAGGAGGCCAAAAAAAGCAATCTGTTTTATTGCCTTCATAAAAAATACAAACTAGTAACTGACTGCCTGTTGAATTTCTTGATTTAACCCAAGGACATTCAGGTCAGAGATTGTGGCTGCACATCTAAAAAAGAAGTATGCATCAGGCCCTCTCAGTGATGCTGGAGAAGCAGTCGATACATTTTGTAAGCATTAATTACAGTGATGTCTGACAGGGTGGGACTAGGTATTAAAATGGCAAAAAAGTGCAACCAAACACACTACCCTGCCCTCTGGAGGAAAAAGTTATCCTTAGATGGTAAAATGAAAAACACAAAGAGAAATGTGGGCAATAAGTGAACAGCAATAGGGATCACACAGTTTTCCCAGATAATGGGGAATTTGTATTTTGAATGGTTGGTGTTTCCTAACACCTTTAACAAAGCTGTATCCTTAAGAAAAAGTTGTAAGTAAGTCAGGGGTCAGGATTGCAAATGATGGTGTCCTTAAAGGTATGTGTGAGACGATCTCTGTATAACCCACCAGCACTTCAATCGCCGTAAAAGAGATTGGCTTTTACTAGCGATTGCTAGTAGCTCCCCCACCATGGTCTGTGAAATTACGTCTTACATAAGACTGGTCCGTGGCGCATAAAAGGTCAGGGACAGCTGGTCTTATTGTACTGTGGACTCTCTACGAAAACAACTTAAAATTGTGAATTACTTTTTTAGATGAGTAATGTCAGTCGATTAAAGATGGTATTACATGTGTTGCTGTTTTTCTTTTTGCCCAGTACCCGTAGCAATCAACCTGTGAATAAATCTGTGTGGCCTTTGCCTGGCCAAATGATCCTTAACTTTGGTATGGGCAATCTTGGCAGAAAATATTGTCCAGTGATTATGGTAACCACCTGACCTTTTTATCAGGTACCATCAACAGGTCCAAAAGGACCAACACTTTCTTGGTCAATGAAAAAGTGTCTCAAACTGGTCCCTGGTTCTGTAGAGAATTAGGTACCGAGGGGATGTGTTGAGTACTGTCTACATTTCTCTTGAAAACTTTCTGACAACCAGTAGGATTTATTTGAATTAGCCAGAAATACCAGTACTGAAGCAGAACCTTTCCCGCTTGGCTTGTGTTCTCCTTTTGTTTCTGCTGTCTACCTGCCTAAGTTCTCGGATCTAAATTTCACCACCACACAGGAGATAAGTGCCTCATGCTATGTTCACAATACCAATGACAAAAACACACCATTCTGCGAGACAGATGAAACAGGACCCCAGTTGCTCAATTTCATGCAAATATACCGTAACAGAGTTCGTTTATGCAAATAAGCCTTGATGGAGTTCAGCGAAAGCCAGAAAATTACCTGAGAACACTTAGATTCAATTGGAAAACTAAGTAAAGTGTCAGTTTACTACCTGATATGGGGTGATCCGATTGGGGCAACAGTGGATCAGTTGGCAGGGCAGTTGTCTACAAATCACAGGGTTAGTGGTTCAACTCCTCGATTCCTATCCACAAATGTCCCTGGTCAAGACACGGAACCCTGAACTTTGGCACCTTAATGGGGCTGCTTGTCAACAAGAATTTCCCCAAGGGGATTAATAAAGTATCAGTTATATTATTATAATTTAAACAAAACAGAGGAAAAGCTGATTGCTCTGTCTTGGCTTTCTGGTTCTTAACTACATGAGTTTAACACATAATGTAATGTCAATTTAAAGCAAATCGCCAGTATTGTTAGTGTGTCTAGTGGTGGCAAAAACAACCAGTCAGTCATAGCATAGCATATATATAAAAGTATTAAACACACCACCCCTCAATAAGGTGTGTGAACATAGTATTAGTAACAAGTATAGTATACTATAAACAAGGCTTCATCCATGTCTTTGATTTCTCTATACTTCAATTCCATAAAGCAAACAAGCTATACATAATTGGAATAAAATTAAATAAAGTAGTTAATGGTTTGTACTTATTGTTGAAAAAGCAAAACTGAAGAATGATGATTTCTCTAAAAAAATTTAATGGCACATGTAATAATTTATCTCACATTGCAAACCATTTAAAAAGGAAAATATTTAAGCGACATGAAAGAAAATCTCAAAATCACATAATTGCCATTGAAACGTAATAAAACATGCAGCAGATTAACAACATTATGGGTAGCCACTAAAAATACAATTGACAAACTTATAGCTTGTCAACGATAGTTAGTGACTTTCAAGATAACTTTATCCATAGACTGCAGAAGAATACTAGGTTTACAACATGCATTTTTCTCATGTGAAACTTGGTTTTTGATTTGAGCCCATTTTTTTCATTTTTAAGATTCATTCATTCAAGTTACTTGTTATGCTACCCATCTGATCCTTTTTTTTGCATTAGTTTTAACTTTACTTTAACCAATGTAATTTTCCAAAGGAAGAGTGTATAAAAGTAGTCACTGACCATAAACAAAAATTCCATCAACACCTATACAGTTATTCAAACATTTGCATTCAAAAAGGAAAAGGAAAACAACTCCTGAGAGCTTGATTGTTGACAATATAACGAATAATGGGTTTCTCTAGATAGTTACCCATTCTTTTCTGAGCCATGAGAAGTCTGGTGCTGAAGAAATGTGTCCAAGCATGAAAATGTCTCAGTACACTCAGTGCATTCATAAAGAACCTCAGAAGAATTTCCTTTAACATTTTGTGTATGGTCCATATAGTCATCCTCTATGTCCTCTGCATTACCCTTTTCTAGGACAGGGTCCCCACAAGTACCAGTAGAGTGAGATGTTTGTCGAGAATGAACTGCTTCTTCAGTGCTTGGGTGATTTTGAAGGTGAAGCTCAAGGGATGAAGAATTCTTGAACTGAGCTGGACTCTGGGGGCACTTACTAGGTTCCTTTTTGTGATAGCGCAAATGTCGTTGGTACACACACAGCAACCCAAATCTCTTTCCACATTCCTGACACTTGTAGTTAACTCGGCCCACTTTACCCGATTGCTTCCCTTGTGGAGTCTGTTCTGGTGATGTTTGTTCATTATCTGACAAGCTCTTAGTTGTCTCATCAGGAGAGCTTGATTTTGTTTCACCATTAAGAGAACTGGGGGCAGGGACATTTTGTGGAGCTGTATACAAGTGTTTCAAACCGGGTTTCTTTTCCAATTCAGCTTTGTGGTACATGGCTACATGCCTTCTCAAATCACAGCGTTGTGGAAAATGTCTGCCACAAAATACACATGTGTGCATAGTACCCTTATGGTACCTCATGTGCCGAGATAAACTACTTGAATGATTAAAAACACGATGACAGTGCTTGCAAGGATGCAGCTTACCATTTGGATTACTCCCTCTTCTACGTCTGCCTTTAGGCGGCATTCTTCGCTTAAAAGTTCTCTGTGATTCTTGATTCAGCTGATCTATTTCCTCTTGAGTTTGATGTGTGAAATGATGCTCCTTCAGAGCAGTTAACTTTTGGAAACGATCCCCACACAAACCACATCTGTATGGGGTAAAAGAGGTATCTGTATCAATCTCACTACTATTATCCCTAAAGATTTTACCATCCCCATTCGTAAGATCAACAGATGGGCAATTGATGTTGCAGTTTTTAAGTGATGTGTTCTCAAAGTTCTTAGGGTTCTCTTCAATATCCATTTCAACTGCAAAAGTAGAATCAGGCTCTTTTCCCTTGCAATGGTACAATGAATGTGTCTGAAAATCTGACATCCAGAAAAAATGTAACTTGCACTTTTTACAAGAATATGTTTTGTCAAACATTTTTTTCTCAGATTTACCAAAAACTGTCTTGGTGGAGAGATGATTTTCTTTTTGATGAGTATTCAGTGCATCCAATTTAAGGAATCGCTTGCCACAATAACCACAGCAGTGAAACCTCTCACTGGCATGGTCTTGGAGGTGTTCCTTAAGGTCCTGCCTACCTTCAAAGATCTTACAGCACAAAGTACACTTGTAACCACGTTCTGTGTTTCGGTACTGCTGGTGACGATGCAAACTCTGCAGGCTGTTAAATGATCTACTACATATTTCACAACGGTAATGGCCCTGGCGAGACTTGTCCACGTTGAAATCTGACGGCTTTGGCCTTAACACATCTTTCTGAGGGGAATGCTGTTGCTTAAAAGTTGGAGACACCAGTTTAACAGGAGATAGGTAATGTGATGGCAGGACTCCAGGAGATACTGGTTTCACAGAAGAAAGTGACTGTGCCAAGCCATTTATAACTATCAGAGTACCATTTTCCTGTAGCACATATTCTCGGGGGACTTCAAAACCATTGGATGAGCCATCAAAGGAAAATGACTCCAAAGGTCCATGAATGGCCATGTGAGCCAACACATTCGAGTACTGACTGAACCCATCACCACACTCTGTGCAGATGAAGGTACATGATTCTCCACACAACTGTGATGAAGCAGCACTATTCAATGATTTCTGCTTTTCCATGATGATAACTTGTCCATGAGCAGATGGCATCACTTTTCAATCTCTTTCAAAGTAAAACTCTATCCAGGCCCAAAAAAATAGGTTTCCATGTGGGAATGAATATATTCACTCATAACAGACTGGTTCTAAAAAATATCCTTACAAGCTGTATGTTGACACTTCTGGTGAGACTTCCATGTTGTATCGGCACCTAAGGAGATAAAAAAGAAGGTCAACTAAAAATGTTTTTTTTACGTGAAAATGAATTTGACTTGCGTCTTGAGTGTGTGTGATATTACATTCATGCGCAGTCATATAAAATGGAAAAATTATATTTATATTTATATCGACAAGAAAAAGTTACTCAATTTCAATTTTCAGGTTTTCTGCATAAATTGGTAATGACATTTGTCTGATCTTCACCAAAGTCATATATATAAACAAAAACAATATTTCTTAAGCTTTATTAAACATTCATTGAACACACAAAGTGATAGTAGGAAGAAGTTAGGTGAAACAGAGACCACACCTCAACCCAGTAGTGATGGGTTGAGGTGTGGTCTCTGGGGCCACTTAAAAAGGCTGATTTTGTATCTCTGAAGACATTCGGTAGTAGATTCACCTAAATGTTTAGGGCCATTGTCCAGCTGAATCACCCAGCGTCTTCTGAGCTTCAAATTTAAGACATCATCTTCCCTTCCACAAAGGTAAGTTATCCTGGCCCAAAAGAAGTAAAACCCCAAATCATGACGCTCCTTCCACTGTACTTTAGTGTTTGTGGATGATTTTCATGTTACCATGTGGTTATCTCTTTATATGCATTCTGGAATGTGTTCCAAACAAAGAAATGTACCTTTAGTTTCATTTGTCCAAAAAAGACATTCCCTGTAGTATTGAGGAATGTCATGGTGGTATTTGCCAAACTTCAGAAATGCTGCAATGTTTAGTTAGACAGCATTGGCTTCCTCTGTGGTGACACCATGGCTTGGTGCTTGGAACTCATTATCATTCTCCCAGTTACATTGCAAATCTCAGTTACTTTCAGACAGTTATTTGAGTTTGAGTTATATTGAGTTTAAATAAATGTTGTTCACACTTATTAATGTGGGACTTATATAGGAATGGTGTGCTATTACTTTTGGAATACGGTTGTGGTTTATTTTTAATTAATATTTTTCATCATGTTATGCATGCATGCTAAATGCTCAAAGTGCAAAACAATCCCCCGAACACTGCCGCAGACACCTCCCTTTAGCAATTAGCATGCTGATTAGCTTTTAGCAATTTAATACAAATACATTTAAATACAATTAGTAACCTTTGGAGTGTCTCATTTATTCTTATTTTGCCTCCAACGTGACACGTTGCCCCTCGCAGTGCGAGCACCCTGCTGCTGCTCAGGTCAGCTTTCCTACGCAATTTCACTAGGAATTGCTAAATCTAGTACAAAGATCTTAACTTGGGCTGTTTAAGAGCAGGGGCAGCAGAGTGCTGAAGTGGTTAGCACTCCCACCTTACTTCAAACCCGCAGGCTGGCTGTGGTTTTTCTGTGTTAAGTTTGCATGTTCTCAATGTGCCTGTGTTGGTTTATTTCATGTATTCAATTTTCTTCAAGATGTACGCATTTGGCTTTACAGGTGATTAAATTAGCCATGAGTATGATTGTGAGTTTAAACGGCTGCCTGTCTCACTGACTGTGTTTACATGCACTTAAGTGACCTAATTTTTCAGGTCATCTGGAAACAAGTTTACATGCACTTAAGAAAGCAGACTTAGAAGCATGGTTCAAGAGAAGCTGCTTGACTCCTCTTTCAAACCAGCATTCCTCCCTGTCCAGGATCTGCAATTCTTCGTCTCTGACGGAGTGACCACTATCCTGTAGATGTAAATAGACTGCAGAGTCCTGCCCTGACAAGGTACTTCTTCTGTGATGTACCATACGCTTAGCCGGTGGCTGCTTGGTTTCCTCGATGTATAATTCACGGGACTCCTCCTGGCACTTAACAGCGTAAACTATGATACTCTGTTTGTGCCGGTGGACCCAATCCTTGGGGTGGACCAATCTTTGGCATAGCGCGTTTTGGGGTTTGAAAGGCACTGAGTGTTTTGAGAAAATGCGTTTCAGCTGTTCCAAAAGTCCTGACACATATGGGATCACCAAGGGTTTTCGCTTAGGCAGCGGGTGTCTCCAGTGCATTTAACACAATCCGGCTGCACTGCTGGGAGAAAAAAAATATGCAGGTTGACACTCCTATGATATCTTGGACTACCTCACTTGATGTGCCCAGTGAACTGTGTGGTGTGTCTGACACTGTGGTCTGCAGGACAGGTGCTCCACAGTGGACGGTTCTGTCTCTGTTCCTCTCCACCCTGTACACCTCAGACTTTAGGTTCAACTCAGACTCCTGCCACCTTCACAAGTTCTCTGATGACTTGTTGTGGAATGTGTTTAGGGTGGAGACATTACAGAGTACCAGGGAGTCATGACAGCTTTGTGGACTGATGTGAGCAAAGCCATCTCCAGGTCAACATCAGCAAAACAAAGGAACTGGTGGTCGACTTCAGAAGATCTGGGAGTCCTGTCATCACTATCTTTTTAAGGGGTGAGGAGGTGGACGTTGTGTCTCAGTATAAATACTTGGGACTACACTTGGACAATAAACTGGTCTACACACACAATTTCTCTGTACAAAAAGGCCCAGAAAGGACTGTATTTTCTGAGGAGGCTCACATCCTTTCATGTCTGCAGCACCATGCTGTGGATGTTTTCTAAGTCTGTGGTGGCCAGTGTCATTTTCTTTGCTGTGGTCTGCTGGCGCAGCAGCTTGAAGGTGACAGACACTAACAGACTGAAGAAATTAATCAAGAGGGCTGGTTCTGTTCTGGGTGTGGAGCTGGACTCTCTACATGTCGTGACTGAAAGGAGAATGCTGTCTAAACTCCACTGGATCCTGGACAATCTCTCCCACCCACTACACAGTGTCCTTGCTGGACAGAGGAGCACATTCAGCCAGAGACTCAAACTCAAGTGCTCCACTGAACGCCACAGGAGATCAGTTCTGGCCGTGGCCATAAAACTCTACAATTTCTCTCCCTGTGTAAAGGGGGACATCACGTCTTGTGTCAGCTGATTTGTATTCCAGGTGTTCCCAGTTTATTTATTTCATACATTATTTGTTGATTCCAGATGTGAAGCACTTCTATTTTACAAAAGGAAGACTATTCCTTTATTTTAATATGAAATACGTAAGGTTATTTGTTTTGGATGAAACATTTATGTTTTTTGTTTGTTTATGTTCCCATCCACTCCATAATTAGACACTTTTTAGCTGATTAAATATGATTATAATGTAAAACACGGAAATCAGAAGAATAAAAACAGAAAAAACAGAATTTAGGAAAAAATTAAACGGAATTGAGGAAAAAATAAAAACGGAATTGAGGAAAAAATAAAACTGATTTCATAGGGCCCTACGTTTATTCTGTGCTTTGTGTATTAGTATTAAGCACTGAGTATTTTGTGTTGGTGCTAGAGCTGGGCGGTATGACCAAAATTCTGTATCACGGTATTTGTCAAAATTATGATGGTTTCAACAGTATTTTTTTGCACATGCATGAGTTGGTGTTAACCCTTTGAAACCGATCCTGTCACCACCGACAGGTCACTTCAGCGTTTTAAAATCGCTGTAACTCTTTAACCGTTTGCACAATCGAAAAACATCTTGTCCATCTGTTTCTGAGAGCGGAGATTTGGTTCTTTTCGGCGATATTTGGGTCATTATGTAACACAAAGTATGCGTTCACAGCATCACTATGAAAACGAAAAGTTTCTCACGTTCACATACTTATTGCGGTCGCCTGTGTTATAGTTCAAACTTCATATTGAACCTTCAAAATTCAGTATACATGTACACTTTGCCAACCTTATTCAGTAATGTGTAAAATTTCAATTCCGTTTTTTGTTGCTGTCTGTTATTACACCCGGTTATGACACTTACAGCATACAGTACACCAAAGCACTATCAGATGTTGATAGAAGTAATACTTTTGAAAAGGGGACACAAGCACATACTCACAGCAGATTTTATGATACTTTTACAGCTATAACAACAAAATTATTTAAGGAAGTCTGTTGAAATTCTAGGTTTCAAAGGGTTAATTATATTTTCTACTGATTTTCCACATCATTTTAGGTTAGCTTTCCAATAGCACGTCTATACATTGTCCTTTTATTAAACTAACTTAACAGCCTTACCCCTAACAGATTGAAAAGAGAAGAAGAGAAGTGGAAAATAAAAAAGTAAAATAAACAGCATGTAAACGTTAAGCAGCCTTGACTTCACTGTCCAGTCCTGCTCTAGTTTAACATCTATAAATCTTTTATAAAAGACACAATATGTTAGGGGTGGGCGATATATTGAATATACTCAATGTATCTTGACTTGTTCCACGTGCGATATAGAAAATGACTATATTGTGGCATATTAGCCTACAAATCATTTTTTAGCGTAAGAAATACAATGTGTGGCGGGAGTGCATGACAAAAGACTGAAAAGAGTGACTGTTAGCTCAATATGTGACACTTGAGAGCCCTGTTATTTTATTTTCATTTTTACACGACACCGCCTGTTTTAAAACAATCACAGGCCTGTTTACAAAATATTGCATATCACAATATAGCTTAAAAGTATCGCAATATTCTTTTTAGGCCATATCGCCCAGACTACAACATGTTCTCTATGACATAAACAGCTGAGTGTGGTAGCTCCATCAGAAATGAGGGAGGTCTGACAGCAACGGAGCAGGAGAACCAGCTAAGATGTGTTGTTCAAGTGACAGAGAAATAGAGGAGGAGATTGAGCCACCAGTGTTGCCAACTTAGCGACTTTTCAGGCCTCTCAAGCGATTTCTTTTTTAAAGCTACTAGCATCACATCTAGCGACTTTTTCTGGTGTTATTGGAGACTTTTAGAGAATCTGACAATAAAAGCACGTATTGTTCTCACATTTCTCAACATACAGCGAGTGCTGTGATGGGCCCCTCTACTGTCCTAGAGTGCTTACAGGCGGCTCAGTCCTGTCTCAGCAGCCAGGAAATGAATCGAGCAGAGTTGCTGCTGGCTTACAGTCAAAAACAAAACCAGACTTAATAAAACTAAACTTAAAAACTTAAAATGAATAAAACAACATAAGTAAATCTGCCAGACTGTCTCTTTCGGGTCACTTTTGACAGTCCCAACTCTAGATAGAGGAGGACGGTTGGAATTGTGTAATTAAAAAAAACAAGAATGGAAGAAAGTTAATTTCTGGTTCTAAACATTTAGGGTGTATTTATCCAGTTCTTTCTGGATTGAAACGCCTCAGCCACCGTACTTCCACAACTTTTTCCACTACTCAGTTATGATTCCTTTTTTGTAGTTTTGCAGTGGTTATTGTGTATTTTAAATATGCGCACTTTCCTGATGCAGCACCTGAGCACAGCGTGTGGAAAACTTAAAATAATTTACTGTCACACTCTGATCAATCCTGAATTTGTGTAGCCAATTAATAATCATAAATAATTAATAAAGTTAGCGCTGTCAACGCCTGCAGAAACGGAAACAATTCTACATACAGCTGGAAGGTTCCTGACTGTAGAAATATGTTATTTAATACTAGAAAAAGCCTAAAAAGTCATATTTTCCGATGCATGCTCTCAGTCAGCTGGTGAGTTCATCTGCGCGTGCATTGTGGCAGAACTCCGCTGCACGCGATACAGAGAGACAGAAATAAAATCATCAATAAGACAAATAACATGAAACTGTTTAGTTAGTTAAAAAAAAGAACAATGTACAGACATGTTATATAAGAAAGGGAACCTGAAATTAGGGCTGTAACTAACAATTACAGCCACCCCATAACAAGGAAAATGTGCTAAAGTCATAGAAGTAGATGATTTTGTTTGCTTACAATCAGCTGTATAGTTTAATATGAAGCACCGCGGTGTGTGTGTCTTTTGGGGTTACGCCAGTTGTTAACAGTTGTTAACGTGCTGATGCTTCTGCAAAAACATGAGTAATGTTGTCAAGTCTGTATGTTTGTGGTATGCCAGCTCAGTTTTACAATGTAAACAATGGACCGCGTTGTCCTGCTTAACAATCTTTGTTGAATGCGCGTCAATTATAAAAGTCCGTGTGAAACACATACAGAACTTGTTGTTTAACGCGAGTTATATGACGTAAACGGAGCCTCAATTCTAGATAAAATGTCTCGATCATTTTTTCTAATCCTTGCAGCCCTAAACTATACCACCCATGCTTTACTTTATTAACGAGCTAACTTGTCATGTTTGTCAAGCTGGATAACAAGTAAACACCAGCACCAGGGACATCACGTTCCTCACTTCGAATGGAACAAAAGTAGGATTCTGTAATGACTTACCCTGCTGCTGTTCTTCTTCTTATACTTTCTGTGCCTCTGCCATGTATCTTTTCTCTACCTCCAATCGTTTTTTAAAATTTTATTTTTGCTCCGCCCTGTCTATAAGGCGCCGAACTCTGCTAGCATCAGTGCGTGAGAGAGACCGAGTGTGTTCGCTCCGCTACGCGCTCATGTGTGCCGTGGGGGGGCCCCCAAACTCCACCCAAAATCCAACTAAAACTGAAACCAACACAAAGTGACATCTAAATAAGTCAATTCTCACTGTTTATTTAGTTATTTCTACAGGGTGGGCCATTTATATGGATACACCTTAATAAAATGGGAATGGATGGTGATATTAAAGTCCTGTTTTTGGCACATTAGTATATGTGAGGGGGCAAACTCCTCAAGATGGGTGGTGACCATGGTGGCCATTTAAAAGTCGGCCATCTTGGATACAACTTTTGTTTTTCCAATAGGAAGAGGGCCATGTGACATCTCCCATGCTACAGTTAGCAAACTGCTTGCTTAGTTTCATGAAACTGGTTCAGTGTTGGATTTGCCAAAATGTGGATGCAAGAAAACTGTCGATAATGAAGAAACATCAGTGGCTGTCCTAGCTTCATTGAGCAAGAGCCCACAGCGTAGCACTCGCCGCATGTCACTTGAGAGTGGCATTAGTCGAACATCCCTTCGGTGGATATTAGCTACTCACAAATGGCACCCTTACAAACTCCAGCTACTGCAACATCTCAACGAGGATGACCCAGATCGGCGCACAGAATTTGCAGAATGGGCAAAACAAAAATTGGAACAGGACCCTCA
>JAUYWH010000008.1:12979076-13044873 GCA_034779795.1 Ctenopoma multispine | reverse complement strand
ATCTATCTATCTATCTATCTATCTATCTATCTATCTATCTATCTATCTATCTATCTATCTATCTATCTATCTGTTTTAGCAAAAACACTGTTAATCATTGTTTTTTGTGTAAAAACATAATAAACATTATTGTCTTAATATCAGGCAAATACAACCTCTAAAAAGTAGTAAAAAATAAATATTTACTTTGTCAGTTTTTGTATCTGTGCACTGGTTTTCTTTTTAGGGTTTCTCATTGTACTTACATAGATGAGTTTTACTTGGTATGTACTACGTAAAACAGGTGAACATTTATGTTTTGAATTTATCACATCAAAATTTATATGAAGCTCTGTGAGACATTGTTTTGGTGGAAGAAATCAGTTTTGAGAAAAGAGAACAGTGTAGTGTGTTGGAATTTGCTAGAGATTTGTGGAATTTTGACAAAGTACTTTTCACGCACCTTCATGCACCTCCTCACCTTTCATTACTGTTATTAAATTGCACTACTGGTATTATTGCACATAAGTTTTCTTGATTTAAGTTGTTTCTAATGTGTATTTAGCTTTATGTTTATGCTTTTTATATTTTATACTGTAAACTACTATTAAGATGAGAGAGAAAAAGCATTTGAGTCACGTGTAGTTCACTGTTGTTCTGCACATATAGTGAATTGACAATAAAAAGCAATTTGATTTTAATTTGATATTTAGCCAAAGTTTCTCGAAATTAAACAATGAAGAGTAAACATTTAGAAGTGAATTCTGTGATTAAAAAGTGCACAAACTCAAATACTACATGTGTACAATTACGACTTTGTAAGCTGAAGTACTAAGTAATGCTCTGAAATGTACAAACCCCATTTTCTGAATTTTCTAAAATGTGATAAAAACAAAACGTTTAGATTTATTCATTGAACCTTTATTTGAGAAAGTACAAAGAAAATACCTTCTGTTTTTTTTAATAACAAACTTAACTGTATTTTGTAAATTGAAGCACATTTAGAGTCTGATGCCTGCAACAAACTAAAAAATTCAGGACAGATGTATGTTTACCACTGTGTTACATAATCTTTTTTTTAATTGCTCCTTTTCATGGATTGGAAAGAACACAAATTGTAGCAGTTTCTAAGTGACATTTTTGCCTGTTCCTACTAAATACAACACTCCTCAACAGTCTGTGATCACTGTTGTCTGACTTTCATCTTTATGATGCACCACACATTTTTAATAGGAGACATATCTGGAGTGCAGGCAGTCAAGTCAAGCACACATGCTCTGTGTGCTTGAGGCATATCCACATATAATATCCACTGCTTACCCAGGAGATAATGTCTTTCTGAAAATTTTGTTTTTGCCTCTGTATCAATGGCACCATCAACATATGCTGCACACAGTCTGAATGGTCTTTTTTATGCACAGATTTGATGTATGGCTTCACATAGTTTCACATTACATTTGAGGAGGTAGAGGTGGACTGTGTTAAGTGACAGTGGTTTTCCAAAGTCCTTCCCAGTCCTGAGGCTACGTGACTATGTTCACCACAGTAGCATGACAATTTCTCATGCAATGGTGCCTGAAGGGTTGAAGTTAACACACATTCAACAGTAGTTTCTGCCCTTGGCCTAAATGCGCTAACATTTCCCATAGCCTCTGAATTTCTCCATTATGTACTGAAGATGGTGAAAGACCTATGTTCTTGGCTTGTGTTGAGAAATATACTTTTTGAGAACTCTCTCACAAAATTTGTCTGATTTGACTTTTTTTAACCACTTTATGAACGGACACTCACTGAACTAACTATGGATAATCAATATTATATTCAATATTATAGCCTAATTTATTAATTAATTTAAATTTGTTATAAGAATCTACATATAAGCGTTACCCATTCAAATGTATGAAGAAAAGGTAAAAGTTCTGTATTTCCTTCTGAATTGTATTGAAGTGAAAAAACCCCCATAAACTTGAAAAACAAATTCCTTGTTAAGGTACTTTAGCTGAGTTCAGAGATCAGAGTTCTTGCACAGATTGTAAAGCCCCCTGAGGGAAATTGACCAGGTCCATGAAATGCATTTTAATGTCTTAATTTTATGTATGTACTGTATTTTTTGTGTTATGTTCTCTTTCAACAGATCTTGATATCAGTGCGATTTCCTGATCAAATAAAGCTTAACACCCATCTCTACTAGTTAGTATGATCATTATTAAGAGGTGCTCCCAGACCAAGAGACAATGAGCCTCTGGGCAGAGACAAATAAAATAAAAACTGTCCAGTTCCAATAATATTTTAATAATGAAGGCATAATAGAGACATATACTATTCAAAACAGCTGACAGAGGTCAAATCAAAATTAGTACACAGTGCGGCTGCTAGTTTAAGCAAAAATAATATCAAAGTTTCTATGATATATATATATATATATATATAAATATATATGGCTTGCATTAGCTTGTTCTTAAGTTGAATAAAATGTTTATTAATTAAAGCATGCAGTAGACATGCAGCAGTCATTAATCAGTTGATTCACTTTCGATTGTGTTTCTGTGACGACACACAAACAGTCCCCTGCCTCGATTTTCTCACTCTTACACACATAATGTGGCTAGGTGAGAGGGAAGTTGATTTACTGTAAGTCTGTTTGCGTTTTATGTTCATTTGAATCTCCTTTTTACTTACGTTTACAACATACTACGTAGTTCAGCAAGAAAGACGTTTATTACTATGTTAATTAATATAACATGCTCATTTAGCACCATATTTAATTACTACAATAGTTATTATTACTATAGTAAGCAATTATGGCCTATAAACAATTGGTACTTTACGGATGTGAAACTTTTCATTCTTACAAGGATGTTACAGTATCTTTGTGTTGCACAAAATGTTTTGCACAATTTGAATTCCTATATGGCTGACTGACTTCTCTAATTGCATAGCATAACAACACCACTGTACAATATTTTAACGTCTGCTTTTGTTTTCTGTTTTTGTTTTGCTTTTGCTTTTTTTTTTTTTTTTTTGATCTGACCAGTAAGCTAATCATAAAACTCATCAATCAAACTGTTACAGGTGAAATGATTCAGTCTGTATTTATAGAGATCACCTTGATGATTATTTAATAAAAGTGCAAAGGCTAAAAAAGTTTTTTTTGTTATATACAGTTACATTTGCTATGTACAGTCAAACAAGTCATGAGCAACCTTATACCTCAGCATCAGAAAAGGACTTGTCTTTACTCCGACTGGTGACCATTGAGTTTGTGTAGGTATAAGAGCGAGAGACCTCTTCCTGGAAGGCTGTCTCCAAAACATTCAGGATGGACTTGCGCACTTTATCCTTGAAATCTTGGCCCATGAACACATAGAGCAGTGGGTTGAGGCAGCTGTTGAGATAGGCTAGGCTAGTGGCTATAGGGACTCCGATAGTGATGACATCGTGGAGTGTTTCACTTGCATCATCAGTTGTGTGAACCACCATCTCAATTAGACCCATAATGTGATAAGGGGCCCAGCACAGGAAAAAAGTGGTGATAACGGCAGCAATGATCTTAAAAGAGCGGCTTGACTGACTGGCCAAGGTGCGGCTCCTCCTGAGACGATGGATAATCACAGCATAACAGGAGACAATGACAGAGAAGGGAATAACAAATCCCAGCAGAAATCGAGTTATGGCCATGGCCTGATGACGAAAATGTCTCAGCTGAGTCACAGAAAGTGTTTCGTAGTCATCAGAAAGAGCATAGTTGTTGAAGCAGTTAATAATGTCGTCATTGCGATATGCTCGTGCAGTGTCCTTGAAGATGAAGTATGGTGCACTGAGAATCAGGGCCAGTATCCAAACACCTATACTCACACAGGATGCTTTGCACACACTTCTGTGGTTTTGAGCCCAGACGGGCCATACCACAGACACATATCTGTCCACACTGATGACAACCAGGATGTAGACACTGGCAAACATGTTTAGAAAGCTTATGGTGCTGTTCAGTTTGCACATGAACTTGCCAAAAGGCCAATGAAAAGCCAAAGCTGTGTATGTCACACTCAAGGGAAGGAATGCAGTGAAGAGGAAGTCTGCCACAGCAAGGTTAAGGAACCAAACTGTATTAACTGTTTTCTTCATCTTAAACCCAGTCACCAAGATAACCACTCCATTACCAAACACACCAAGCACAAAGGCCAAGGAGTAAACAATGAGGGACATGATGTTAAGAGACTGTTTCAGTTCAACATGCTCATCGTTGTAGTCGTAGTCAGAGACATTTTGTCCAGTGGCATCTGTGGCATTGATTAAATAAAAAGGAGTAGTGGTTATTAGATCCATCATCGTCTCAGAACCTGCAACAAAAACAAAATTAATTGTTAACCTTGAGGTCAAAAACTGTTTTATACACAAGGTTATTGTTTTAAACAAACCAGCTTCTGAATCAGTTCCCCAAAAAGACAATAAAAAATGCTGACCTGTGCGGTAGCAGAAAATTTCATGACCTTTTCTTGAACCCCAGTAGACTTAAAATTTACAGTTAGCATCTGTTTACATATTTCATTCCACAAAAAACAGACCTCTACTTTTATTCACACTCACAAAATACTCACCCCCCTCAACAAGTAATAATATATGACATGCTTTTTAACAGGGAAGCTCTGCCTCTGTTGTCATTAGGCTATAATGGTAATGCATATTGTAAATAATAGAGGCTGCCTGTCATAACAGATGAACTGGATAGCAAAGGTAAGTATCTGTCATAGGATACATCTTCACTTGTCCTCCCACTAGGGACACATAATGTGCATGTACAAGGTAGAGAAAATGAACATGAAATCATGGGTCTGTTTTTATCATGAAACCAGATTAGATAAATGAAAAGTCAAAGAGCATAATACAGACTGAACTACACGCTGGCTAAGTCAAATTTAAATTCAAATGGCTTTTTATGGCATGAACATATTAAGTTACAGTGTTGCCAAAGCACTGTGATAATAATAAACATTTACAAAACATTTTGAGCTGCTGACTCGTAATTGTATCATTACTGACTAATCATACTGAACGAAAGGAAACACGAAAAAAAACGGAATAATAACAAATGAACAAAATAGTACTGAGGAAAGTACTATTTACTAAATAAAAACAGCACATGGTATGATTTTTCATTATCTGAGCAGTTATTAAAGTTCAGATCAATATTTATGAGTTTGGGGAAGAACTATTTGAAGATAGATTTAAATTTAGGGCACTGTGAGGAAGTACAGCTCTCCTCTTACATCAGCAAAATCACTCTTTCAAAACATCTCATAATGTGAGGTTAAAGCAGTAGGTCTTAAATCACTGAGCTCCCGGCTATGATTTCTCAAGTTTGCTGACTCTATTGAAGATATTTTCCATGTCTCGCTTATTCTTGAGTCACACATAGTGAAATATATAACGCATTCAGCTCGTTTCAGATTCTGTGAAGCAGCCAGTTGAAATGAACAGATGCACAGAGCCATTAAGTCAAAAACAGTCTGAAGAACGTTTCCCAATTTCACATGCTACTTAGAGGCTCAATAATAGGGTTCAAGAACACAAAAGCAAAACGTTTTGTTTTCCCCGCAAGTCCTGCATAACATGCAAAAATGTCCCTATATTTAAATCCATGAGTGCTTAAAACAAGAACTTAGGTAGATGGATACCTGTTGTTTTACTAAAGTCTAATCATTGACAGTAAAACCACACTGACGCGTAAACTCAGCTATTGTCACGTAATGTTAATTAATATCAACAGCACCTGTTTAATAACTTAACTCTAGGGATTATAAACCGATTTAAACTAAGTTCAAATACCACACAGCAATACGTGCCAGTTTATTCTATAGTCTTTATGAGATGCTTTTATTGTCTTCTCAACGACGTAATTTGCTGCTAAGGTTTCTGAAAAGAACAACACTGCAGTACCTTGCTGAAAATTGCTGAAAAGGCTCCAGTTGGACGAGGATGTGCCTGACTCCGGACAACTCCGACCAGCCTGTGGAAACTGTGGAGCCCAGATCCCCGGCGCCTTAAGTATCTGACGTCATCGCTCACATCGAGGTAGGGTGTCAGGCATATACAGCCCTCTTTTTTTTTTTTTTAACTATCAAACCTCTTATTACTACACACTCAGCTCCGCAGTGTAAAAAATGTTTGAGAGACAGGTTACGTTAATGGACGCAGTTTGAAGATGATGTACAAACTCTTTTACCTCCTGGACTGACAGTGACACAGACTATGCTGCTGTATGATTTACCTATGTTGGTAATATGAGGTCTGATAGATAGATTTCTTGCTATAACACGTCTATTTAGTCACATGATAGAGCATTTATCTTTTGGGGAAACTCCAAAAGTGAAAACAAAGCAACCAAACAACTAAATGTATAAATTGTGTGTTGTTGTTGAGATGAATACCTGAGAAAGAGTGAGTCTGTGACTTCTCAGAACCGATGATCCTGCTGTGTAATGTGTTTTGCAGTGTGGTTGAGCTTAAATGTAATTACACTGTGATGACTGTTTGAAATGACATCTGGACATGTACGTAGGTTACACATTTGTAATGTCCCCCAATGTAAGACAGTTACAGCACAATCTGCTGGTAGTTTAGGGTTTAAAAGAGCTTTAAAAAAATAAATGAATGTATAAAACTTCAAGGCGAACACAGCTGTGTTACTCCAAATCTGCACAACACAAACAGTCCTGGAGTAAGTTTTTGCTCACACTCTCTCGTTTCAGTATTGATGCAGTCAAGTCATCTGCAGTACGTTCCGATTTGTCAGCAATAAACTGCATGTAGTTCACTAAGGCAGATTTGGTTTGGTTTGAATTTTCAGAACACATTTGAAGGAGAAGGACTGTGTTTGATAAGACACGCAATTTAAAAAGTAAGTGAGTTTATATGTAATGTAGCAATGTGGTTTACATGTTTTAAACTTTAAATCAGTTTGTGCTTCATTGGAAAAGGAACTTTTGTTTTGATAGTCCCTAAATGAACATTTCACTCTTAACACACATTCTTAAAATACTTGACATTTACAGTATAAAAGGTGCATAACACTGTAAGTGTAGACACGGGAAAGAACGCGACCAGCCAACAACTGCAGACATGATTATAAGCCTCAAACAAAACTGAATTCATATAACCACCCTAGAGCAACTCTCAAGCCATATTCTCATCTGTTAAAACCCACCTGGCACACTATTCTCTCATTTATCCATTATTCATTTTTATTGTAGCATTTTTTATGGAAAATTTCAAAACAGAAAGAATAGATTTTATGCCCACTCAGCAATCTTTCTTCACTTTGTATAACCACTGACACTAAAGCAAAAACACCAGGCTCCAAGAATAATTTGTATTATGTGACACAGTTTGACGTCTTAGAACAGAGTCAGTCTCAGTAACACAGCAAACTTTAACAACAGGTATTAAACATACGATGCAAAGAGATGTTTTAGGACTAAAGGCTTTCAACAAACATTCAACATATGTTTAACTAAATCTCAAACAACAACAGGGAGTCAGTGTCTGTTTAGGTATTCTATTGCTACATTAACTTAAATTTAAGGAATACTGACATTTAGATTATAAACGCCTTTAAATTATTATAAACGTCTGTGAATATATGCTAAAGTTATTAAAATTGTTTTTTGGGGAGCTAAACTCCAACTTTTATATTAAAATTGTCATGTCTGCATTTTTCCCATTCAACTACAGGAACACTGGAAGAGGAAGGATTTTGAGGTCACACTGACAATAATAGTAATTATCAGTGTGAATTAATTATAATAACAATCGAACAAAGAAGCATCTTAGTGATGGTGATGGCTTTGATGGATTTCAGTAAAGCACCTTAAGGCTCAAAATCTTGAAGTGATTAGATTTGCACAATGTGAGCTGCTACAACCTGCCCAACCCTAAAACTGAACCCCCTGCTAATATATATACACACATACACATCCCACAGGGATTGGTCATGGACAGATGTGAGGGGGAGGAAGGAAGAGAGAGTGAGAGAATAAAAGAGTGGGAGACACTATATGTCTGTGTAGAAGCTCCCAACCCCTGCAACTCCAGAGATATACACTCATATTTGAGTGTGTAGGAGGACTCATGTTTCTGTTATTGTTAACTTTTTTTTGATACATAGATATTCAACATCTGGAAAACTTCCTGAGAATTCTTTCACACAAAGACCAAATGCCAGTTCTCTCTTTAAGTAGAGGAAACTGTTTCACATAAACTGAACCAGCAGTAAATTTACTTTCTCTTCGCTCTTAGAAGCTATGCTGTTCTGTTCAGCTCCACTTATGCGACTAAATATCATGCCTTTTTTAGCTGAAGTCTAGACAATGTGACTTTGTTTAATTAGGTAATGATCATCTTAAGCAATCCATCCTCCAGTTTTTCTTTCTGTGCAAAAATGCATTTTTTGACATTTTTGCTGTACACTCTTGTAACAGAATATGAAGGAACTGCATTTTGCTGGTGTCTGTAGGGGATATTAATAGCTATCCCAGGGCTATAGTTTGAGGCAGGCCTTCAGAGCCCAGGGCTTGCCAGTGTTCTTGATTTACCAAGCAAACCTACAATTATGTGTGTGCCGCACAAATACCAATTTGGGTGTGTAAAACAACTCATGGAGGTTTAAAGGGAATTTAGTTTTGTGGTGGTGATATATGCATTTGAAGTTTGGGGATTAATTATTCACTACAGCAGCTGGGAAGGTGGGAGAGTAACCTGAAAGGTACAACTAAAATGTATCTATGTCTGTGTGTGTCTGTGTGTGTGGGACAGTGAGGTACTAATGACATACTCTTGCTCACAGCGTCAGTGTAATACACCCAGTATTTTTCATTGCTGTCTAGTGCACAACACTGTGATCTCAAAGCATTTCTAAATCCATAGCTCCTTTTGTAAGGAGGCAGGGTGAAACGGTGCTATACTTTTAACTATTTATACTTTTAACTTTTGTGCTAAAATGTTTCGACTCCAGTAGAGACACAAATAGTGGGAATCTGCAGTGTGCTGGAACCTCAAAGGTTTGTTGATCTTGTTGCGGTGCTGACTGGAAGTGAAACAAACTGTCTCACGAGTGTGGAGAGGTCAGGAATTTTGTTTTTCAAGTGAAAATTGGTGCCAACAGCTTTGACTGTGTGGCTCAGTGACGTTTTTTATTCCATGAGTTTACACCACATACAGGGGAGAAAAAAAGTAGACTTAAACCACTTCCTTACATTTCTCTCTACATTGAACCACAAAACCTGGTCCCCCTTTTAGTAGACCTTAAGGATATGAGTAATCAGCTCTGTGCCAACTAGTCTGCCACTGCATCAGTCATACATCTTAGTACTCTCTCTGTTTGTCTGAAGATACTTACAGTGGAATGGGTTGAGCTGAACCGGAATTATCCATCTGCAAGGAATGTCAGATGGTGTAAAAAATGAAAGTTTTCCATTTATTGTAAACAAGGGTTAGAATGGTAAACGCTGGAAAATCACATTTCACCCATTTTCGCAGTGAAACTTTTCCTATGGTTTCTTAATTGATCCAGTGTATCACATCTTAAACAGTTTTGAAGATACATCTGTGCGTCACATGAGAAGCTGTTAAAGAAATTTCCCCCCTTTGAGCAATTAGCTCAAAGACTCTGACATGTGCAGTTCACTTTGGTTACTGTAGTGTCCAGTAGCTTCAGGTTTATGTAGAAAATGGAATTACAATTTATTTGCCTAGTGAAATCTAGACAGAACAGGAAAACAAATATGCGACTAGAGATGTTTACAAAGAGTATGTGTGTCAGCAGGCTATACCAAATTACTGCAGTTGTTTGCAGTCGAAGATGACAAACAATCATATTCAGGTTAGAAAAGGAATGAGGCAGACGGTGTATGTGCCACACAGTAATGAGGGAGGGGACCTGCCTGTGCTGGATGGGAATGCACTATATTTTAGCTTGAAGTGTATAATCATAGGGTTTGGTCAAATGTGCCCTCACATTTAAATGTTTTCCAGTCTGGTGCTGTCAAACACCTATGCCGATACATGAGGAACAGAGCTGTGTACCTCTACGTATATCTCCATTCTGAAACACTGACTCAGTGATGATTTTCAGGTGTGCAGTGTTGAATCAGCATGAGTGCTAAAACTGTGGGATGAAAATATCATACAATTCAACCTGTAATTGTTTAATAATAATAATAATAATGGTATAAAACTTGTCTTCATAACAATGAACTAATGTCAACCAAGGAAGAAAAGTTTGTGAAATCTGTCAGAACATACATAACATACCCTGTATCACACTTTCTGACCTCATCGGTTTTGTCTGTACCAAAACTTTTTTGTGTATTTCTGTAGAATAAACTACAGAGTTTTTATTTGCTCTAGAGCACCTTTATCCACATAAGTGACAAAATCCTAAAATGTGATGTCAATTTGTGGTTCATTTGAGGCTAGTGCACATGTCATGTCCAGTGTTTGACAGTACAATAAACCTGTCATAGCGATTCAACAAAATGTAGCCGCAGTAACTTTAAATTACAAAGACAGAAATTAGACTATTAAAGTTATGAAGAACATAAGAGGAATAAGCTCAATATGTTGAATCCTGTATGAAAGCAATCTGACACATTCCACATTTTTCTCAGTTATTTTCATAGTACTGAACTGCAATGTTCTTTTCTGTCATATAGGCTGTACATTAAACCAGTCACTGGGGAAATGTAACACATGTTTAGTGTTGTAGGTGTACCAGAGACCTTGAGATAAAGGAGATAAGAGGACTAAAATACCTGCAACTAAGAGAGTGCGGGCACATTAGCCTGCTGGCCGGACAGACAGGAATCATGAAGCTTTTCATTTTTCTGGCTCTATTTGGAGGAGCAGGTAGTTCACAACTGATGACAAAAAACGGATAAAAATAAGATGACTGCTTTGGTCAGAATAGGGCACAGATGCACAAGTTTGTATGATTCATTTAGAAATATAACTGTAATTTTTTCAATGTTTTTAATAGTGGTCACCCAGCAGGAGGATGACAAGATTGTTGGAGGATATGAGTGCCCGGAAAACTCGGTGCCCTACCAAGTGTCTCTCTTCACTGGGTACAACTTTTGTGGTGGGACTCTTCTGTCTGATGAGTGGGTCCTGTCTGCTGCACACTGCAAACCAAAGTAACAAAGATAATTGCTTAACCATTATCTTGTTTTACGGCATGTAAACCTAAACCAATGGATTAAGATTCTATTGAACACTTGGTATTGTTCCTTAAAGCAAGGCCTTAGGGAGGCACTTTACAGACATTCATGATGGGTTTAATTATTCCAGGTCAAATGTAGAAGTTCGTCTGGGAGAGCACGACATCTGGGAACCTGAAGGGACTGAACAGCACATTATGTCTGCAAAGTTTATTAGCCACCCTGACTACAACTCTCGCACTCAGGACAACGACATTATGCTGATCAAACTAAGCCGATCTGCAAATCTGAACAGCTTTGTGCGCCCTGCGACTCTTCCTTCAAAATGTGCCAGTGATGGGACAATGTGTCAGATTTCTGGATGGGGAAGTCTTCGTCCCAGCAATGAGGGCTGTGAGTTAAATGCTGGATTTGTTCCAACATCGTTTTCATGTCATAATTGCATATTAAAACACTGATGCATATTCCTTTTCTGTCTGTTATAGCAAGGTACCCTGATAAGTTGCAGTGCCTAGAGGCCCCTCTGTTGAGTGATGACACATGCTTCAATGCGTATCCTTTCCAAATAACTGAAAACATGATCTGTGCTGGCTATTTGGAAGGAGGGAGGGACTCCTGTCAGGTAATACAGAGCCCATAGCTCTACACAGTCAATGTTTCTGTCTCCTGATATAAAGCATGCATCAGTAAAAATGATTTCATCTTTTTTACCCCTAGGGTGACTCTGGAGGTCCCATGATCTGTAAGGGTGAGCTCCAGGGAGTTGTGTCTTGGGGACATGGCTGTGCTCAGAAGAAGAAGCCCGGGGTGTACACAAAAGTTTGCAATTACATCTCTTGGATCAAGAATACAATGGCATTTGGCTGAGCTGTAAATACATTAAATAATTGAAATATAAACTGGCAACATTAGCAAAATCAGGTCTGCAGGTTTATTGCAGCATTATTTGAAACATTAGAATACCACATCCTGTGTAATAGGAAACACACCTCGCCTTCTTGTCATACCATCTTTGCAAACACACAGTAAAGAAAATCTCTACAAAAATAGAGAACTATCTTACAGGTTTTTGTTCAACAAGTGAGTAAAACAAGTGTTTGAAAAGTCACTTGTGTCAGCAACATAACTCATTGAAATAGTTAGCATGACTACAAATCAAAAGTATCTAAGAGTGTAAAATACTGTGGCAGATCTAACTGCCTCCCAAGTACTGTATTTGGCTCTACCAGCTCTAACTCAGAATGACTTTAAAATGAATGGGCAGACAAGTTTCTTACTGAAGAATGCCTCAGTAGAAGACAGGACATCACCACCAGTAAATCACCAAGGCCAAAAAACGCTGCTACACTGCTCTGTGTGGGTTAAAACTGTAAAGCATATTACAAAGACTTGCCACACTCCATAATCACTGAACACACACTGCTGTTGCAAATATGGTATTTAGACCGTTGACTATATCCAGTAACTTATTCTGTAGTTTATTAAAGCTATGTGAGATTTAAATTGGAGTTACACTTTGTCTTGCTGCAGTCTGGGTGTTAACGTAGTCAATGTAGGTGGAGGATTACTGAGCTCCTAAAGGAGTAAGCATATGTCCTGAATCTGTTCCAAGAACACTTCTCTATAACATCTGTGAGCAAGGACGCAAACTGCTAATCAAAGTGCATCAGGTGCACACATGAGAAAGCTAAATCACAGAATGATTTAAGTGGATTTTGGTTGCTTGGGTGTGGCAGAGACAGGAGAAATGAGTCACCAGGCATTCGCTTGACCACCAAATAAAGGTTCCTGAGGACTCATGTACAGAAAATAGCTCTTACTGTGATGAAGTATACAGAATGCTGCACATTTTTTGAAAAAACGGCCTTGGACAGGATGTTGATTCTGGCAACACAGATGTTCATGTTTTGAACTCTAGAGAATTTCCACAAACCATGTTTACAAGGTACTTTGAAGTTATGGGACAATGCGCGGTTCTGCAGGAACCTTTTACAGTACATCATGTACATGTTCTTGATGTGACCACAGATTTATGCAGCTGAACCTTTCATGAAGGCAGTGATTAGACAGAGTCATACCAGTAGTTTAACAATGATCTTTTTTTTTACACACTAGTTAACACTTAATATCAAGAAAACAGCAGTAAAAGCTAATGTTAAGAGACATGCGGTACAGGATTCTAACAATAATACAATCATCTGCAAGAACCCTTTATGACCACACTGATGTAAACAAGCTTAAACGACAAACGTAATAGCATATCCAGTAAGGAAAGTCAGTTATGCATCTAAAAACACTGACTGGCATGGCCTCTGTACATGACATCAGCAGCCTGGTGGCTTCTATTTAGGTTCTGACATGGAGTGTGCTGACAGCTCAGGCCAACGTCTGTGGCTTAGGGTGTGGACCCTCATGAGCAGTCCACAGATTTCCCCATAAAGAAACTCTCCAGGGATGTAATCATGGTTAAGTCAGGACACTGTGACAGACACTGAGAACCATATGGCACAGCTTTTGTCTTTTGAAGACAGAGATTAGTAGCATAAAACAGAGACAAGACTTCCTTTTACTGACACCAGCTTCAATTCCTCTTCTGTTACACTACACAACCAGAAAGATGTAATTCCTACCCTACATTCCACTTTTCTACCCCCTGTTGGTTTCGTTGGACATGTGCCGGTTCAGAAAGAAGCCAGTAGAGGGCAACATCTAACTTGTGTAGAAGCTTGATTGCAGCATCTGGGGTTACTTGTCTTTTTCTTTCATGTAGGAAAAGGTGTTTTCTCCACATCCTGTCCTATGGCTACACAGTTTAATAAACCTTTCACGGCAAAACTTACTGTACCAACTTACTGACTACTACTAAAAAATATCAACTCTAAATTGCCCATATGTGTAAATGTGAGTGTGAATGGTTGTCTATCTGTATGTCAGCCCTGTGATAAACCGGCGACCTGTGCAGTGTGAAGCCCACTTCTCACTTAGTGTCTGCTGAGATTGGGTCCAGCCCCCCTGTGAAGCGGTTAAGATAACGGATGGATGGATGGAAAAATATCCATTATTGTAACTGTCACCATCATATTTGCAGCATCATTTATCTCTATATCTTTATTTACTTATTCTTTCTAAGACTGATATCGTTATTAAGCTTTTAATGGATTTTGGATTTGCTGTATTTCGAATGCTTGGAGTTGAAGAGTCAAAATAAACCAGTTGCAAGAGAACCACTTGTGTCTGCCTTAGCGTCGGGGAAATTACAATTATCTCTAGTCGATTAGATACTGAATGAACGAAATGGATGAAAATAATGTTGCGACCTTGGTATAAAGGAAAAAATTTTAAGGAGATGGTGGTGATAAGGAGATGATGAGAAATGTATAAGGTGGGTGGATGGTTCTCCACGTCGTCTGTTTTCTGCAGGAAAACTTTTTAGGAAGTTTTGTGAGGAGGTTCACATGAACATCACCATGGTAAAAGAAAAAAACAAAGCAGCCATACACACCGCGCACAGTGATGTCCTCAGCGGGACCATCGCCTTACTCCTGACGCATGGCTGAGTCAGCGCAGGCGCGCGTAATTGATAATTCCTCATTTAAAGCGCACATGGCTCCGCTCTTCAGCTTAGCAACGCATAAAGCAGCAAGTTGTCGGCTGCACAAGAGAATCACAGAGTGGATGTCTCGCAAATTTAAAGTCAGGGAACTTCATCAGGTAGGGTTGAACATGAATAACTTTGCCTTTAGTAACTTTTTTTTAAACTACTGTTTTACTAATAGTCATGAATACTAAATGAATAATAAATATAATGCAATTAAATGTGAATATCTAGAAACTGTTAGATATTATTTGTATATTAAATAAAATTGAAATGTTTCTTGAATAAATGAATGAAGAATGAATACAAATTTGAGGATTTTTACGCATTTAGCTGCATATTAACTCTTCTGGCAATTTATTATTTGATTTATCGTTTAATTATTTATTACTTTACACATCTGATGAGCACGTGTTACTTTTATCTTTATTATAGCTTTTGTGTTAACCAGTTTTCTCTCATAATAAGTTTTTTATGCTTGTTTCCCTTAATAGAGATGTCCATATATTTTGACAGTGACGCAATTTTTACCATTTTGGCTCTGTATGCCACCACTGTTGATTTCAAATGAAATAATTACCATGAGCTTAAAGTGCGTTTGGTAGCTGTAGACAGATGCAGTAAAGTCCTGGTAGAGGGTCAGGGGGGAATTAGTCTAACATCTGTTGTTGTCTATGGGCTTCAGGCAATCATTGACTGCAAAAGATTCACAATTAAGTATTACAACTGACAATTTATTTAATGCTCATGTTAACTTCTGAGCCTGTAAAACAGGAGGTCTATATACATATGCATTGTTTTCTAATGCACCCTTGTATTAAAGCTGGCAGTCAATGTTTTTTCATAGTTTAATTTCAGATCCATTATGCTGGTGAGAAGAGCCAAAATGATTAAAATTGTGTCAATATATATATCTACATATTTATGGACCTAACTGTAGTTGTCAGTGATACATTCCTGGATAAACAGCCATCCAGGATTTAAAATACAATACAGTGAAGCTTAAAGCATTTATAAGGCTGTCTGCTTTATTATTTTCCAAGTGGTAACGCTTCTTAATATGTCTTACAACAGCTCAAATAAAACCAGTTTAATTTAATGATTTAATGATTTTTCCAAACCACAGTGTCTGTGAAGGTCTTTAGTCTGACAGAAACAGTATTCCATCTGCATGTACAAGCCATACTAACATGGTGTCTTCATGTCTCTAAGATAAAGAAACACAATGGAGCTGAAACCTTTATTGAAGAAGCTGGGTTTAGTAATACGCGCCATCCTCACTTTCCTCTTTGCTCTGCTGGTCCTGAGTGTGATGATATGGGCCTATGTTGAGGGTTTCCAACTGGTAACCTCTATGTTTGGAATCATCTCCTTTGGCTTTTATGGACTACTCCTTTCACTCCATGTGTTGGTGCAGAGCATGTTTGCCTTCATCGAGCACCGGCGAATGAAAGCCCGCACACAGCCGTGCACCTTTACCAAAACCATTGGATTCACTATATCGGCTTACCAAGAGGACCCTGACTATCTTCGAGAGTGCCTCAACTCTGTGAGGGCCCTCAAGTATCCTCCTGAGCTGCTGCGCATCATCATGGTTATAGACGGCAACTCAGAAAATGACCAGTATATGATGGACATGTTCAGAGAGGTATTTGCAGATCAGGATCCTGGCTGTTATGTTTGGAAGAACAATTACCATACATGGGACCCCATTCAGGCCCAGGCCCAGCAGGATGTGGAAATGGCTACGGCAATTGGCCCAGAAGGGGATATGGATTACAGTACAGGAGAAGATTTGCAGCGAAAAGAAATAGAGTACCTGATCCAGAACAAGAAGTGTGTGTGCATCATGCAGAAGTGGGGTGGCAAGCGGGAGGTGATGTACACAGCATTTAAAGCACTTGGCTCTTCAGTTGACTACATACAGGTATGAATTTTTCTTTTCTCTGAAGCCTTTCTGAAATTATGATCATTTTATAAAAAATAAACTGAAATATTGCATGATTTTAGTGACATGATGCAATTTGTCCCTTTAAAGGTGTGTGATTCAGACACTAAACTGGACCCGCTGGCCACAGTGGAGCTGTGTAAGGTTCTGGAGAGTAACCCCAAGTATGGTGCTGTAGGAGGAGATGTGATGATCCTCAACCTAAAAGACTCTTATATCAGCTTCATGAGCAGCCTTAGGTACTGGATGGCTTTCAACATTGAAAGGGCCTGCCAGTCCTTCTTCAACTGTGTGTCCTGCATAAGTGGTCCTTTGGGTAGGTAGACAAATCAGTGATTTTTATTGAGAAGCAGTGGTAGTGGTACAGTGCTTATGGTTTTCACGCAGTGACTAATATTTGTTTTATTTGTTGCTACGATAAGGTCTATACAGGAATGATCTGCTCCAGCAGTTTCTGGAGTCTTGGTACAATCAGAAGTTTCTGGGGACTCACTGCACATTTGGTGATGACAGACATCTCACCAACCGTATGCTGAGCATGGGTTATGCCACAAAGTAAGCTTCTAGACATTAACAATATGAAGAAATGCCAAATTACACAGCTATTGCCAATGATGTGATGGTGTAACAAACAACTGGTTTCATAGAAGTCTTATTTTTTGCCATTTTCTTTAGATACACAGCTCGCTCCAAATGCTACACAGAGACACCTGCTCAGTTTCTCCGCTGGCTCAACCAACAAACTCGCTGGACAAAATCTTACTTCCGTGAGTGGCTCTACAATGCAATGTGGTGGCACAAGCATCACCTCTGGATGACCTATGAGTCCATAGTGTCAGGTATTTTCCCCTTCTTTGTCACTGCCACCATCATCCAGCTGTTTTGGACAGGCACGCTGTGGGACATCCTCTGGATTCTGTGCTGCATCCAGCTGATCGGGCTGGTTAAAGCAGCTTATGGCTGTATTCTGCGCAGGGACTTTGTGATGGTGTTTATGTCCCTCTACTCAGCTCTGTACATGACGAGCCTGCTGCCTGCTAAGTACTTTGCCATTCTGACCATGAATAAAAGTAGCTGGGGGACATCAGGCAGGCGTAACATTGTGGGGAACTATATCCCCCTCCTCCCTCTGTCAGTGTGGGCAGCCATTTTGTTAGGTGGGCTCAGTTACACAATCTACAAGGAGAGTCAACTGGACTGGTTAAGTCCAGCCAAGACACTGGAGGCCAAGTTTCTTATCTTTGGATCTGTTGCCTACATATGCTACTGGCTTTTTATGATGTTCCTCTACTGGGTGTGGTTCCGCAGGATATGTAGGAAACGCTCCCAAAGTTACACACTGAGTGTTTAGTGTTTAGGTCATAAGTTTCCAGTGAGTAACTAAGAATATCTTAATTTATTTGAATTCAAGGATTTATGTTATTTTATTGATTTCGTTTATTTATTTTGTCTGATATTTTTGTAACTGACAAACAGGGGTGTGTCATGCAGCTGCTAAACCAACAAACCATAAATATTGATGGATATGAAATGGATAACATTTTGAGCACCTAACAAATATTTCATTAATTTATAGAACTAATGTATGATTTATATGGAGTTGTTGTTACATATTTAAATGAAACTTTACTGAGGTCTTTTGGGACAATGTACTTTTCAGGTTTCTCTTTTTCAGATGATGATGGGAGAGATTTCCTGCTTTCCATCACACCTTTATTTATGACATCTGAAGATGGGCTGTTTTTTTAAGTAAGGCTGTGTATAAGGAATTTAGTTTTTTTATATTCACACAACATGCCCTTGTTTGTGTATGTAGAACTCTGCTTCACTGAGTCAGTTTAGTTTACTTCACCATTGTTGTTGTTATTGCACTGGATTCTGAATGGCACTTGCTGCAGACTTGCAAAGTTACTTGAAAATACAAATCCAGTTATAGTATTGTGCAGCAGGAAAATGTACAAACAGAATGTCAGTGTGCCTCTATGATAAAACTGGACAATTATAGCCTGACCAATGCTAAGCATCACATCCTCTTCGATGACAAGAACATTTTGATCATGGACAGAGAGGACAACTGGTTCAAGAGGTTGCAAAAGACATAATCATAATAATCACCCATTTACAGTGCTGTTCTTTCAACTCTACCCAGGCGGTTTCACAGTAGTTCACACTCTGGCTCAGACGGTCACAGGGAAACACAGGAAAGTCAGAGTGAACAACAACAACCCACAGGTGACCATCAAGTGCTGATGACTAGTGAAGCCTTCTGATTGGAAGAACTTAAACAAGTCCAGTTGGCACAGAATAATATAATTTTTTTTGGGTGCAAAGCATGGAATCACTTCTGAAACCAGAAACAATGGCAACAGATGTTTCATTGAATTTTGTTTATTATATAGTTTCTCTATTCCAACTTAATAAATATGTGAAGTATAGGTATGCACTTTGATTGCTTTGATTTTTCTTTTTCTACAGTGGACAAAACACATTTTAGATCTATGTTGTAATTGCTGGGCATTTTCTGAAAATGTGAACAAATTGAAGGGTTTATGAACATGTGAAGATGAAAAAATAAAATATTTTTCTAAGGTGCACAATTTTGGGTGTTTTTGTTTTGTAGAGAAGAATAGAATGTTTCAATCTGATCACAAAACATGACACATTACAATTTTTTTTACAGAAACACAGTAACAATTTGATAAATAAGATAAGATAAAACAATCTACTGTAGGAAAAGAGTCAGGCTAAGCAATAAGATCTTCCAGGAGAATATAAAGTGGTTTGCAAAGTACTGTAAATACAGGCAAGATTCCATGTACAACTGAATAGTTTACATCTCTATTTCAATTAATCTATGAATGGGTTTACTACTCAGTTATAAAGAACAACCATTCCATCAGGTTTACATGTTGGATAAGTTCATCAAAACAATTGTTGTGCTCATAATACTTAATAAGATTTTATTTACATTTACATTTTAGTTTTGAACATCAAATTGTTATACAAAATAACACTTTTCTAAGCTTTTGGTCCAATATCCACCTAACTCCTTAGCTCAAGTCACAGAAAAATACTTGGACTGATTCTTGCTGTTGTCCTCTTGTGTTGAGCAAGACTTTCGTGTGTGTCAAAATTAAAGTCAGTCAGTCAATGAAATAGCATCATGCAGTCATGCTATACATGTGGGTTAGACTTGGGCCAAGGAACTCTGTGAGTCAGAAGAAACACATATATGTGGCCAAAATGTTTTTAAGAACATTTTTGCTATTTGGGTTGATTTGTCAGCTGCAGCTCTAACAGCATGGTGCAAAACTAGCTTATATTTGTTATGGTTAGGCGCTTGCTGGAACAATCAAAGTACCAAGTTGCCAGTGTCTGGCATCTCTGGAGGACATAGAGTTCTCCCTGTGTACACCTCAAAATTGTGGGGCATTCCGTCAGAGTCTGCTTCAACCACCAATTTGTACTGTAACCCCACTTTTTTTGTTTATTTTTAGTAAGTTTGAATTGAGTTTAGTTGTTTGAGTTATTCCTACCTTTGAACAGGACAATTTGCTCACAGACACAAAGTTTTTCCACCATTGCAGCTTGCTAAATGAGAAGCTTAGTAATTTGACTTTTGTGACAAACACGCTATGTTGCTGTACTGTAATTGTCTGTTTCTTAACATAAGAACATATGGATACACAGTCAGTGTCTTTAGGTATACGCATAGTAGTGTGTAATTCCAACCAGGCCCGCTGACAGGCTCCCTTCAGATCACTTAGTATTAGTATTAGGTCATCACTTAGTACCTATTTACATGTTATAGCAGAAGAACAGAAAATATCTCTCAATGACCAATGTTATGAATAAATGAATGAAAACATTTTTTGTTGATTAAAATTTAAAAAGTCCAGAGATGTTTTTTATCAAAAAATATTATTAATTATAATAATATTATTATTATTATTAGGACAATAAAAGATGAAACGTATTACCTTCTGCACAGACTATGCGGATACACAACCTCACTTCTTGAAAGATGGCCTGACTTCTACCCCTTGAAAGCATAAAAAATATGTAATGGGGCAGAGGGAGGCTGAAATGTTTCCTATTATTGTTGTTTTTGCCAAACTAAAATCAAACAGTGAAAATATTTAGTTTGCCGTTATTTTCATGGAAAGTTATAAGGGGCATTAATGAGTCTGAAACAGCCAAATTGCATGATTAAAAACACTGAGACAGCTAATCAACTTCAAATCAGCAACTGTAATCTTTGTTTTATGTGTGAATATTTTACATAACATGTAGGGTGGTGCTCTTGCTTTTATAACTTAAGTTATATGAGCTGGGTGGGACACCAGGTTTTTAATCAATCTCAAGTGAGAAACAACTATCTTTGTTTGACATGAACATTTTTTTTCATAACATGTAGGGTGGAGTGCTTACTTATAGCATTTTTAAAAGCAGTAAATGTGCCAAGGGAATGACTAAATGGTGATGCTGTGATTTAGTTGTTGATAGGACTAAATAAACAGACAAATATGCAGTATATGTTCAGTAAAAAAAAACATCATAAATAAGGTGTTCCTGGTTGCACAAACATTACAGTGGCTCTTACAGATCAACAGAAGTAGAGCATTATTGCACATGTCAATTGCACTTATTTTGGTTATCTTTATGTCTTTAGGCTATGGATGATGGCTCTACACGTTTTGATGTTAAGTGTGGATGAGGAGATGGAAATGTTACGTTAATGATTACAGCTGTATGGGATTGCAACGCAATATAAGCATGAAACTGACTATTAGACAAAATTTACAGTGAGGTAAAAATGTGCTTTAATATGATATACTGTAATATTAAAGTCTTGAAAATAAAATAAAATAAAATAACAAATACAGAAAAAATAAACAGCAACAACTTGTTGTTTTTCATTATTTGACAGGGCCCTTAATTTGGAGGAGTGGGACGATTTATCATGTGCGTCTCAGGTAGCTATTTCTATTGACAGATGTCGATAACAACTTTGTAATATTGATCATATTGTCATCATGAAAATGAGCGGGGCACCAAACCATAATCTTGCCTAGAGCACCAAAATGGCTAGGACCAGCTCTGGCTCTAACAATTAAACTACTAAGATGCTCCACAAACAGACATATGTGCAAAGTTTTCCAAACTAATTAGAGAGTGAACAATTGAAATAAATCATATGCCTGAAAATCATAAATCAAGGGATTTAACCTTACAATACCCTATTACTGTATCTCCCTGAGAGGAAGCATGCTGTACAAAACAAACAGAATGGGACTCTGGACAGAACCTTAGGGCACACCACAATACAAAACTGCCTTAATAAAACTATGAAAAGCTCTATGTGAGAACGAAAATGTCCGAAGCACTTTACCCTACCAACACCCAAATCCAAAACCTGTGCAATGTTAGACTAAGCTCATGTGTGAAAATACCAATTCAATTCAATTCAATTCAATTCAATTCAATTCAATTCAATTCAATTCAATTCAATTCAATTCAATTCAATTCAGTTCAATTCAATTTAATTTTAGTTGTATAGCATCAAATCACAACATAAATCGTCTCAAGGCACTTTACAGTGTAGGGTCTAAGACCTTACACAGAATATATATAAATTAAAGAATATTTGAAGAAAACCCAACAATCCCACTAGAGCAAGCACTAGGCAACAGTGGAGAGGAAAAACTCCCTTTAATGTAAGAAACCTCCACCAAAACCAGGCTCAGGGTGGGCGGCCATCTGCCTCGACCGGTTGGGGTTAGTGGACAGAGGAGAGAGAAAAGAACAGCAGGCAACAAAGATCAAGGCCCAGATAGAATGAGCTCTATGAGGTTTATCATATGTTTATATGTGTATTATAACTCTGAAAGTTATTATGGTGATTATCACTATAATCATAGTATGTTTTGTCCTTTAAAAGTTATACTAATACTAAATACTAACAGTGGGTAACTAAGTAAAAACAATGATTCCCAGCATTTTGACCATGAGTATGTTCATAGAGCTCATTACTGAAATTTGAATTTGAATTTTGCAACAGTAAAGTATGACTAGATGACTACTGAAAGTAGACAGTTCTAATGAGGAACAGCAGACACCATCTGGCTGACTATCTGCCAGATAGTCAGTGAGTCAAAATGTCTGCTGGTGGGCTCAACTGTAACTTTGTCAGATAAGAAATTTTTCTCACATGAATAAAAGTGTCTGGATTTCCTCAAGAGCAGTACCAATGTTACTTATTAGATTTCCTAATGAAAACTAGGGTTTGGTTTCCAAAAGCAACAATATGGGTTATCTGCCCATGTTGTAAAGTAGCCAATGTGGGCCTCAGAGCTCTAAGGTGGTTTAGTGTAAAAAAAATGTTTATGAGTCAGTGAAAGAAGAGAAAGGAAAAAAAAACTAGGACTGACAAAGCAAGCATCACTTCCCTTAAATCTGTTTTCAATTAGCCTGTCCTCCCCCACCCTGTCTGGGCCTCCCTCCCTGACATCAGGAAGGAGTTTCAGCTGGCACATATGCTGGGGCTCACGTTTGATCTCCTACTATTGGGAAACATCAGTATACACGGCAAAGTGTTGTTAGCTTCAGCACAAGCATCTTTTTGCTCTGTTTCAATATGAAGAGCTTATATTGTCTTAGAGGAAGCTGTAATTCCCCAAAGATGACTAAATGAACTTTACTACCAGAGTGCAGCAGCTCCTATGGGCTGCACTGACATAATAATTAATACAACATGATATGCAGAGAAATTAGAAAACTGTCAACACGGTTGTAAATAAGAAAAAATGTGTACTATGAGAGTTATTGTAATACTTCAGAATATATAATTATACATAATTACATGTTTTGCTCTACATAACAAAACAATATGCTACAAGGTTGTTTTCACATTGTTAGTGATGTGGTTCCTGGTTTCCATTACTAATTCAGTATTTTTCACTTTAGATTTATGGCTTACATTTTATGATTTTTTTTACCCCTTCATACAAAGACAAAAAAAAAACAAGCAAAAAAAGAGAAATACAAATGGAGAATTGCATTCAGTCATATAATTATTTTTGGCATACAATATTTGGACAAATTAAGTTGTGGGTGTTTCCCAGTCTACAGAGACGTTTTTCATCTGGTGATCTCAGCTGCAGTATTCACACTCATGCTGGTGGAGCTAACATCATTTACTGGAAGTTGCGCAAAAACACATAATTTGAAGCTGAATACCAGCGGTCATCAATCAGAGCCCACAACTTTTCCCACGTTTTAAATCACTGTAAAGAGCAATCAGTGCTAATAGTCACTTTGTTTTTGAGCTGAAATTTAAGCATTTTCACGGACTTCCTGGAGCGTCATGAGTCCCAAATTCATGAATTAATATAACTGGATTACCTGCTACAATATTACCTTCACTTCTGGCACAGTGTATGCAAGTAACGTTGCACTTATACTGGTCAGTGCCATTTTGAAAGTGACAGAATTGTGCAGTTACTCCCTTATCAAAATCAGATAATTTGTTCCTGAGATACAGCGTGTGATAAATATGCCTGGAGAAGGAAAATACAACAGGATAAGAGTCAAGTTGTCACAGATATTTTCCAAAGGTCATCTATGAAATGTTCTACAAGTCAATAGTTTATATGCTGCAATTAACGAAGCAAATAAAGTCAGGGTTACTTCATGTTATGGCTGCACAATTTTTAAAAAACTGTGAGTGACAGTCTTAAACAGTTCAAAGTTACAGGTTAACCAACAGAATTACACCTTAAATCAACACCTAAAGAAAAGAAAGCATTTTTCTGAAAGAAAAGAAAGATTTATGGCTCTGTCAGTGGAGAGATCTGCTGAAGGACCTTTTTTTGACGTAGAACCTTAATGATGCATTTCATTTTACAGGCACTCCTCTCATTTGCCTGTTACCTATTTAGATACGGAGAATGGGTTGGGGTCCATAAGAGAGAAACCCTTTAAAGAGTCACACTAAAAGCCCCATGCAGTATAGGGCCATGGTATAAATATAAATAAATAAATAAACATAATCTAGAGTAATGCACAAAAATAGTTCAGATACCACTTCACATTTTCTGGATGAAGCCTTGTCACAATGCCTCCCTGGTTGCTTTGGCAACTGCCCAATCTAGTGGAAAAAAATACAAGCAATCTGCCCATTACATGGCAAGTTGAGTGTTGAGTCATGTCTGACTATATTTAGATACTTGACGTTTGCTTTATAAAGCTTTTAGATCCCAGCCTCTCCTCACATTGTGTTTTCTCCACAATAAGACAGAGGCATGTAAGGGGAAACACTGGTTTCTCAAACTCTCAGCAGAACTAAATGTTATTTATATCACTTAATGTGTAAACAGGTTTTTATCATGTTAAATATAAACCAAGTTATGCAACTATTATAGCATTTTGTGATCTGGTCTAATGCAAGTATTAATCGCTAAATTCAACTTTCCTGTTTGTTGTGGCGAATAAAACATTAGCAAATGTCTTTTAGTAATTATATTATCAATATGCCTATTGGTATAGTGGAAGCTAAAACACACCCATAAAAATGTACCTCTCACAACTGCAGAGCTCATTAAAGTGAAACTTGTTTGTTACATGTTTAAGTTAATACAATAGCTTATTATACATAAGGAAATATAATAATTGTATTATAACATTAAAAGAAGAATGACAGTTTTAGCAACTCGTGATCTTAATCTGTGTTATAATGGGTATTAGTAACAATGACACACTTTTTGAAATATCATTATAATTTTGTTACCAAAAATGTTGTTGGACAAGTGTCAGTCAGTAGATGACAGCGCTACTACAGGGTTTCACTGCCTTCTCCAAGGTTACCTCGACTTATGGCCAAGGGGAACTTGGAGCTGAAACACAGATTCTGGGGTTCAGTGAGGACAGCTACAAACTGAGCTAAATAGATGACTTCAGATTTAAAATACCATAGAAATAACATACAATCAACTGATTTTTGCACACCACTTAAACTCTCTAGATCTCATCATCATCGCACTGGGAGCTGCAAAAAAACCAAACAAACATAAAACAAAAACATTACTAATAATTTTAGAGTTTACTTAGTATACTACTTTGTTTCTCTCTAGTTCAGACCAATTCATTTAATTTAGATTTTGTTAAGGGTTGTTGTTACAATTTACACCCACAGCTGCTGCATTTAACAAGACACAAACCTATCAAACTACAGATGTACTATAGGTTTTTTATGGCTCATACAAAGATACTTATCTTTTGTTGTTGTGCCTGCTGTTATCCTTTTGTTGCAAGCTGCACCTACAACCTAGTCAAAAGGTGCATATAATTAAAATGTATGGTCATGTGACATGACATTACTACTCCCAAGCCCAACTCTACTATCTACCTACACATATAGGGAGTATGGGTGGGATATGGGATTTTATCTTCAACAAAAAATTATCTCCGCTCAAGTGAGTATTTCTCTTTAACAGGAGTTTAACATTGTTATAGTGAGCAATACTAAATGCAGGTAGAGATTAGGGGTCAGTTGAGTAATTCTATAGCTAATGCACGATTAAACTGGGAGGCATTCTTCAGCTTGCAACATCTACAGTTCAAAGAAATGTGGAGATCTGGGAAGTGAAAGAGATGACCCACACAGGGCGAGACAGAAGAATATAATAATGAACAAGCAGGGGCAAAGATGTGAGGAATCAACAGGTTCAACAGAGAACAAGGAAACTGGCTGGGAAATCACTGAATGGTCTCAATAGGTAGACAAATACACATGCAGTCAGTGCATGTTTGCTGGTGGCTTATATACAGAGACTGATTGAACTGAATAAGCTCCAGGTGAGAGTAGGCGGGTCTGGTGGAAAAGAAGGGAAACAGAAGGAACTGCAGGCAGGGGGAGCTAATTGAGTGAATGTGTGAGCATGGTAGAGCTTAATCAGGTGGAATGGAACCAGGTGAGCACAGCAGATGACAGGAAACCTGGAGCAGGGACAAAATAAGAAGATGAACTGTAACTTGACACAGGAACCTTTCCAAAGTGTCATTCTGCAAAAAAAAGTGCCTTACATAAACAACAAGAAAAATAACAAATAAAAAGACATATCAAACATTGTCAGTAATTACATCGCAAAAGTGAGAGAGATGGTTTCAAACTACTTTTTAGTACTTTAGATCCAAGATACACACTGCCTGGATGAAAACATTACAGTCCAACAACTGCCTGAATTTTATGCTTCATGTTGCCAAAAAGTGATACATATACTGCAGTTTTGGTGATATCGTCTACTTATAATTATCAACAAATCCTTCAAGCCAGAGTGTTGGTGACTGCATGCTGGGCGAGATGTCAGTGATGACAGCTGACTGCAGACCATGCTGGGAGGCAGCAAACTCTAGAGTTGCTGTGGCTTCTGCTGGGGACAAAGTTTCTGCAGCAGGGTTGACCAGTGAGGTCAACTCAGCCTTGGTGTTTGCTGACTCTAGAACAGTAATAGGCCACATGTCTGTCTATTCTGAAAGAGGAACAATAGAGGTAATGGTTGAGATATCAGCCAGCAGAAACTCAATGTTTTGGTCACTGGGTAGGAAGCCCCCTTAAACATTGGACACTTGGCACCAAAGATCATCTGATTTACGCTGGAACTGGGGAGACCAGACGTGGAACATGGGTGTGATTGATACCTGAGGTACTGGATGATGAAGAGCCAAGAGAGGCAGAAATGGGGCCTAAGAGACTCAGTGTCTTCAGATAAAGTGCTGCTTGTGCTATAACCTGGCTACTGACTGCCTTCCAGTAATGGTGATGTATGACTCAATGAAAGCAGTCAAATCGGGAAACTGCCTGCACTTGCTGGGTCCACACGGGCCGGACTGTAATGTCACAATTCTACTATGAAGACCCAACTGCAAATAGTGAGACACCTTAACATTCAGGTGTGTAATACTTAATGAAGGAAGAGATTATAGTGAGTAATACCTTGGTTCAGTTGAGTAATACTATAGCTCATGTTAGATTAAACTGGGTCGAAATTTTCAGCTTGCAGCAATCATACAGTTCAGAAGCAAGCTGTGAATGTTAAAACTAACAGTCAATCGGCCGGCACTCTGCCTTGTTTGATGCCAATCTTTAGCAGTCGTAATGCCATGTTCCACCTGCTTGCCGAGCATTGCGTGCACCGTACTTCCCTCATGTTAGCTCAGGTTTTATGCAGCACCCTCCCCTGGGAGGTTAGGGCTACAACAAAGTCGTATTTTGGGATGTAACTGAAGATTCGTGAAGAATGAAGAATCCAAAGTTCTAGCTTGTGTCTCCAGACATGCTAACTGATCCTCTGAGCCCAAGTTCCTCCACCTTTCTGTCCCTGAACAGCTGCTGGTCAGGTGTCTTGGTGTTTAATCTCTCATCCTCATCTCTGTCTTTGTGTGAAAACTGGTGCAATTTCTAAAATCAGCTGGAGTGTTACAGATAGCAAGTCATGTGGTGATTCCCTGGTACTGATCTGACAAGGGCTGTGAATGTGATAGACAGCCATGTTTTTTTTATCCACAATGTCTATGCTGATTGGAGTGTATCTGTACTCCAACTGTGAAGGAAAGGTTTAAATGCACCCACAGCACATGTTTCGTTCCATTTGTTTGCAAAGAAATTAAAGTTTTATTCACTTTGTTAGTCACAGCAATGTTCTCTGAATAAGAGCGTGCACATTTAGTTAACACTGTTGTTGCATATGTTTTGCTTATCATGTCTCTTTATCTTTAAGTTACCTGATTTGAGTTCTTTCCTGGTGGGGAAAAAAGGGTGGCAGAGGGTGAAGCCTGATTGTATACAGAAGCTGAAGCAAAGGACCAGACCAAAAGCTCTGGCTGAAGAGGGGGGAACTGAGATTTCTGAAATTGTGGTTATTTCTGAAGATTAAACTGTGTATATATTGGATTTTTGTTCTGAGTTAAATTAGGTTTTGTGAACTGATGGACCATCTGTTTAGTTTGTTTGTAATGGTTGTTTCTGTCTCCCCTAGTGTAGTTCATTAGGTCAGTTTGTTTGTTTTGCAGCATGGTTCTACTCAATTTGCTGTTAAGTGTCAGTCTAGTTATTCTTTTGACCTCTTTTATGGGCCCAGTATTTATTATATGTTTGTTACTTTTTGCATTTTTATTCCTGCATTTGTAAAATGCAGGGTAAGCCCCTCCATGCAGAATGCTTTTTAGGATCCTGCCATCTTATATCCTGCTCATGTGTCTTATCCAGTGCAGACATTTCTTGCTCATGACTGTTCACTACCTTTAAAGGAACTTACCCAAATAGTTACTGCTGTTGGTTTAAGAAGTCACACTGTTAGTTAAACAGCAATCACTTGTTTTGGATTATAGCATAAATAAAGGCTACTGGTCTCTGGAAGGTGCAATTACTGGTGAATCAGTATCCTGACCAAACACTACACCATGAAAACAAAATAACATTCCAACTAATTCTGCAAAAAGGTTGTAAACAAGACACATAACACTGTAACATTTAACATTATAGTAGTTGCCAACATTTGCTAATTAGCATTGATTGGAAATATTTGATGTCATGTGTTATCTCTCAGATCTGAATCCCCTTTTCACTAAGAATGGGTGCAGTGGTTTCCAGGAAAAAGTAGCTATTGATGTGACTGGCAGACTGTGCCTGAATTCTCTGATACAACCTCCTTGTACCTGGAACCGCTAACCACAGCTATCAGAACAAAACAGGAGGTTCCTAGCAACTACAGTATGTATCTATTACAAAAAAGCAAACAACTTAGCAGAACACTTATCAATAACATGATCTCTTGCCACAGCATGTATAATTTATTGTGTATTAAAGTGAACAATCTTTAAATACTGTTCTGTTCTCTCTTTGGGGAGTTACTAATCTAGCCAAAGCAGTTTCACTTTCATAGATAAGATTTAAAGATAAAGTGTTCACTACCAGGTAGGTCACGGTAGGTGTACCAGGTCAAATATGATTGTAACACACCATTTAAAAGTTCAGATACAAATAAATGCCAGGTCTATAATAATAATCATCATCATCATCATCATCATCATCATCATCTCTTATCAAACAAGATATAGTATGCTGTTCAATAAAACACACACACACACACACACACACACACACACACACACACACACACACACACACACAATAAACATATACATTAAAATAAACAATTTAAACCAGAGCAAATATCACACATTGAAGGAGAAAAGAGGATCAGATGAAAATGTGTTTTAAGATGACGTTGACTCTGATGACCTGATGGAAAAGGCTCACTCACCCCACTAGTTTTTAATCATGATGCCTACTGCCTCAGAATCTCAAATAAGTTTGTATCTAAAAAATCTGGTTCACATAAAATGTATTGATCTGATACATGGGTTGGAGCCATGCCTTTTAAAGCTTTGTAATCAATAATGGTGGGGTGAAACACTTACATTTCACTCTGGTCAATTCACTTCTCACATTTTTTTTCTCTACATTCTAAGGTGTCTGACAACATGCAATAATATTATGGAAGTCCATAACTGGCCATCTGCCCACATTAGCTTTCACAGCGCTGCTCACTTTAGTGCTAGTTGTTCAATTGCTTTTTGTTTGTTTTTTGTGAAGAAAAATGTACTTTGTTGGCTTTTCCCAAAGATGAAATAATTTCCAGACCTCCATAGTTGAGGTGAGGGTGAAAAAAATCAGATATAAGATATGAAATAAAATATACACTAGTAATTTCTGCCATTTTTTCACCTTGAGACATGTTTTCAGGCTATATTCATCAAAGGAACTACTTATCCTATACAACAGGACAAGCAGTAGTAGTATTCTACTAGCAGTAGAAGAATCTGTTACATAATGTTTAACGACTTCTTCTTGTCACTCCTGACCAGTCTTCATAGGCAGACTTTGACAACACATGGCACGGGGCGAGGCATTCAGCTTTGAGGGTTATCTCTAGCATTAAATATATTGGCAAATATACAACGTGACTATAGAGACACATTTTGATTTAAAATCTGTTGCAATTGAAGTACTTCCTTGTTTTCACATATGATTCAGACTTGTTTTTTGGAGATGTTGTCCTTCGTTTTAGCAACCAAATATTCTGTGGACCACAGCTCTGGTATGACACAACATAAATGTAACAAAGTTCAATGTAAATTCAAGATAAACCTGTTATAATAGGTTTAAGACTTAATTTCATGTTTTTTATTCTCTGTTCACATATCTTCCCAGTGTAGTAATTTACCATAACTAAGTAGAACAACATAATTTTGTTATTATATGTGTAAATCAGTGTATTTCAATATGTGTGCAAACCCAGATGCTGCCATGCCTTGCTGTCCTGCCAAAACCTCTTGCCACTCCTTTACCACCCAATGTAAAATGTCTTTCCTGTGGATCATCTGAGGGCTCTACAGTCTGAAACAGTTGTATCCTTTCACAAAGACACATTTTTCTTTCAAGTCTTTGAAATTTTGAGTAATACTCAGTTTCTTCTGTAATATTAACAGTGAGACCCACAGGCTTATCAGCACATTTGTCTGAAGGTCACTGAGCCCATCACCCTCAGTCTTTTCCGTAAGACTCACACTCAACCATTACCTCATCTTCCATTTCATCACAACTCTACTTCCTGTCCTGACTGAAGACTTGATGTTTAAAAACAGACTGCCCTTTGCACTTCACTTACCCTTCCCACTTCTGCCCCGTTCCTTCTATTATGAAAGCATGACAATACTTTTACACTTTGTCCTGCCAGATTGCACTTTAGCATCCACCCTGTTTTTATACAAATCAGTCTTGGCTGTCATCCTATTACCCTTTATTACCCTTTACCCACAAGAGCCCAGTGTAGCATCTAACACATCAGTATTATTATTATTTCCTCTCCAGATCTGTAGACTTTAGCTTGAAAACTTTTTTTATAGTGTATCTGTCATCCAGAGCTGTCGCACTTTTTCATATTGGTAATATACACAAAAGAAAAGTAGAAAGATGTATCTATGATATATTGATAAAGTAATATTGAATATTTTATTTACTGTGGCACAGTAGGTAGAGCAGTTGGCAGTAGTCTAGGATTCAGAGAGTTCGCCCCTAATTCCTGGCCACATGACAAGTGTCCCTGAACAAGGTGCTAAATCCCGAACCCTTGGCACCTCAAGAGGGCAGCCTGTCCACCCATAAGGGATTAATAAAGTATCTATATATACTTAAGTACTTTTGTTTTAGAGGAATTTTAAATGTGATGGAAATTGGACAACACATTTTTTTTCAATTATTCTTGCAAAACTAACAATTAAATTTTTAATAATAATAATAATTTAATTCATGTTTTGAACCCTTTAGTGGAAGAAGTAAAGGTGTATCCAAAGTTACGCCCAGCTCCAACCTTTTCATAACCCTACACGTGATAAGCAACGTAGATAACGAAAGACAGACGTTTTCAATAAAATGTGCTTAAAATATCAAATGTATTAAATCTTCAGAGTAGGATTTTGTTAGACATAACTATAAATATAACTTCACTGGATTATTATACTGCTATTATACATATTATTTACATATTATTCTTTTAGTTGTAAAAATGTAATATAGCATACTTTGTTGTAGCTGGCTAAATGAAAACTCCTTTTACTTATGTGGTGTTTAGTTACCGTGCATATTCAGTTTACATTTAGAAGCTCATAATTTATTTTTCTATATAAAATAAAATGCAATATACCAACCAACTGTAGATATCAAATAAATCTAGTGAAGTAAACAATACAACATTTCCCATGGATGCTGGTTTAGTTTAATTCAGTATGTTGGTCAAGTGGCACAAAAAGTACAATTAGTTTTACTTATAGTAGGTACAATATTTAGGTGAATATTGCAGTTTTTTCCACCACTCACAGAAATGCAGTTACACAGCATAGCTACACTGGGTGCACCCTGCCCTCTAGTGCTGAAAGAAGTCACATACAGGTTTTCTGTAATCTATGATGTAAACCAGTTCAAAGAAATGTTTTATTTTTGCTTTTATTTATGTGTCTTCATAACTCTCATGATCCTACATCTTCATCTTCATCACCATCTGCTTGTTGTTCAGTTTGCTCTGGTACCGATGAAAGATACAGAGCCCTGAAATAATAGGATCAAGTGGGTAATTAATAGTATGTCCTGGTTAGGTCTAAGTATTATTCTTATTATTTAAGTATCTATGCTCTTTATGCCTCACATTGTGCAAATAAAAATATTGTTTTAGTAATTGTTTTACCCCAGAGAGAGGAACAGCAGCAGTAGCACAGCGGTTAAACAGGTAGCGAGAAGCAGTGTCGAGGGGAAGAGGGGGGAGTTGGGAGGACCACACGGCGCAGGGAGTAACCGCCCTCCTGGGAGCAGAGACAGGTCAAATATCTCCTGCAGCTCTGTGTGGCCTACCGCAACCTGGGGGGTCACTTAGAGAGAAAGAGCAGTGCAGAGAAGGAATACAGCACAGAACTCACGTAATGTAAAGGATGATGAAAGAACTGTGCCAAAATAAAAACAGCATTTGTTGAAAAAAAGTTTGTAACAGCTTCCCATGTCAACATAGGTAAAAGAAATAAAAATTTAAAAATTTAATAATTAACTTACAACAACATAGAAATTACAGATGTCAAACACATGCAAAGCATTATAAGGCTTTTTTTTTTTTACCAAAAGATGCTTTAAAAGGTTTATTCCATGGTCCAAGAAACTACTCAGAAATATAGACAGATTGCAGAGTACAAGAAATAAGGCAATCTTAGGGTATGTGTATGTGAAATAGAAGTGACTTGCACTATAGACGTCAGTATGTGAGACAATACTAAACTGTACAGTTTGGAAATGAAAAAGTAACCAGATGTAACCTGAAAGTGTTTAAATAAATACACTATATTATTGGTGTTAGATAACACATAAAATATTGTTAAAATATGGAGAAAAGATAAAGATGATTATTTATAACAAGGATAGCAAGAAATTGGGTAGGAGGAACTTCATCTACAGAGCAATCGAACAATTAAAAATAATTCAGTAACATGTCTGACTAATATAACTGATGCATTGTGGATTGTAAAATGAGTTGTTCATTATAACATTGTTTCAGAATATGTGTATTAGCTTCGTTATATAGAGGGCTTGTGTAAACAAAGTAAATATGAACACTTACTGAGTATTTCTAATTACAACTGAGTGAGATTAATCCTGTCTCAGAAACAGTCAATACTTCTTGTAATTTGTGTGTTGATCTTGTCTCCTCCCTCCATTTTTACCTGTTACCAGGAAATGTTACACCTAATCAATCAAATCTGGACCTAGTTAAATTTTAATAGTTTATGTGACCAAAATAATGTTTGCATACAGTAGATTCTTCCACGTTCCTTCTAACACTTAGATGAAGCAGATCAATTTAGATACAGCATCTGGTGTCAACCTGTCAATACTCGTGAAGCAACTGTTTTGGGTGTCCCAGTACATGTGTCCTTCCATTGATCAATATCAATCACAACTTTCAATTCATCCTCCCAGAAGTGGTGTATCTTGTTACCTGCGAGATAGTAGTAGACTCTCACAATGGAGTCCTGGCCCAAGTAGATCTCACACTGGTAGGTGCCCTGATGCTGCAAGCTGGTTGAAGGGATAGAATAGAGCTTGTCCACCCCTGCAGTCACCTCTTTGAACTGATCCACCTGCTGGGTTTTCACCTAAAAGATAAATACTATAAATAAACATTGCATGTATTGTGAGCAGAGATTATTTACTCTAATCCGTAGACATTATACACAAAAAGCGTGCACTGTTGGAGGAATAGTTTGACATTTTGTGAATATACCGTTATTTACTGTCTTATTAAGAGTTAGATGAGAAGTGTTAGATGATACTACACCAGTATGGATATTATACTGATAGTATGTTTATCAGTGGTAAATATGAAGCTACAGAGACTAGCACAAAGACTAGAAATGGGGAAAGCTCTAGCACAACTCTGTCCATAGGAAGGCCTAATGAAATCATCATCATCATCTCATTAATTAACACTTTGTATCTTGTACAGATTACAACAAAGATATAACATCTTAATTCATAGGTTTTAGTGGAACTGGTGTAACCTGCCTGCTAAACCACCCACTGTCTCAGTTTGGTTGAGTGGAATGATGGATATGAGGCAAGTGTCTATTTCTGTGCAAACATTTATTGGCTGTATAATAACAGAATTTATGAACTGGCCAGGTTACAGTTGCTTTACTATGATTGGCTCAGACACAGCACTTACAAACTTGTTTGCCCAGAGCACTATTTTTCCATTTATATGAACTGTTTGTTGATTTACCAAGTATACTTGAAAAATAGGGGTGTTAATTGTTTTATTTAAATGGTTGATTTGCTAGGCCTATGCATCTGATTCCTGTGAGTTGTATGATAGAGAAGGATATTTTGTTTTGTTTGTTACGTATTTGTCTGCACAATCATGTTTCCACAAGGTAAAAACTTGTATTTAAAACATCTTTCAACACTTTTTATAAATTTGCACCTTCAAGGGCTCCATAACCAAATAATCCAAACATGAACCTTGTTACTGGTAGGCAGTTTTTTTTTCACCCTATGAACAGAGCTATAGTCTAGTTATTTCCGTCCTCCGAGTATTTATGTTAAGCTAAGCCAACCATTTCTTGGTTCCAGTTTCCTTATTTTAGAGAAAAATATTGGAATCAACCTTTTCCACTAATTCTTGGCATAAAACTCAATATGCCCATTTTCTAAAAATGTGAAACTATTCTATTCAAAAGGTATAGCAGTAAACCTGAATGGTCCACCTCATGCTGAGCATACCCCTTCTGCAAACCTCCAGATCACCTCGATGTTATTTGGTAAGTGAAATTGTACTTCGCACCACATTTGGATTCTGGTGTACTCCATTACTTCAATTTCTCTAACTGAAATAAAAACACAATCACCCACATACACACAGGCAGAGACACACAGACACAAGCACAGATAAAATTCACAGGGGGGCAGCTCTTGCAGTGTGAGCTCTCCTTAATGATAATACTTAAGCCCAGTCTCTAAGGAGTGGAGTAAAAGTGATGATATGCTAAACAGCGGCTGTGCTGTTCAGGGTTGATACGAATACCGTCGTGTGTGGGAGTCAACTGTCACCTTGCATAAAGAAGCCAAGGACTTAAAGAGTACCTTGGGGGCTCTGATATAATGTGTGGAAATAAAACCTCGCTCTGTCTCTTTTTCAAATCCCGACTTTCTGCTAAGAGCATTTCAAGGATCAAAAGAGGAGCATTTCAAGAATTGAGAGTGGATGCTTATGATGGTGAAAATCTAGTTATGTGAGGATATGTCAAGTCTAGATTAGTTCACAATTTTCCTATTTGAAATGTATGATGTAACAGTATCTGTAATCCAGTATGTTTGACATATTATGAATACACACCTGGACAGTCAAGGGGGAATTCACAGGAGTCATACTGGCAGGTAATACAGTTGTACACTGCACCTGCATTCTGGAAACCTGATGAGTGCATGAAATCGATACCCAAACAAAGATAAAGGTTATCTGTTTCTAAAAACAGAACTTATGATTTAGAAAAGACAAAAAAAGAATAAAGACACTGACCACATGGAGGGACACATCCAGAAACTGCAAAAAGAATAAAATATTGTTAACTTACATTACCAAATTTTATTTATATCAGGTGACTTGATTTAATGCCAGAATGATGAGTCAGTTCAACCTCACTGCTTTCTTTTATTCTCCACAATATTTGAAAGGCTGTGATAATGTAACTTGGGTATTACAGACTGAGGACAGATATCAGAGGCAGCCGTAATGACCTAATATAGGCCTTACTACACATGAAAAGATGAAGGAAAAGGGAAGAGACCATGCCTCACCTCTAGGCAGTTTGGAGGCAGCTGCGATGAAATTGTCTGCTGCTGTCTGCAACCGTTCCTCATACACTGTGTCTGATAGATGGAAAGGAGGAGGAAGAATAAGACAGAAATATTGGGCTCAACACATTTTCGTGAGTTGTATGCTTTAGGGCATCATTTTGATATTTCTCGTTTCTAGTCCTCCTATTGTCTGACCTTACTTAACAATTCTGACACTCCAAAGACTCATTTACTGTCAGAACAGATGTTTAGCTACCGTTATTCAGCTGATTGTCAAACTCCTCTACCAAGGGCAAGATCTCTGCATCCAGAATTTCCTTCAGCTGTTTATCATAACCTTTACCTGGAAAAGGGACACATATCATACAAGTATAAGCCAACTAACTTCTTTCTCATACACCTGAACATACAATACGTTGTTGTTTTCAAACGGCTGTTTAGAGCTTAATACTCAAACAGCTTGGAAAAAAAGGTTATTTCCGCACCCACTCTGCCAGCCTCAATTACGCTCTCGTTGCTGTTGAATATGCGGTCCAACATCCTGAAGCAGGCGTCAACATTTCTAACACTGTGTTCAGTCAAAATGTAACCCCAGCACAGGCGAAGACTGTCTTCCACGTCAACAAAGCACTGATAGCAGCTTAGAGAGGTGCTGAACAGCAAGCTAACACACACAAGCCACAAAGCTGACGTGCACATTTTCTGACCGTCAAACACAACAATGGTTTCTGCATAAACTGTTTTTATTCAAATTGCCAATCTCATAGTGATGGTAAATGTGGAAATTCCAAGGTTTTATATTCCAAAAGGAGCTTGAAAAAGAAAGCATTTGATATGAATCATATTTGTCTGTCCGTATGATTTTTGCAGTATCCTACGCATTTTTTCTTGGGTGCTTGGGTTTGAGGGGAGAGCATCACATACTCCTCTTTTCTACTTCCCTCCATTCTATTGTCTCTAGTCCCCATTTCCTGCTGCCCCAATGCACCAGTTTTACTGCAGAGCACAGAAAAGGAGCGAGCCAAATAGGGAGGCAGCAGTGGTGGGGGAGAGGGGCACATGAACAGAGAGTTAAATGCTTATGTACGTGAAAGGATAAAGTGGGGAGTGTGTCTGCAAGAAAACCCAAGAGAAATATACAAACAATAAAAGTCTAGCTGCTGGTGTGGGGATGGTGAGACAGAAAGCCAAACAGAAGGAAAGGGAAACAATAGGGACAGCAAACTCATTTCAACTGTGAGCACTGAGGAAGTGCACATTCTTCCTGGTGGCGTTTCAATTTTTTGAAAAGTGGTGTTTAAAGAATGTTCGAGACAAAAACAAAAATGAAGTGAGGAGCCGGTGCAAGAGGTAAGAGAGGACAAACCAGTGACAGACAGAGGCAGGCAAAGAGGAACAGTGAGAGGGACTACAAAACAAGTCAGCTGCCTCATCACATCCTGTATCCCCCACTTGTCTCCCATCCCTCTCATCCCCATCTCTCTCCCCCTCCTTCCTGGTCCCTCACTCCTGGTGCATCTCCATGACAACCAGACAGGGTGCCTAATACATGAACTTAATATATTTCCAGTGGCAGGGTGAGCTGGGTACTAATGCATTCATCTGTCTCCGCACAGACAAGCCAATCAATATTAGGCAAGCGTCTGCTCCAGGACTGCCAAAGTCAGACAGCTAGTCAAATGCTTGGACATGGAAAATCCCAAATATGTATGTTGTGTTTGAGTGCCTTTCATTGTGTCTGCTTGTGTTCACCATGTGTGTGGCAACAGGGGCACTTTGATAAAACCCTTTTATGCATGTCCAAGCTCATTCAAACGTTTATAAAACGTTTGGTTGTAGAAAAGGCCACTTTTTTTTTGTTATGTAGAATACACACTCTTGCATTCAGAGAAAAAAGAGGTTAATTGTGTCAGTTACATTTTATATTTAGGAGATAACATACATGACAACTTTAACTGTGATTTGCAACTTTAACACCTGTGGAGTTATTTGAAGCATCAGACAGAACGATGTTACATAAATTCACAGATTTTTGACATTTTTTATTTAGACAGAAAAAAAACACATTTCAAGTACAAAATATAAAGCATGCACATTATATACTGTGATTTCTGAAAGCGACATATATGACGGGGTCACAACCCTTGGCTGTCTTCCTAGTGGCCCCTATTCAGGGCTACAACACAAAGCCAGCCAATAGGGTTAGCCCCCTTAGAACTTCTCCGCTGCAGCAGTAGTTGTCGTCTTCTTACAGTTCAATCTGACAAGTCATGACATGAAAGATAAACACACTGAATGTCTGAGGAGACATACGGCTAAATACTAAGGTACTATTAGGTACTTATAGGTATTACAGGAGGAAAGACAATCTTCTGAGGATTTTCTTGTGATTAAAGTCGTATTATCATCTCATCAAACAGGGGCACTATCAAAAGAAGCATCAAACATTAAAGCAAATGTCTATCATGTTTTACAAAATGCTCCTTTTAATTGGATGTTGAAACTGAATGCAGCCCTGTTCCCGAGGACCTCACCTGTGACCTGCTTTGACCTCACAGGTTAAGGGTCTCAGGGACAGAGGGGCATACTGTGAAAGTAAAATACATAGAGAGGATATAAATATAAAGCAAGCGAATGTAGAAAAAACTATATTGCTTAAATAAAATGTTTTAACAGAAAAAACGGCAGAGTCACTGCACCGAGACAAAGACATGACCTCATCTGACATTTGGATTCTGCGGCACGGACCGGTCTCCTGGTGTGCTGCAGATCAGAAGCAAAAGTGGTCAGTTCAATTAGAACCTAATCATCTCATGATCATGACATATTTGCCTACATTTCACTCACACTAATCTTTTGTTTTGCAGAGAAGCAATCAGAAGCAAAGCAACATTTTTCACAGTAGGTTTAAATAATCTCAGCAATGCAGCAGCTGTGCACATTGTGGCACACGATTAATTCAGGAAAATAATTAATTTTAACTGTTGTTAAATGTCATGGGCATTTTGAACATGATTTGTTGAACTAGCGTGGACAAATTACAACGTCTAATAGCTTTTCAGAGCTCAAATAACTAAAAAGGCTTTAGAAATTCTTCATACATATGTAAGAAACAAAGTAGTCTAGATATAACTAATGTGGAAAAGAACTACCTTAATGTTCAACAACTTCCTGTGAAGAAAATTTGAATAAATATACACTGAAATACGGTTCACACGTATTCAGTCAGAAACATTCAAAGTTACAAAGGTCTTACAGGATTCCACAATATCTTCATGCAGCACTTATTACTCACTTATTAACATATTTTATCTGTCCAATATTAAGAGGAAGGCATAATCTGTGCCCCGAGATTACAGGTAAAATGAAACTTGCTCCAATGGTTATGAAGAAAAAGACAAAGACGAAGAAGAGCAGCACCAGGAAAACATATAACAATCAATCCATCTATAAATAAAGTAAAAATAATGACACTTTAGTCTCAGTCAAACTGTAACAATATCAGTGTAAAACTTGGTGTATAATGTGATGACAAAAGAAAAAAAATCATTGCGTAGAAATATTATAAGCTGATGCCACCCACTGGTAGACAGACAGAATCACACACATTAACTAGGGAAAACTGAATTTATTCATATGTTGTGAAGAGGAATTAGCACATTTTATGACTCATCTGTCAGGAAAGTATGATTATCACGTAAAACACTAAATGTGAGTGTGAATAAAGGTGCAATGTGTCTGAGACAAATACTGCACCAAATTGTACTGCACTAATGTATATGATGTCTTACATACAGGTTGAGCTACAGGCCAAGCGTGTGGAATACAGAAATGTGATGTGGAGATTGTCTGAGTTAATGTTACATGCAACAGACATAGGAGCCGGAGCAGACCACATTTGCCATAACTTCTGAGAAATTAATTCTGCATTTGTCTGCAGCAGAGGTTGATTTTTTAGGTTTGTTCGAATCACCATAATTCATGTCAGCGTCAACAAAGCAAAACTGTGAACTAATGATAGCAAATCACATTAGCACAACGTAAATGGACGAATGACTGAATTCTGTGTTGAATGCATTCATCATAATTACAGCTGGTGTAAATGTGTATTGTTCAATATCGCAATTCCAGTTGCAAATTTTACTCATTAGCCTTTCTGATGCAAAGAGGGTAATTATAATGAGAGAAATGTTCATAGAAGACTTACAAATGGGGTTTTGAAGGAAAGCGATAATTAAAACAAGATGCAAATAAATCACGAAATGTAGACATGACCTGTCGACAACATACAGCCTAGACACTAATTGAAAGGCGTTTCAGTGATTGTAAACACAGATGTAATCTCACAATTATATTACAAATACATACACACACAAACAGTAAAACATGACTTATAACTGTCAAGGAAAAAGATGCAAAGAATTTGTGGAGAAAAGTTTCAGATAAAAATAAATGTTACCTGTGCAAATAAAATAAGCATATAATCCTTAATGCAGTTTAAAGAATACATTCATCTAATGAGTGAAAATGTAAAGAAAGAGGACAATCACCTTAAAGTCAGCCGCTTCTTCTCTTTTCTCTCCCAGACAGAGTCAATGTGTGTTTCCTCTCATCTCTCTCTTGCTTTTGGTCTATACCGGGGCCAGACAAGAGTGCCCAGCGGCAGGTAGGTTACAGACAATAGTATTGATTCCATTATTCTGCTCTCTACCTACCTATCTGACTAACACCAACATCTATACCGCTCCTCACCCTTTGTCTCTGCAGGGCTGCCGTCACAAACACACAGGAGCTGCAAACGAGAGAAAAATAGGCTTGCTTACTTGTACATTCACACACCAAATTACCCAGTGCACATGCTATCCAACACTAACAGACAACACACACACACACACACACACACACACACGTACACACACAAAACCACGCATACAGTCATTTACCCTCCGTGCTGCATTCATGGTTTCCAATCGTCCCTTCTTGCTTTCATTGTACCTCAAAGTCTCTTCTCTTCCTCTCTCTCTCTTTCTCTCTCCCCCTTTTTACACTCTCTAGTCGTCATCCTTCCATCTCCCTCTTTTTCCTCTCACATCTCCACTAGCCCAGAAACCCCCCTCCACACACACACACACACACACACACACACACACACACACACACACACACACACACACACACACACACACACACACTCCAGTCTGTGAGCTACGTGTATCTGAGTGAACATGTGAGATAGGTGTGAGAGAGTGCAGAGAGTGTATGTGCATGTGTGTTCGTGTGTGTGCCTACAAAAGCGAGAAACTGCGTGTGAGAGAGAGATGATGGGGGAGGGTGGGTGGCAGAAAGGCTAGCAGAAAGTGGGGATGGAGGGGGAGGGTCAGAATCTCTAATAGGTGGGGAGAATAGAGAGAAAATATGAAACCCAGGAGTCTCATGAACCTGAGAGCCTGACATTACTGCCTCGTCCTATGTGTACAGCAATCATACTATCATCAAATTGATTACAGGATTTATAGTGTTGCACCAACATAACTCTAAATTGCAGCTTGAGTGACATCAAACACTAAATAAAGCCATCATGGAAAGCTTTGCCAATTATAAGAATGTGTGTTGATTATACAGTTTAACATCAGAGGTGGTCAATACACTGTTTGCTGTCAACTAAATTCCTAAATTATTATTATTATTAATAAATGGTACTAAGAAATAAATATATACAACCTGCATGCACATCCATGCTTTGCATTGTGAACATCATGAAAAATGCAAAAGTTTTGCAAACATTAGTGTTGTGTAACATTTTTCAATCCTCTTGTATTTTCACAAATTAAAATTTTCTGTTTCAGCTGTTCAGTTGGTTGTCTGACATGTCTGAAGGCAGTATGATTCTAATATTTGTTCTACTGTCTAAGAGGACAGAGAGTAGCAGTTGTGTTTGTTGGATAACAGAATCATACGGCCCTGAGGGAAATTCAGAAATGAAAGTAAATCTAATTTGGACCCACTGATTGGCTGGCTGTTCAGCAAGATGGAGCATAAACACCACACTTGATGTGTAAGCACCATTAGTGGCCCTAAAGTGTTCTGACCATGTTGTACAACACAGATTATCACCAATGTGTCACACGTTTAGAGAAGATGATGGTAAAGCAACAAAGAAAATATACTGTTCTTGGCCTAAAGGAGGAAGAGACTGAGGCCTGAAATGACACATCTCTGATGGATAGATACTTTAGCCAACAGTAAAAAATATTATGAAGCAGAGAAAAATATAGGGACAAGTAAGCATATAGACCTCTTGTTCATTTAGTGACAAAGTTAAAAGCCTTTTTTCTGAAAGGGAAGCAGAACATCTGATGGGAACTGATTAAGACGAGCTCAGCTTCACCTTACTGTGCATCAGAATACTTAGACAAAGCTTCTGTTTCATAAATATGCAAGATGAGGGTTCAACCTTTCAGAAATGTAGGTTAGAATAAGAACACCACACCATCCATACATAACACCTCATGAATATTCATGATGTGCCCATATTGCATTTATACTTGTCTGTGCCACTTTAGCAGCAGGTATAAGACACATACTCTGCACAGCTGAATGTGTTTCCTGCTTTGATCTTATTCTGTATAACTGTCTTATTCACAGCTTCCACAGGACTCTTCACATCCTCCTTCGTTGCAACGACCATACTGTAATGCTTTGCCATCTAAATTTGCATAAAAACAACATGCTGAATGTGTTTACACAATCTGCTGTGGTCTGCGTACTGCGTGTTCTGCACTGTCCCCTTGCACTGAATGTGAGTTTCTGTGCAATATGTGCTTGTGTAGCACATATATTCTACTTCGTCTTGCATTAACGTCACCAAGACAAATTCTGGTACATTTTCTGCACATTCTGATTGTGAATAAATTATAGAGTGCAGGAGTCTTTGCCTGCTCTTCTTGGTCTGTCCCCTTGCCAATAGATTACGTTAGAGCGCTGCTATCTGGGCGCCATTTTGGCTTATAAACTAAGAAAAAGCAGTTCTTTCTGGCATGAGCAGTGTCCGAACCTGAGTGACAAAGGCAGAATGTCACAGACAGGTGTGTATGTGTGTGTGTGTGTGTGTGTGTGTGTGTGTGTGTGTGTGTGCGGCTGCACTCTGCAGTGCCACTGAGAGACAAAGCATTGGGAGTGCTCCATAGGAATGACATCATCAGTCTGGGATGGTGTCTGCCTTGTCTGTCTCGGGATCGGGATGCTCTACTTCACTGTTATATGCTGAGAGTCCAGAGATAGCATCTTCTGTAACATGTTTACTCGTCACAAATGTTTTTTGAACTAAACGTTTACAGACAGTAATTCTGGGGTGCTTCACAGGACACGCGTTTCTTTATACTGGGAGAGGTTGTAGCATTTTGCTCATGGTTCTAACCTTTAAAGACATTTTTAGAGCAGCAGCATACGTGCATGTGGATGTATGTGTATATGTTCACATAACAATCTGTTCACACATATGCACAGTATGCAGCATCTGCCAAGCTGGAAAATGAGCCAAGTAGAAGCAATCACTGACATAAACAATCTCTGGTGTATGACAGAGACAAAAAGGCAGGGCAGATAGCCATTACTCCCATATACATTAGCCTTGCCTCGCACACCTTGCAGCATTCAGCTGTCTGTTCTGGCAGGAGAACAGCATCGGTGGGTGATAAAGAACCCTAAGACTGACAGTGCCGAATCAGCACAATTCTGATGTATGCCCCATTTTTTCCGCCTTCCAGGAGGGGAGGAGAACTGGTTGTAACGCAGTGCAGATGGCTGCTGTCTCAACCACCAGACCGACATACTGAGGGAAGGGAGGAGGGGAGGTTGTGGGGTAATAAAACTGGATAAATTAGTGCAATGGCATGTGTTAGTCGATGCACGTGACTGCACATGGAAGTAGCATGTGAGTAAAGGTATACTGTCGGACAGACAAGACTCCTCTACCTGTTCTTGTAGCATACAGTAATATATGGATCTGATAAACTAATGTAGAGCTGTGTAAAATGTATATGGCTCTTGAAATATTTATGCAATATATGTTAAGCATTGTGCTGTGCATACAGACTGTGTGAAAATGATCAGGAGCTGAGAGGTGCAGAAAAGGGGCAGAGTAAAAAACAACATAAAGTTGCCAATCTAAACTGATCTTATCTGGCTAGGTGACCTTTTCGAACTTCAGAGTTGGTTGATGAGTAAAAAGTGATGTTTGTAGTCTTCTCTTAAAAGGCATTTCTGCTGCAGTGGGAACCACAGATTGTTAATTTACATCCACCTGCCTGTCAAGCATTAGGTGGTACTCCTGAAAAGCATGCAGCTATTACAAATATTACACACAAAATGATACACAAGCTCATGTGGAAGTAAGAAAGGCTTCATGAGTATTTTGCCGAAGGGGAGCGAATCTGATTAGACCTTATCCTTGAGAGGATAAAAGGCATTGCGGTTGAAAAGGACAAGTCATGTCATTAAACACTAGGAGATCCTCTGTTGGAATAACAACATACTTACCTCTCTGCTGGGGGTGTGTTAGATGTGGTAAGGAGTGACCCCGCAGGGAAAGCTAGAAGGTTGTACAGTTATCTCCGTGCTGTTTATTATGCGAAACCATACAACCAACTACCTCACACTGCAGAGCACAAGTGTTGAGTTGCTCTCCAGGCAAGATCTTCACCAGAAGGATGCAGGTCAAGTCAAGTTCAATGCTATTTATATCAGATTTGATGGTAAATTGATGCAGGTGTCTGTGTACTGTACGCAAACTATACTAAACTATACACTTCTCTAGCTCCTGTCTACCAATAAGTCAATTTTAATTAATTAATTCATTACATCCATCCAGCTCTATGAATATACTTAAATAGTTGTCATTTAATCACTTACTTAATTTAATAAGTTTTGAAATTAAAGCATACAGAATGAAAAGAGACCTAGTGTTTTGATTTCCTTTTGCATATGATTTAATTCTATTTTCCCCATTGGTCATGGATATGGTTAAATACTTGATCCTCTCTCATTAAGTATTGCTTTTCTCACTGAGCTCAGTTTGTAGTACATCTGCGTCTGTGCCTATGGTAAGAGGACAAGTGTTTATTTTTTAAAATATGTAATAGGGAAATTAATATGCAACAACCATTTTAGAGTTAATCTACTTGGGGTTTAAAAAATACCCCTACACTGAATGCTGCAATAGTTTTGATGCCACAGAAATAGAAGTGCCCTTAACTTGCAGTGAAGCAGCTCAGGTGAGAGGCAGCACCATAACCATTTTACCCTGAGCAGCCATACTATCAGCTGGATACATGGTAACTTACTGTATAAACCAGGGGTGGGCAGCCCTGAGCTGCAGAGCCACAGCTTTGCTATTTATTTACCAACTTTGCCCTTCCCACTGTTAATTACCTGGATCAGGTGTTTTCAGCCAATCAGAACTGTAAGTGCAGGGGTAAATTCTCACACAGTGGCTCACTAGGACCAGGGTTGCCTGGTACTCCTGGTATAAACAATAGCAGAAGAGAAAGACAATGTTGATGTATCCGATGTAGGAAGACCTGAGACTGGACGGGACAATCAGTTTGTTAGTGTTGAAATGCAGCTACGAAAATCCACTTTCACACATCCAAGCCTCTCATGCAGGTGTGAGTACTACCTGTGTTCATTCATAGTATTTCTATCCATTTCTGAGGAGTTGTTGCCCTCTACTGGTGACTGTGCACTTCTCTGCACTCCCATTTCTCTAACTGCCCTATTCTTTCAATGCCACAAAACTCTGCAATCACCGACAACTGCAAAATGCTGTTTTCGATTTACGTTTGACTGGTTATATACAGGACGCATACAGTAAACAATCACTACACTACATTATCATGTTCTTATCAGAAAACATTAATATTTGGATTTGCACTATCAGAACATGTACACACTGTACTTATTCATCCAAATCAGCTGCCTGGTTCTACTTAAAGCTGACTAGTTATCATGGGAGTTAAATGCCATCTGCCATAACACTCATCGGCATCAAGTCCCCTGTCAGCTGTGATATCTAAATCTGGGTTACTTCAGCTTCATGGACAAAATTTCCATCTCATCCAACAGGGTGAAACAAACTACTTCTGAACTAAAATGTATTTCAGATCTGTGGATCCTCTCTGTAAAAGTTGTAATTGTTGCATGCTACAGTACCACATTTGCTGGCACAACGCTACATTCCAACAGCTACAGGCCAGGAGTATTATGTTTCTCTGTGCACAGATTCAGATGTAGCTGGGGCAAGATGATACGCTGTGAAAATGCCATTTAAAGCGTTTCAGCTGCACCTTTTCAAAACAGAAATATATTAACAGATCCTGTCGACATATAGGTGGTTTTTAGAATTGCAAATATTCAAAAAATGTGAAGTTAAAACACCCTCTGAATCAGTAACAGCGAGAGCAGTATGTGGGAGATCTGCAGGCAGCATTGCATCTGCTCAAGAAGCATTACAATAAAGATAAGAATCAGTGACCACACCTATCTCTCTGCAGGGCTCATGTTGAAGCTATGGATTAACAATGCCCATGAGGACAGACAGAGAAGAAGAAACTAGATAAAAGCAATTAAAAAAGAATCCAGCCAATTGAGCAAAGCACTGCTGTGACTGTTAATTGTACCAGAGTTGCCAGGTAAGATTGTGTCCTATCCTTGCCTCTTCTTTTCTTTTTTGGTATGTGTTTGGAGTCCTAATCCTCTCCTTTCTGCCACTCCCTATCACTCTCCTGTCCCAAAGAGCACACTCCCTCCCCTCCTCTCCTCCCTCTCTTCACTCACTCAACCTTTTCTGTGCTTTAGCCCTTATGGGTCCCCATTTCCCGCCTCTTACCCTTTTAACCACTCTCTGCCTTCATACCCCCCTCCTGCACTCTTTATCCACACACACTAGCTCGTCTCTTTTCATACCCACCACCACCTCCTCTACTTCATACCCCAGGTCTGTCTTATTTTCACAGTCAAATCACGCAGAAATGCAGCGTAATTGTGCCAATGTCAGCTATCCTTTCTCTATCTCGCTTGCTCACTCCACCCTTAAGCAGGCAGTGGAGGACTACTCCACTATGAAAAATGTCTGGAGTGATTCATAAATGGGGTGATGTCACTTCAGGTTCAAAACTCAATGAGACAAGTGGAATATCACTTAATGGCTACAGTTCTTAAAGTCATGTTAGAAATTCATAGCTTTACTGGTCAGCACAAGGCAATTTCACTTTCAAATCAGTGAGAGCACGTGATGAAGTTAATATAATGTAACTCTAGGAAAACTGAAAGATGGAAAAAACACAAGTTTGAATGTACTGTGCCACATGATTTTCATATGCCAAAGGTATGGTGCCCAGTACTAATATTAAACATGAATATATGACCTTTGCCACTGCCATTATAGTAATGCTGCAATGCAGGTAACAATAAGAGAGTAATCTTCTGTTCTGCTGAAATATACGTGTGTTTTCTCTCAGGTGAGAGCAATACTTTATCCTACACTAATCTGCTTTGGTTGATGCCATCCTCATGTACCAAGATGGTAAAATGAATGTTGCCATGGGAACCTTTTGCCTGGCAACCCCAACAGCCTGGCAACTAGCCAAACTGTTGCTATGGCACAGCTGTCAATCTACGCAAACTGCGATTGGTGTGTGTCTGGCCCTACGTGGCTCCTCCCTTTCAAAGTTTCCAATCAGATGCGTGATGGAAGAGTGTATCCGTTTAGAAATTATACAGCTGGGTTTTAAAACAATTTAGGTGTGTGTGCGAGAGATGTGGTGGGCATGTGTGGTAAGAAAATATGGGTTGGCCAATTATTTTGCCATGCAAAGCAGCAGAGAAGCAATGGTATCCTACTTCAAAATGTGGGTGCATCTTCAAAAGCACCACGATTGTGTTTTGTATTTTTACTATAAAATTTCATCTCTTCACAACCTCTGCATGACTTGATAATTATGAAATAAAAAAATATTTATATGTTTTAATTGCCTTGTGAGTTTCCTGACAAATAATGCACTTCAGATAAAAATCCTATCACTCCTCATAATTACCACAGTCTATTAAAAGGCTGAAATTTAGTAAAGAAATGTGCGTGTGTTTGTATAACAAGATAAAGAATGGATTTTGTGAGTAAGGACACTCTCAGTAAATTTTACCTGATTTCGCTGACCTGCAACATGCAAAAATGAAAGCAGCTTGGCAACAAAGATCCAGACTGCAAATATAAAATATGATTTGTGTATGAATTTAGTACTGAGCATTATAATGTTTGCATCTGCACTTGAACTTGAAGCCCATTAATGTGTTGAGGTTCTCCGTCTGGCTTTGTGAGGCACAAAAAGAAATGTTCGTCTGTATGACTACTCTAAATGATTGATCAAAGTCCTGAAAATAAGATTTTGACCTCCTGACATTCTGATACTTCTATTACTGGTTATCATTGGCCATTAAATCAATACAATAAGCTGTGACAATATTTAATTTACGTATACAGTAAAGGGGAAATACAGATGAAATAGGATACAGGCTAGGTTATACAACAGAAGTTAACCTTAAAACGAAATTTAAATTAAAAGAACCACTGAACAGATCAAATTGACACTGTGCATGTGTTTATGACTATAAATTTAAAACTTTAAATGTAAAAGTGTGTTTAAAAGACTGAGTTCAGTTCACATCCTTTCTATGTGACATTTTGACAATTATTGAAAACTTGTATTTCTGGACAATGCTAAACTCAGGGATGAGGAGGAGCAGGTGGAAGCAGGTTATGTGGATTGGTAAATGCAAATGGTTATGTAAATTGACAGATGGGTGGATGACTGAAATGTGTAATACAGAAAAATGTTACCTTGACATCCTTCACTCATTACAGTGTACCAGATGTTCCTCTGACAGGAAGTGAAGGCCAACTGAAACACACACAGGAAAACACAGACGCTCAGAGGTTAGAGGGAGACGAGATGACCTCATGAATAGAAAGACTGTTTAACCAAGAGGTCACAGGTTCAATCTGTGCAACAGCTTTAGTGTCACTGGGCCACAAAAAGCTTCTCACTTACTCATGTGTTGCTCTGGAGAAAAGCATCAGCTTCAAAATGTAAAGTAGGGAAAAAAATATGTGTTTAATTTTGCTGTAGTTTAAAGTTTAAATCACATAAGGGACTGGTGACTAACTGCTGGGAAAGGTCTGACATACAGAACAGACGTCCCACCAGTTCAAGGCGCTTTTCACACTGCAGAATTAATTACACTATAATTACCCTAGTGTTTGAATGCTTTGCATTGCGTGTTGAGTGCTGTCTTTAATATATTTCTGGATATTTACAAAATTATCTCAACATGATCAGCATTGAGCTTACTGTGAGCAATTGTTGTTTGCCATGAGGAAATTACTGAGCATAACCCCACCAGATGCTACAATTTCAGTGTTTTGTCGCTTGAAGGTATCAGGAACGGAAATTACCGATGGGAACGCTGTAAGACAAATTCAGTTTCATGCTTTATTTTCTGTTTGAGATATTTAGATAAACATTTGAGGATCTTTAAATCTTGATATCTTAAAGTCACCTCAGTGCACACATGCGTTACTCAGTGTGGACACAGCAGTGCAGCAGCTTGGAGTGCTAAGCCTCCTGCTCCGGTTTGATAAATATAACTTCAAAAGAAGCAGCCGAACAGCTTTAGCTGACCGACTGCACAATGAACATAATAACCCTCCACCCCCCCGGAACTCCTCTAGTTCATTTACCCTTGCAGAGCTCCATGTCTGCATGTGCATGTGTCTTTGTTTCACTGCAAGCCTCTTGGAGGCTCCCCTCCTTCTATACCATACAATGCGAATGTATGTAGAAACCTTTTGGACCTCATTTTTACAGAGGAAATGCATCCTCCTCCCTCTCCCCCCTTCTATTTGTCCCTCACATGTAATGCCTGATTGACCACAGCACCCCTATAAGGGGTCAAAGGGCAGACAAAACAGTCTGGTGTCATGGCAACCTGTGTGCCACCAACCAGAATAGAAATGGGGAACACAAGGGGGGTCAAATGAGTTGTCGGTTAAACCTGTAAGACTTCGTGTTTAGGCTAATGTGTGTGCAACATACAAACACGAATACACCCACATACTTCACCTGCACTATGAAAATGACCTTTATAATTTGCACTCCAGAATAATCAAGCCGTATCGCTTAGTGAGATACAGTTAAGTGTGGAACCTGAATCAGAGTATCATATGGCGCGCATGCTGCAGCAATGTGTGCTTGCTGCGCATGCATGTGCTTGTGCTTTTCTGTGCACGCATGGGAGACACTCCTGTGTGAAAGGTTCTTTGTGACCGCTCGAAGCAGCAGCAGTGGGGGAGGGGGCTAACAGATAAATGGGAAGCAAATGCATTCAGATCAATACTAAGCTGAGAGAGGGTGAGTGGGGTTGAGAAAAGAGAATGGAAGGTGGTGAGTAGAGAGGGAGGGGCCACAGAGGGACTGATTAATCATTCCTGTATTGTTATTGACTTTCTGTTAAAGGGGGTGAGTCAGACTCTGAATTATGTGTCCGTGCTCGTGTGTATATATGTGTGTGTGTGTGTGTGTATGTGTGTTGTACTGTACTCATTGAGAGCACAAAGTCATCAATTACAGGTCCAGACTTCCCTAAGGTTTGGCACTGTAGCTGGTTTAGTCGTGCTCTGATTACCTTTTTCATTCCAAGCATGTAGTTACAACTTTCAGGCAGTTAGTTTGCATATTCAGCACAATTTAAGAATTAAATTATTCATGTTTTGTAAAAAGAGCTAATAGGCCTTTCCATTTCGAACAGGAACAGGGGAAGCAGAGGAGGCGAACAGGAAATCCCCTGTGAAGAGTTAATGAGGAGCTGACGACTAAACAGACACAACAGAGAGGGAGGAAAGGGAGGCAGGCTGCTAGAGGTGGAGGAGGGGAAACGCTGCCCTGACATCTGACCCTCTGACTGTGACCTTGTTCATTGTCTGAAAGGACAGACAATGGGCACACCTGAGTACAGGTCACGTGTGAGCACACACACACACACACACACACACACACACACACACACACACACACACACACAGACATATAAGACAAACTGCTAAACAGCTAATCCTTTAAACCAAACAGCAAAGAACACCCAATCTGCACCAAAATAACTAATTAAATAAATAAAACTGACAGAATTAATTTGCAGTTTTAATAGCATAACATCAATGTCAGACATCGCCAAAGGCTGTGTTTTCCTCTAATTACGACCACTTTAAAAACAGCAATTTATCAGAAGACTTATCAGAGCGCTTGTCAAAGGATGGAGGGCCAGGCTAACTGAGTGAAAACCTCATTCAGTGTTACCTTGAACTTGAACAATGTGTCTGGTGTTTGTGCTGGGGCCACTTCCTGACCTTTCCATTCCTCTGTGGAAGCAACCAACCACAACGTCTCTTTTCATCTTACCGATGTGACCCATGCTAAACCACGGAACAGCCCCCAGTGGCAGGCTTTTCTTCAAAATCTTTGACAGGTTTGCTATATATTTTGCATACTGCAGTATAATACAACACTTCAACAAGTTGATTCTCAACACAGACTGACTCATTTTTGTTGCTTAAGTTGAAGTTCATTTTCATGATTCACTAAGCACATAGGCAACAAACACAAATGACGATTCCTCCTCCCACCCTTAACCTTCCTTTTCTCTTACTGCTCCGGCATCAAACCTTTTCTTTTTCCTTCGCACACTTTCTCGCTCAACTGTTTTCACCCACTTGTCTCTACCTCTGTTTCTTTACGCCTTCATCTTCCTTCCCCCCCCCCTCTCCCTTCACACTGCACCCACCTCCTCTCTGTCTGGCACCAGAGAGTTGGCACACTTGAGGGTGTCGTTATGTGACGTGGGCAACTGGCACCTCCAACACCACTGCAGAGCATGTGTATCACTGTAAAGCATAATGGAGAGCCTTGTGAATACCATCAATATGTTGCCAGAAGAGATGTAGTGACACTTCAACCACTTGATCTATAAACTCACACATAACTCTGTACTTTTAAAGCTATGATTTATGATTATTTAAAATAGATTTTATTCAATTATTAAATTATTTTGGAAAGATTTGCTAAGAGTTGTAACCTGTTAAACAGTTAACTTTAGATTAGAATTTGACAGCTTAGCTATTTCCCCATGTTTCCAGTCTCTCTGCTAAGCTAAGCTTAACATCTGATTGTTGCAGTCTTATTTACCAGACACTAGAGTGGTACTAATCACTCACTCTTTCATTTTTCTCAATATAAAATGACAATTGCATTTGATTTTTTATTTATTTATACCAAATGTTGAGTCATAGTTCAATATTTCCTCAATTGTCCTGATTCTTATTTTATGGCAGTCATAAAGTAAGAAGGTGGTGTCTATTTTCTGGTCTTGCTGTTGGACTAAGTCATGAGAAGATATAAATGATGTCTGATCACATCATCAAAGCCTTCTTACTTAGAAACATGCTCCATATATCATAGATAACCAACGTACTAAATATGAGTCCAGTAAGAGGGAGTACTGTGCTAGAACTATCGCACTCAGACACAGTTTCACCATCTCCTACTTTTTACCCAACTAACGACTCCTGCGAGTCTTAAGATGTCTGTGAGACATCTAAAGATCCTGAGAGGTGAAGGGAGGTAGTGAGATTTAGAACTTGAAACAGAAGCGAAAAAAAGAGACACGCATCAAGAATGAGACAGTGGTAGGAACGTGGTGATAAAGATCAAATGCAAGGCAGAAGAGACAGACACAGAGGAAAAGAGAGGATAGAGATAGTTTGGCAAGGCAACACTGTGACCTACTAATGCAGAACTGAGGAATTCTCACTGCTGACTCCAAACACATTCCTACAGGCTGCAAATATTAACCCCCACCTCACCACCTCTGCTTCAATCTGAATGCACAAGGCAGCCACCTGGCCTTTCCATGAGGAAACTATTCATTGATATCAACTCTGTTACTGGAAGAGATTTTAACACCGCAGGGGGAGGCAGGAAAAACACAAAAGCACATTACTGTACCCAACACTGAGCAAAACCAAATGACGGTGGGTTGTATTTTGGTTTCCCATACCAGAAACCATGTAACTTCATCAAAACACTCCAGTCTGTGATTTATTTATGCTTAAGGATACCAGAGATAAATATCAATGCAGCTTTCTCTGAATGAAGAACACTTTTGCTGCTGAGATTTGCTCCTTAATAATCAGTTGACTGTGGGGAGAGGCTCATGGATGAGAATGGGATGTATGTTTGCTCTCTCTTGCAAACACACTAGGACTTGAACTCACCACCAACAGATATATCAATAAAAAACCTAGGAATGCTAGCAAAGCCTGTGTGAAATAATGTTGAACTCTGTGGTCTGAGAGAATTCTAACAACATTAATGTGTACATCAGGATTAAAAGCAGGCAAGATTACTTTTACAATCATTTAGTAGTAAAATAAAATACTTCATTCTGAGGAACTTTAATGTTAAAGATATAGTCAAACTGATTTTTCCTGTTTTAAATGTGTTATTTGTTAGTAGTATTGCCTTTAAATAATTGTGGGTTTTTTGTACTATTTGGTGAAAAATAAATTTAACTAACTACTGCTGTTGGATAAATGTTGTGAGCATAAAATCCAATATATTGGCTGGGAATAAATAAAAATATTCAAATCCTCCCACTGGAACAAAACATTTCATGTCAGTCAGAGATTCAAAGTGGTAAAACATTGTGCTCCATGTGACAGATACAGAAACATTATCAGCACTGTAGTTCTAAGCAGGAAAGCCCTGTGGGTATCCAGATGGAGCTTTCTCAGCTTCAGCCCCTTTTCAACCCCATGTCCTACAGAAAGCAGACAAACACCGAAGCAACTGGAACACTGGGTCCACGGGGAATAGCTCTCACTCAGACCGTGAGAGAGCCGTGGTACATCCACAGTAGTCACATAGTGCAGTGCTTTCTCTCGACGCTGGATGCCGCGGCCTGTTGCGTGTGGCCCTGTTCTCATCTCTTTCACACCAGAGCTACATAATTGATAGCGAAGGCCGAGTTATGTTTTATAAAGTGAAACACATTAATGGCTTCCTCTGCACTCTAAAGTTTAGATGTGCTGGGATCAGTAAGTGGCAGCTTCAAGTTGAAGAGGTTTTAAATAACGGATACATTCATTGTTGGTACAATAAGCTGGGCTAATCCATTATTTCTGCCAACGTATTCAGTATTGTTAGAGAAGAAGTGCTATAGAGATGCACTGAATGCCTGATGTTTTAGTGTTATGATATGATTTGACTTGATTAGCGCCGCGAAAGCAATCAGTGCTTTATTCATAAAATGTTTTTTATTGTCTGTTTTCAATTTGTTTGTAAAATAAACTGTGAAGCATTTGATTTACAAAATGTGCAGGAATATATTTATAATAAACTAAATATGATGGTAAATCATAATTATTCATCATAGTCATTCATCGTCATTAGCATAAGTAAATATTTTAAAATTACATGTAAAAGCATCAGTAATAAAACTATAATCATGGGTGCAAGTGGAAAATGTCACCACTGGATTATTGTTCACAAAGCTGAACAAGTACAGAAGTTATAAAAACAAGCGGTTATAATATTAAAGTAAAGATGAAAAATCTTATTGTTTGAGTGTGGTAAATGTAGTGTGTACATTTGCAGGTGTGCAGGTTGCTGTGAGTTTCTACTTCTAACCCCCACGCATTCAGGCATCAAGGTCACTATAGTGTTTAGTTATCCCAAATACTTTATTCGCACCATGTTTGTTAGTCTAGTAGAGCTGAAATGGTCAGCATCTACATTTTCTAATAGATACACTCACTCAATGTACATTTGAGTGAGCAAAAGTGTCAGAAAATTAATTGGTCCTAAATTGACCCTAAATGTGAATATTTGCTTCGAGTGTTTTAGTTTAATGCAATAGTATTTTGGTTATATTTAGGTTTTGGGTGGATGATTGATCTAAGTAAGCAATATGAGGATTAATTTAGCATTGTGATTACGGCAGTTTTCACTATTTTTGAACATTTGAATAAATTAATTAAGGTGCTAGCACCTTTACTGTTGTGAATTTGAAATTATACCAATGTTGTTTCTGCATTCTGCCAAATGGCGCACCTTGGCCTGGAGAAAACTGGGGTATCTTTTCGTTTGTTTGCATGCATTCAGGGTATTGAGAACTTGTCTCAAATCGCCTTTTTAAAGCCCATCCTAACGAGCCTGGTACTAAAATTCATCTGTTATGAATGTGCAAATCGTGGCCACAATTTTGAGAAGGTCATCCAACATGTTCCATACTTTTAGGAAAGGTTGAATATTATAATTGTTACTGTAAATTGTACTCATGATTAAATTTGAGTATGTGTTGTTCACCAAAAAATAACCTATGGCTTAAGGGGTTTTAAGAACATGGATAGAATAAGGATATATCCTAGGTCCTACTACACATGCAAGGAACGACACTAACTTATCGATATTAAACAATGGAGGCAAGACTGAGAACAAACAGAACAGCGAGGATGGGCTAAGGGCTGCATGTGCACAAGGCATAAAGAATTTCTGAGCAATAAGTTAGGCATTAGTGGACACTAAGGGAAAACGGATGAGGTCTGGTCCTATGCAACATAACAGGGACACAAACTGAGACCACAAAAACTGTAAGGGGAAGTAGTGGGTGGGACAAGTCAATTCCAGAGCAGGGAGCACGATAGTCAAATAATTCAAATAGTTTGTGTCATCTTTTTAACAGTTACATATCACCTGAAACTAAAAGAACCAAACTAGACCAAAAACATTCCCGTAGTAACCGAATACTCTGTAACACTGTACACGTAAACATTTATAATGACAACGATCGACACAATAACGGCACAAACCGAAGGGTCCCGACCCCATTCTTCCTTCCCCTTCGTCCTCACAACTGGGCCCCAAACCAGCCTGCGCCTTTTCCTAGCACTGATCTTCTTTTCAGGCAAGAGCTATTTCAGCAAACATACATGTGGATTATAAAAGAACCGTGGAGACAGGAAAAATGTTCCAGCAGGAGTGGGAGGAGGAAATATGACTTTAGATAGACAAACCAACAGAATCCAAATCAGAGCAGAGAACAGAAATCAAGACAACAAAAAAACAATAAAAGACAGAAATAATGCGTATATGAATACCTTTGTTTCTAAATAATAGTTCAAGAAGTAAATAGAGAATTCCAGCTTATGTTGTATAAGTCTGCTTTGTATTTTACCTTTTCCCGCGTTTCTTTCCCATTTCCAACTTGATTCCTCCTCTCTGTCTCTTCTTCCTCACTCTCGAGTTAGTGCCTTCCCTCTTGACTTGCAGCTTTGCATCTCTATTTCACTCCAGCCTCGTCACATTTTATCCGCTTCTGCCTCATCTCCTCTTCCTCAGACACCATTTTTCTTTTTTTTTTCACCACTTCCATGCTCAGGACTTTGAAGTGAAATGTCCCTTATGGACAAAGGAAATCAACGCCATGAGCAAAAGTACAAGAGTGAAAGGCAAGCAGATGAAGTCACGGGGAGTAAAGTGAGAGGCAGGTAGAGCTGCTGCTCAGTTTGTGCCTGGAATAGCATGTGCTAAAGCCATGTAGAACCGCTCCTACCATATGTTACACCGAGAGGAGAAACACACAAAAATCTCTGCACAGAGAGCTGAGAAAATAGAAAATGCAAGAGAAGGAGGGAGAAGGCATCAGTCATCATGTGTGTATATCTGTGTGTGTGTGTGTGTGTGTGAGTGTGCATGCATGCAGGGTAAAAATGAAGTAGAGAGAGGGACGGACAGAGATTCAAAGAAAAGAAGGTGGGAGGGAATAGGAGGAGTATATGTGGAGAGAGGAAAAGGGGAGGAGACTTTTTTTCTCCATTTTCCTGTTCACATCTTTTTATTTCCCCTTTTTTTGTGAAGAGATCATTATTCTGCCTTTCCATGACTGTTTTCCCCCTGTCATATTCCCCTTTGCTGAAGCCAGCTGTGCCTTTAAGCCAGTGCACTTGAACTCAGGGAGTGCTTTTCTTTCTCGGTGTACTTCCCCTCCGCTGGCCCCCCAGCACACAGGAAAGAGACACAGCTTGCAGGAGGGAGAGAGAGAGAGAGAGAGAGAGAGAGAGAGAGCAGGACAGAGGGGCAAAAAGGGGCAGAGAAAGAAATGCAGATGGGGGAGGGGAACGATTTGTAAATGGTGGTGAAAGGCTATGTAACACTTGGAAATCAGTTGAAGGAATATATAAGATGCAAAACAACATTTTAATTGAACCACAAGTTATCTTACAATTTCAAGGCAGAGAAGAGGCAGCTGTTGAGAAACTGATTTACAGTATAAAGTATGCCCATGTGTTTGTAACTTCATGGCAGCATACAATTGACAAAGTGCAAGGTTAAGGTCAGCCCATTAAGCAGAGCCTCAAATATCTGCACACAATCTCCATGGCAACTGCTGACAAGCAGGTGAAATGTTTTATAATAAGACAAATTGTTTGTGTTCTGGGTCATAAAGTAGACTTTTATACCACCTTATGCTTTATCTATTTGTTAATTTTGTTTAAAAAAAGAGAGTGGGCAGTGCACTCACCTTGACTGATTTAATTGTTGAGACAACACAGGGGGAGAAACAGGGAAGTCAGGATTTGATCGTAGGCCAGAGGAGCCACATGAACTGAACTACCCAACGCCTCTCACATCACATATGCATATGTTAAACAGTTTGACGTTATACAAGTAGTCCCTGAACATTTATTCAGGGCCAAAGTTTGCACAACAGTTTTACAAATAGCCCTGCATGATACATCAAACATGTATTCAAGAATATATGGTAGAATTCTTGTATGATTGGAGGGAGTTTTATTATTGTTGTTGTTGTTTGCTAAACTCAAGTAATATTTTTGCAGGGGTTGTCTTCAACACCACAGCTCACCCAAGTCTTTCTGGCTTGGAACCCAATGCAAAACGTTGTCTTTGCAGGATGCACTGTAACATGCTGCATATGTCTATGAATGAACTTTTCCCATGTTCCCACTGTTTAACTCGAGTAGTGAAAGGTAAATATCTTTTTTAATACTCTAAAACCCCACTGTACAGTACACCCCCTGCTCAGCACCAAACAGCGGACACACAAAGTTAGCAAGTAGCTGGCGGAGCATTTAGCTGCTAAAGAGCCAGATATTTACCTCAGCAGTAGTGCAGACCAAAAACAGAGCTACAACAGAATAAATATTGGACTTACCGTCAAGTGGTCAGAAACATGACTGCAAAAGACTGCTTATGTTGCTCTGTAACTAATGGGTGTGTAAATGAGCAACTGTATGCTAACAATTTTGCCATATTAAGTCACTTACATATTAACTTTACGCTGCCCTTGTGTGGCCAAAAATTGATTCATGCAGATGTAGGTGCTTCTTGTCTATGAAAGCTGATCGTTTTCTGTTAATGTTTTTAAACATAAATGTTCAATCCCAAACATAGTTTTGTAAAAAAGAGCGTCCAGACCTCCAGGTTAAAACCACTCAGCTCATGCAGCAGGCAAAGACACGTTTCTATGGTTCTGCATTAGCTTGTCCGCCCTTTATGGAGGCAGAAACTTGAGGTAGGTAAGAAAAAGGTGGTTCATTAAAAAATGTCTGTCTTGTTGCCCACAAGGTGCCAAACTGAAAAAAAAACAACTTTTTCAATCTAAAAAGGGGGCACTGCTCTAATGCATTGCAAATACAAATAGGTATCGACCCACTGAGGGTGGAGAGGAGAAGGAGGAGGAGAGAGGGAAGGATGGGTGGTTGATAAAGGTCAAAGGAGGTGTGTGCTGCGTTCAACCATACCTTTTGTTTAGGAGGCAAATATATATTCCACACTTACTGGGGACCAGAGGGGAGTGAGGGAGTGGATGCCACATCAAACACTTCTCTGTCTTTTTAATGCAGACAAACTATTCTCACAGCCCAAGGACAATCATTACCTGAGGGGAAAGAGACAGCATGTGTGTTAGGGGAAGAGATGCTTATACTGGCGCTGATCTTGAAAGGGCCTCAATCGATCGCATTAAGCTCCCTGCGAAAGAGAGAAATCAATGTTTTTAAAGGCGAAGCAGGCTGCATGGGGTGTATGCGTGTGGGCTTCATTGATACTGCCAGACGCGTTCAGAGAGAGTCTGTTCCTAAAAAAAAAAAAAAAAAAACGATCACATTTCGAGGTCAAGCGGTTTCATTTCCAATACTTATCTACAAAATCAGGACACTTGTGAGGAATTATCTACATAAAAGTGTGTGTGTGTGTGTGTGTGTGTGTGATAGTTTGAACAATCCCATTATCACGGTGTAATACGCACAATTGTTTGAGGATCATAAATGACACTCAGGCAGAGAAAGTCGTTTTTAGATGGAAGAAAGTAAAAAAAAAACAATGACCTATGACTCTTAAAAGAAATAATTGCTTGTTTAACGACACTACAATTCAATCATTCTTACAGTTAACAACAGAAATTGCCTTCATGGGTTCACCTTAAGCAAATGGAGTGGGATGGAGGTCACCAAAAGCGAGAAAGAGGGACACAAGGGAAACAAATACAGAAAAGGCTATTTAATTTCCATCAGTTATCAAAACGATGCTAATCAATATAAAAACAACACCCACTCTTCAACACTTTCTACGTCTCCCATCTCACCCCTCTCATGTTTCCCTTTCTCTCTATCCCTCTACTTCCATTTCACTCTCACACACACTCACAGCAATAATTTACTCTTGACTTGGCATCTGGGGCAGAGAGTGTGATCCAGAAGAGGCAAGAGCACAGAAAAATGTGCACAGATCCAACACACTGTCCTCAACCTACACCTGTGCTGACACTAACACATAGTGCTGCAACTGATATGAGAAAGAAGGGCAGAAAACGTAAATGCACAAAAAGAACACAAGCGATTAAAGAGACAATCGTCCAAAAAGAAAGAATGAGGAAAAGAGGCATACAGGTGTGTCCAGCAGAGAGTAAACATGGGAGGCATGAGAGTGTTGTGTTTGTGGTATATTTGCCTTTTCTATCTTTATTACCATTTTAATATTTAACACCCTGTTAAAAATGTATAGTTTCAAACTAAATATATGCTTGATAAGAGTATTTGGCTGAAAGCAAAAGATAATATTTAAAATTTTTAATATGGTTGTGTATTAGAAACTTGCCAACAACACTTTTGCCTTGACTGAAATCTGAGAAGAAACTAGGCTGCTCTCTAGTGGTTACAAAGAGAAACAAAGACTTTCTGGTATGGCGTGAAATGCAATGCACAGCTCAATAAAATTTGAAAAGCAGTGATGGAAAAGTAATTAATTCACTCAGGCACTGTGTTTTGATTAAATAATAGTTTGACACACATCTTGCCTTTGTTTCACACCAATTGCTGCTCTGCACGCTCAGACATGCAAAACACTGACATGTATAATGGCACGTAAAATATGATGCAGTGTCAAACCCACATTCACTGTCTGTACTGTGTGATTTATAGCTTCAGTCTGTGTGGCTGTGAGCTGCTGCTGGTATTTATGGACGCTGTATTGATCTTAAGCAAACTGACTCACAGCTTGTTATGGTTGATGCTCTGTGGTCAAAAGAGCACTGGGTGCACATAAGGCAGTTACGGTATATACAACAATCATTTGAATATTCAATCACAGTTTAGGCTAAGTATTACCAAACAAGACAAAAGAACCTCAACAATCTGAAAACACATGTTAAGATCCCCTGTTAACCAGTCATCTTTTACAGTTTTACATTCCAACACAATTACAGTGTTCATATACTTTCTACAGCAAAACAGCCAGCGTATCTTATAATGTAGCTCACTACATTTACTTAAGTACTAGTTGAGCAAAACTTTAAAATACTTTTGATTTGATTGAATCTCACACCTCCTATAGCTACTGAATACATGATAGATTAAAGATTTAATACAGAAAATATAGAATCATCTTCCTCAATATGCATCTTATAATCCAAAATAGGTTCAATTAGGTTCAGTTAAAATGGCTTCATTCAAATAGATCAATAATTTTATATTTAACAGTTTAATTTACATAATGACTCTAATGCTTTACATAATGAGAACTTTTACTTGGTTTATACTACTCCACTACCTGCTTATCAAACTCTTTAGTTCAGGAAAAACCCTCAGTTACATACCTTGTGCTATGAAAAAAGAAAATATCCATATTATGTAATAAATTCATTAAGAGTTTTTTTTTAAACAGCTGCAGATCTGATTTAACAGCATAATTTCTAAACTGTGGCATTGAAACATTTTCTGCCACATAAACCTACAAAAAACAGTACAGTCAACTTAGAAACATGACATGACAGTGCTCTAGATTAGATTATTGGACAAAGTAGTTCATACTGTATTAGTTCCAAACCAGCGACATATCGGATTAATTATTACTTAGTCAAAGTAAATTATGAAATATTAATCTTCTAAACACTAAGATCTAGCAAACAAACATCTTGAAGAAAGTAGGAGGCAAAAATTTAGTTTCAGCAGCTGATGTGCTCTGTAGCTGCAACAGAAAACCAAAACACAATGACACTGTAACATGGGAGTAATCATCTCTGAAACACAGTGGTATATGCTACGAAATCATTCCTTCAATATGACGTTTTGAGGATCGATACATTATACCATGTATTTGAAAGAAGATTGATTGGACAGAGGCTAATTGGAGAGTTCTGACCATTATTTTTCTACTTACTAACCTTTTTATGAAAGACTTATTTTTCTTGTCTTTTATTTAACAACCACATGGTTACTGTTTAAACATATGATATGATATGATAAGTGGAGTAAATACGTTTAGTTTTTGGACTGTTTTAGTACATCTATGTTATAAAATGGATCACAATAAGTCAATGTTATGAAAAACAAAGTCATAATATCTACCAGTCAAACCGAAAAGTAACTGTTGCAGTGAGAGAAACGCGAGTATGACATCAAATGTCATCAGAGGAAAGTGAAATTGTCATGTGATTCGCAGAAACGGACAAACACAAGTTGTGCTGCAGTGAGTTGAGTTCAGCTGTTTACCTTCGACAGTCCATATTTGGTCCGGGCGGGGTGTCTCTCCTCGCAGGGAGCCAGTCAGCTCTTGCTCACGGCGCTTTAAAGGAAGTGAGTCACGCTGACGCTAATGTTACGTCTCTGTTGCGGCACCGCGGAGAGAACAAGGAAGCAACATGTGCAAACCATAATAACTCCAACACATCAGCACGGAGAGTATCCGCGGTAAGACGCCGAGAGCCGAGGACGGACGACGAGCTGGATATTCACAGAGTGGACACGTTTCGTCTTTATCGTGAGTACCTGCTTCTGTTTGTTTCTACTTGAACTGACTCGTGTTGTCCTAAAACGACTTTATTGTGAATATAGTTTATAGCCTGAAACGTAAATGTGGCGTTATGTGTGTTAATATGTTTCTGTCCTATCTCCTAAAGTTACGTTTATATCATTATAGTTTTAGGTCGGTATACCCCACTTTAAAAGCTCTTTCCTTTTTATTTTTTATGTATAATTAATCTCTATATAATCCAAATAGTATTATAATATAATAATCAACAAACGGCTTAAAACTTTTTGGACCTGAACTATAATCACACGGGTGATATTAACAAACTACAGTCTATATATTCTTGTTAAATGACCGTGTTTAGCTGAGGTAAGTTGATGATGTCGCTTCTTACCGAAATTAGATTCAGAGGCCTGTTCCTACTAACTTTTGAATTTCCCCTGGGGGGTTTCCGCACTGTCAGAAACCCCAGATGCGTTATTTCCAGCATGTAACGTGAAGTTTCCTTTATCACAGCGGATAAATGGACCAGATATTGAACACCGAAATGCTTTGGTCTCTTTTTATTCTTTTACTTTTTATGATTATAGGAGATATTTACGACCACACACACAAACACGTGGACCCCCTGGTTCAGTCACTTCTTTGTTGTGTCTCCTTTGTTTCACGCAGTCGCGACAACTTAGTCACCTTATTGAATGTCGACGAAACCAGACAAAGGACCTGCCGCCTGTAGCTGTTAATCACACTTACACACGTCCGTTCAGAGGTGATTGCGCTTATTGTGATGTGATTGTGATCTGTATGAGGAAACTCATTCGACGCTGTGATATGCTAAACGCGCACACTGAGCATATGAATAAGCTGAAGTGAGGATCCACCCTGTCCTCTCTCAATACACCAACATGTTGAATGTAGTATCAGAATTTCTGTGTTGGGAGTTTAAAAAGACGAAACAAACAAACAAAAAAAAACACCCCCCCTGCAGCCACAGAATAAGCTGTGGGGACACAACTTTCAAATGGCCCAGGTTCATGTTTTATAGCGTTAAAACTGTATCAGCAGAGTCTGCGATAATGACAGTGGGTCACTATTCTGAGAACATAGCTGGAAGCTTTTTTTTTGGGGGGGGGGCATCACTGAACATCTAAATAAAACAAAGAGATGATTCTCAGTGATGAAGTAAACAGATAAAACAAAATGGTCTATTAGTGCATTTTATATGTAGTGAGAAATTCATATCATTTTGTACGTATGAGGCAATTCATTGAAAGCGTGACTCATCTTGATTGTGTTCAACAGAATACATGACACTGAATGAGCAGTGATTTGTTGGGTGTTTACACGTTATCAGTGAACACACTGCTACAAGGACAAGATTAATGGCAGCCTACTCAAATATAATTTGGTCCTCAAAATTATGAATTAAACATTGTATAGATGAGAACAATTATTCAGGATAATAATGGTCAGGTGAATAAGAAATTAAAATCATAATGATGCTGTAGTTTAGTTTACATAACTGGAAAATGCATAATTTAAATATTCAGGTGAATATTAATTGATATCAAAATGGCCTGTATTACATGATTCTATAATATGCAACAAAATGTATTTTTAAATTATTTTAGCTCTCACTCATAGTATGATTTTTAAAAACAGTCATTGGATATCAATATGGAAAAAACATGAATTGTATTCAGTGTTGAAGTTGAGTTTTAATGTCTTCTAAACCCAAAACGTTTTGAAACGCCTTGTATGCTTTGAATTCCTATGGACTCTAAAATGTGGAATTCAAGTACTTGCGTTGCTTAATATTCCTTTACACTTCTAGCCGAAATCTGAAACAGGAAAACCAAGCAGAAAACACTGTGGTTACATATGTATGTCAGACAAAGTAGCATCCTGACGGTCAGCATGTTGCTAGATTGATATTTTTGCAGCTGGAGTTTCTAAAAGCTAAACGGAGTTGGGTAGATGAGGAAACAACAGCAACATGACAATTTGACCCTGTTTACCTCACAGACTAATAACTGACTGGAATATCAAAGCTACTGTTTAACCATCTAAACAGAAGACTGATAACACACACTCACAGTTCGTGTTATGACAAAAACATATTTGTTAGACGTTGAAAGTTACTCCCGCTTGACTTTGTTGTTTCGCAGAAGAGGCTTTGGCTGCATTTCTTTGGGGCAAATAATAATTTTCACTCACAACACAGGAGTAGTGAAGCAACAGTGGTGTGTTTAAAACCACGAGAGCAAAATGACTGTCTGCATCTGAAAGTTCAAGTCACAGCTTTTTCACCAGGCACATCTGAAGGATGTTAACATGCAGAGCACTGGACAGTCTGCCTGCAAAGTTTGAATCGCCTTGGCCTTTATGAAACACACTGTTCTCTGCGGGTCAAGCTGACATTGGCACCCAACCCAAACAGACACACTATCAGCAGATAAACAACACAGTGAGCTCATTGGATTTGCATGCTGAAATACTTATACTGTATGCCAACAACATTGCAGCAAAAGTTTGCATCTTATTTGCCTATATACAAACTTTAACCTTTTGATAACACAACAAAAATACATGTTCAACATAGATGTTCCATAAAGGTGATAAATATAGAAGTTCTGCAGCACAGGGAAGTTCTGATCTCACTGGGGGGGGGGGGGGGCG
>JAUYWH010000008.1:12948706-12979066 GCA_034779795.1 Ctenopoma multispine | reverse complement strand
ATGGCCCCCCCCCCCCCCCCCCCCAAACATCTCACCAAAGGGAAGTCAGTCGGTTACCAAGAACACACTTCTGTCTGCATCTTTGCCCGTCATTCTGCAAAAAAAAGCTAGCGTGGCAATTACAAAGCCGCATACTTAAACACATAAACACAAAGATGACTTTTTGTTTGTTTGTTTCTATAGGTGTGAATCATGAAAAGAGAGGTGAGGACTGGAGTCGACTTCCTCAAACGCCTGGTTGTGTCGTGTGGCAAGCTCAATAAAACTAAGGCAGAACTGTTTGCAGAGAAGCTACAGAAACGGTTGTGTGACAAATATTATGACCACTGGTACCCTGACTGTCCCAGCAAAGGCCAGGCATACAGGTGACTACTCAAAACTCCACACGGTTATATCCTTGTTTATCAGCATCCCTGTATTACAGAGGAAGAGCTTCATATAAGAAAACACATCTTTAACATTTTATCCTTCACAGGTGTATTCGAATAAATAATGGAATCGTCTGTGATGATGTCGTCCTGAAGGCCTGTGAGGAGAGTGAGCTCACACCCAGTGAGCTGGGCCTACCGCCTGAGCTCACGCTGTGGATTGACCCACAGGAGGTGTGTGCGAGGTGAGTCACTGGGTGGGCTGCTGAGACACAGGCAAAAAAAATGACTCAGACAGGCTTCAACAACACAGGCATTTCTCTGTCTAGCCAAGAATTATGGAGTTGTCGTCATGTTGCATTCAGTAAAATGGTGAATAAGGAAATGGCTTAAAATAAGCCTCTCCCTCTTTACAGATCTGGAGAGAACAGCAGGCCGTTCACAATAGCATGTTTCAACGAGGAAGGGGAGGATGAGGAGGGTGTGAAGGGAGAACAACATGACGGCTCAGTGCGCTCAATAAATCTGGACACGTCGGATTATCACTCTGCTACCTCGTCAGATTGTAGTTCCACTGCATCGAGTGATAACGAAGAGGAGGCAAAGGATGGCGAAGGCGAGGGAGAGCAGGGGAAAACACAGAGTGTCGTCGAGAAGAAAGCAGCAGAAGGTGACGCCTACACAATAGCGATGGTGCCCAGGATTCGAAAGCGACACGGAGAAGGACCAAATAAGATCAAATACGTCAGAAATATGGTAAATATTTCTCCATAAAGTGACCAGAGTTTCAGAAAGAATTAAACACACAAATGAGCCACACTGCTGCAGTGGACGACCTCTTCCTTCATTACCATGAACATGGGGACTGCTGTTTGAATCAGTCCCACATATATTGTATTTGTCCCACAAATATTCACTAGCACATCAAATGTATATTCAACAGTTGAAGAAGGTCCCAATAAATGTGTCTGTTTCTTGACTGAATAATGTTGTCTAAAAATAACAATGCCCAGCTGTAGTGAGAAGTTACTGACCATCACTGGCCAACTTGAAACATTTCTGTCCAGCTTTCATACTGATTTTCAACAGTGACAAGATCATTTCAGTTCAAAAGACAAAACACAGCAGTTATTGAGCCGTTTTTTTATTTTATGGATGTTTGACACACACTACAGTGGATTGACAGCATCGTATTAAACCATATAACATTAGCAAACTCCTAAGAAGTGAAGAATGTATGTCAGCTATGTGTATCATACATGATACATTTTGCTGCTGTTGTGAACTCATGTGCACAAAGTGTGTCTAACGATACTGGGAATTCTCATCATCCCTGCTAACCTCTTGTACTCCTTCCAATCTTTCTGTTTAGCTCCCTGCTAGCCTCCAGTACTTCTACCATCCTGCACCAGTTTGGCCCCAGTACAAGAAGGCCGCTCCGGTGTTCCTTACCACAGTGTGTGCGCCTCCAGCACCACCACCTCCACCCCAGCAGGTTTTTGGCTACTACATCCTGCCACAGCCACCTCCACAGTTCATTTTGCCTCAAGCCACTCTGCAGCCGTGGGGATCTGTGAAGAGTTAGGTTGTCCGGAACTGCGTGGTGAAGGTGGAGAGAGAATAAGCTCCTTCAAATGAGCCGTGTCATGTGAGGTCTCTGATTTCAGCTAAAACTTGAGCCAGACTGTTTTAACTTCGAAGCTCAAAGTTATTCCTTGCACAACCTGTAAAAACAATATTGTCCTCCTTTATTTTTGGTTATTTGTAATTTACTGCACAGATGCCACTGAACTTGAGACCATTTTCCCCCCAATGTGTCGGGTCCATACTGCTTATTTTTTTAATGTACTGTACACATTGAGAATGACTTCAGTCACTGGGTGCTAGGACTAACTCAGGAACTCTCAGCAATATGCTTAATGCCAAATTACTGTCTCTTCAGGTGTTTCCTGTCAGTTCTCTCACCAAATAATGTCCACTGTGCATACCTCACAGCTGATCAATGTAAGATGTGATTCAGGGTTTTAAACTATTGTAGCTAAATTGACAATATATGTATATTAAGAATATTTTTACTAAACGTCTTGTAAATAACAGAACTTGGGATACCACACGCTGATGATGCACGCTTTCTAATCCTACTGTCTTTTTGTTGTAATTTATTTTGTCACCAGTGGATGGCACTCAAATCGAAGCTAACACGTGTGTACATATATATTTTTTAACAGTGGTTGCTGTATATTGCAAACTTCACAGAACACAAACATGGTTTTAAATTGCTTAAACTCTCTCTGTTAACACGATGTATTGATATATTATTTTGTTGTATCTATTTTTTTTTTATTTTTTATAGTAACTGGTGTATAAAACGCTGCAGCCATAGATTCTCAATATAAACACATTTCACTAAGTGCTGATATAATGAAATGATTTGAATGCATATTTATTAAGGTTTCTTGCGACTTTCAATCATTATGTATGTGCCTAAGCAGTGTTTGGCTTTTCCCTCTTTCATTGTCATTTACCTCCTCATTGTTGCAGATTAAATGGGATCATGTCTCGAATTATAAATTGTCGTCTCTCGGTTATTCGTATATCGGTACTGTTACTGTTCCACCTGTCAGCCTGAACACTTCACTCATGTTGTCAGTCACTTTTGCAAAGACAGTCAGCAGAACCAGCAGGATGCTGCAGCGGAAGGACTCCTGTGTGCTGGGTGCGTCAGTTTTAACCCAAGGTCATGACGCTGTTCCTCCTTGAAACAGACCAGTGGAGAGGGAGTTTTATTCGCTTTTTGTTTTTCTTATGGAGGAATCGTCTTTTGTTTTTATTTGTAGGAAATTTGTATTGTGTGGTTTTGTTGTTTTTTACGTGCTTTGCTTATTTACAGGAATGTTTTTTAAAAGCAGACATTTACAGCATACATCAAAGTAAAAGCACATGTAAAACCGTATTTTAAAATGGATGACTACTGATTAGAGCCTATGACAGTCATGACTCATTGCCACTGTTAGCGAGCCTTGATGTTTTGCATGGACCGCAACAAGTCGGAGCGTGACTGCGCTCGACCACAAGATGTCACCCCGCAGCTGTGTGTTCGTCGCTGCCGCTGCGCGTCACCAAAATAAAATAAGCAATGAATATTTATTTGATGGTATTTTTTATTTATTTATTTTTTTTGAAGTTATTCGATAAAAAGAAGTACCGTGAATGGCTTGTTCCCTGATAATTCAAATACAAATCTGTGTTTTAGTTGTCACAGAAAGTTTTTCTTGTAGAACATCTAAACGTGTTTTTCCACCACCCTGTATTTGAACACATCGGGCTGACCAAAATGAAGAAACGATGAAAATAAAGAGAGTCTTTGTTTTTCCACTTTAAAACGGTGAACTTGCAATATTCGCGGGCCCTGATGCAAATAGGCGCTGTTATTCCTTGACAGCGCATCATACTCTCACACATTCACGGGGCACACACACACACACACACATACACACAATTCATTTGCGGCAGAATGACGCACGCTCTTAAAATAATAAGCTTTGCAAATAAGAGCACACAGTCGACAGCAGTGTCCAAATGGCACAAGCGCGCGTAACCACGCCGCGCCGGTTGGTAGGAGTGTTAAGGTGAGGGTGTGTGAGACGCAAAGTGTAGTGGTAAACACAGAACTTCGATGAGCGTTAAACGAGAGACGGGCCTGGTACGCAGTGCGCCCATCGGACTATGCCTTCCTCAATTTGGGAAGAAAGCAAAAGGGAGACGGGACAGACAGAGGACGGAGCAGTGGAGAACCACGATAGGGAGAGGGGAACAGACGAGCGTCTCGTGTGCGCTCTGGAGATGGAGATACAAACAAACAGCAACACGACAAACCACAGCCTGCAAGGCGATTCCAAACTGGACTGCTTACACTGTGATGGCTCGATCAATCGAAACGGCGGGGACTCGGCAGAAGTATCTCTGCCGCTGTCACTTCCCGGCAAACGGACAACTCATATGGAGGGAGACAACCTCTACAGACTGCGAGACAGAAAGTTTTTGTTAGAGGAGAAAAAGCGCCTCTGCGCTCTGGCTTTGGGCACCGCTCTGCTCGGGATACTACTCATGATCATCCACGCTGAGATATGCCCCTTCGTCTATAAACCGGTAGGTTTAAAAACTTAACCGCATGAATGTCTTGGCCAGTGAATAGAGGATCAAATCACACTACTAATCAGTAATAAATAGACTGGGGATGTTTGAAATGTGACACCTGATGTAAAGCTGCACTCTTACAACCTTCTATATTACTCACTTTCACGATTTCTCCTTCTGTTAATTAATGTCAATCAAACTTTTACAGTTATAATGAGATACTGCCCGTTTACACAGTTTTTACACAGGTTTAAGTTTTCTTTTCCACAGCAGCGCATGCTCTGTAAAGTAGTCAAATGCTTGGTATCAACGTTAAATACTTTTTTTCAGCTGCTTAAGACGTTTTGGGGTTTTTGAAATCATGATTAAATATAAATTTAATAACCCTGCTTCTATCGTACAATGGGACTAAAGCCTGTTAACAACTGCTGTGCTGCTGTGTGGCAGCATCTCAACACGTCTGCCTGTGTAGAAGTTGCAGGAACTCAATAATAATTTATTGTTATTCAAACAAGAATAGAACTGAAGAGATTCATATTAAATCATGGTTTCTTTTACTGGTCATGTGTTTCAGTAAGTAAATTCAGTGTAATCGCTGCAGGGGGAAAAAAACATCCCGAAATGACTGTCTCCATCTGTTGTCATAACAACTTGCTTGATTAGCAGACGGCACAAGACCAGTGCAGCACAACAGCAGAATCTGCACCTGGGCTTTGACCTTCCCTGACCTGCTGATTAGTTAGTCCATTTCCAGACAGACTATTTGGTAGTGCAGCCTCATGACATTAACATTCAGATCTCAGTGGATAACAATGCCAGGCCACACAATCAACAAATTATTAACTCCCCCTGACTTCCTACAGCACATGCCAGTTCCACAAGTGGAAAAAAGCTCTCATGCATGCAGCAAAACATCAGACCACCTTCATTCTGTTAAGTCAGTGATTGATTACGGTGTCAAAGAGCCCACGTTTCTAACTTACATGAGCTACAGTCTTTTGAGAAACCTATGGAAATATGGCCTGGCCCAGAGAATGCCTGATGCTTTCAGAGAGTTGGATCTGGAGCGACGTGGTTGTGAAATTAACAGTGCTGGCATGAATATGACATTTCTATTCCAGTTTACAAATACGAACCAAGAACAGGTGTTGTCTGTCCATTCTTAACAACAGGCATCAGCTTTGATGCTGCTGGAAATGCTGATGCACTGGAAAAGTGTTCTCTGCCACAGTTAAAGCATATTATTTTGGAGACACCGCATTGCTGATTTAACTATAGCTTATATAACCATTGTCAGCATTAATTTTCATGTGAAGTTGTGAACATAAGCTGTAAAACCGTCCCCTCCTGTGGACATAAGGGTCGTTTTAATATAATACAGCATCTTTGCCACCAGTGGAAGGCACTCATGGGCACTAGTGCATTTTTGTTTTTCAATTTTTTTGTATTTTTGCAAAGCAGTTTTAAATGCGGCAGGATGTTTTGGAGCTGATGTATTAAAGGTAATGCCAGTCCGCAAAATTTTATTTTAAACATACCTTTTTATGGTTATGCACGAAAGCAGGGCTATTAATGGAACGTTTTCCACAATCACCGTCCCCTACAGCAAGATTGCTCACAGTACTTGAGGCTATCTTTCCACATCATTTAATATATAATTAGAGTGTTTGTATGGGCAGTCTGAAAGTCTCTATGTTTTAAGTTCAGCTGGGGTATAGCCAGGAGTGTGCATCTTGCCTTGATGCCCTTTTTTCTGCAACTGTTTGTTGTCTTTACAATCCAAAACAATATCAGATATTAATATGCATATTCAGACTTAGTAAAACTGAGCAAAAACTAAAAAAGACTTCAACAATTTGAGATTTGATTAGAAAAAAGTGACATCTGAAGCTGCTGTGATTTAGTTTCATGCTATGATTCTCTCACAGACTTTGTGCCCATTTGGTCTTTTAGCTTTGTTATAATAATAAAAACTTCAAATCAATTCAATTCAATTCAATTCAACTTTATTTATATAGCGCCAATTCACAACAGATGTCATCTCAAGGCACTTTACAGTGTAAGGTTTAAGACCTTACACATTAATAAAATCACAAACATAAGCCTACACACAGTACAAACATGCAGATTACTATCAGTTTAATATGCTTTCTAAATACGGAGCATCCTTTCATTAAAATATGACACATATGCTCTTACTGGTCCTTTGTATATAATCTTAAAAAGCATCCTAGCACCAGACCAGCCATCATCTCTCGTCACTGCATGACATCGTTGGCTGCTGTTTTCCATATGTACTTGTCAAATTGTTATTTTCACTTCATGTTATTAACCCAATTAGGTTTACCAGGAATGAAATCACTGTTTCCAACAGGAAATGTAAAAAAAAACCAACAACTTGTTCAAGTCTCTGTGGTGAAGCTTGTGTGTTGAGCATTTGTGGGGTCTTCTAATTGGCTTTAGATTAAATACAGACATGATGTGGATGCTACAAGAGAAATTGGAAAACGACACACCTTGATAACAAACATCACACCATACCACCTACACACTCACACACTTTCCTCAAGTTTGAAAGGTTGTAATTATCTTTTAAACTGTAAACCACATTAAACTGCACTTCGAAAACCCTCCACTGACTAACCTCCTTAAAAGTGTTGTTTTCAGGACAGATAATTACAAATATTGTTTTCAATAAGTTAATATATGCCATATTACACTAGAATGTTAATTGTCCTCTAAATGAAAATTTATTATTATTATTATTTAATTGAATTTAATTGGATTTATGTAAATGTATAACTTTAACACCACATAAACAGAAAGTGTGTTTCCTGGATTCACCAACAAAAGCAGAATATACATATAAGAAACATTTATCCATCAATCCATGAATTTGATGGCGTTTTATCACATTTTTACCCCTACTCCCTAGCTATAATATATAAGACTACTTTTAAAAATATAACTAATTATTAAACACAGCCTTGACCTAGATCCCTTAGCCACTTGTATCTAAAAATACATAGAGTAATGTTACTTCAAACATAATTACGATACAGTAGGCCACTGGGCAACCATCTTGACTACATACAATTTTTAATATTTGTCTAGCTAGTTAATGTCCAATGTTCACAGCTAAATTACTTTAAACTTCGATATAACACAGTGCTACATTGTTATATCTATATAAGTCTGGTGCCGATCCAACTTGGCGATTCAAAGCATTGTTTTAACTTAGACATTAGACACATATTTAATTTTATGGTGTAATTGTGTCAAAGTGCAATTTGGTTAATTATATCATGCTGAATTTCAAGTTCTTTCTACAGACAAGATGGCTACACTGGGAGTAAGTGGCCATGCATAATTGGGAGCAAACGAACAACAGAAGTCCGTACAATGAGTTTCTTATTATTTTATCACTGTTTGACATTTGGAACACATGCAGCAGCTTTATGGGAACAAATTAAAATAATAATAATGTATGTTCTCTTTAATTTTGCTGAAAATCCACCAAATGTACAGGGTTTGAACACATACAAATAATGAGTTGGCGTTTTTTCAAATATGACATATGTAAGTTAGCTAGTTACTTGAAAGTACATAATTTACTTACATATTACCTCGATCATCTTTTATACTGACAAATGTACAATTCTATCCTACTCTTTTACAAGGGTGAGACCACATTGGCCCTTGACTTAATGTTACTTAGTCTGTGAATGTAATCATACATCTTTCATAAAATGCTTTATACTAACCACTTCTACTTGGTTTGGATATTCTGGTGTTCTTTCATTATCACAGTAGTCAAATGAAACAATTCATCAAAGCAACCAATCATTGTTCTATTTTATAAAATCTTGATAATCGAGAACATCAATGGAAGGATACTGAGTCTCAGCTTGCAGAAAGCCTAACCGTTATGCCTTATCTCCCTTTTCTCCATTTCCTTCCTAGGGCTCAAACATTGCTTTAATCATCAACTGTTCCATCAGCTTGTCCACTGGGTGTCTCCTGATCCTTATTATAGCTTTTCATTATAAGGACATCAGGGTGAGTTTGCCTTTTCCCCTTTTGTTTCCAATAGTTAGATTTCCTCATTATGAGTGTGAGAGTGAAAGGCTGTGTGTTTTTTTCTTCAGGGCTCGACTTGACATATTTTGTGCATCACTTTTCATACCAGTAATTTTTTGGTTCAAATTAGCCTGGTTAGAATCATAATTTTCTTAGAGATACTTGAGGGCAGTTTTAGATTGAGCTCTCGGTCCACTGATGGTAGCCTCAACACTAATTATCTGTGTTATATTTGCTGTATGCATAAAAATCTCTGGATGAAAACCAGCCATGCACAATGTTGCAGCTGCAATATTTTTCCAGTCCACATGGCTTGCTGCCATTGTATGTGAATTCAATATGCATGAAGGGATTTGGTTGAAATTAAACAGAGTAAACATTCTTTCGTTTGCTTTCATACACATTGGCTGCATGTGTAATCAAAAGTGCAAAGTGTGGAAAATATTGTGTATATGTACAGTAGTGGATTACACACAGAACTCATGGTTTCTGTTGCAGGCTGCTAGGATTATACTGTCACCTACAATGTTTTCAGTTTGGTTGCAAGTCATGTGTCTGATATAAGAGGGCCCATGCCAAGTGCATAGAGGAGATAAGCAAGGATAGGTTTGGGGTGGGGACTAATACACAGGCAGTGCTCAGCAATACACTGTGTTCTTTTAATTATTTGGTGTCAGAGTTGATAGAACAAATTATGCAAAAATATCAAGATTATTTAATCAGTGGAGCAAGGGGAAATTGTGGGAGCAATGTCTTCCTAACATATTTAGGGGAGGAACATGTTCTTACTTACCATATCACATTTTCATCTTTCACTCTCTGTCTTAATGTCCTTCACCTTTCAGTTGTTCATCATTGACCACAACCAAGTGGACTGGCGTATTGCCATGACCAGCCACAGGGTTCTTGTGATTACTCTGGAACTGCTGGTCTGTTCCATCCATCCTGTTGGGACATACTGGAAAGTAGGCCTCTATGTCAACTCCTCTTCACCAACTCTGGCCTGTGTTTCAAACCACCACGGCGAGGCCTTGTTGGACATTGAGCTGCTGTTATCAGTGCTGATGTTCCTTCGTTTGTACTTGGTGCACAGAGCCATCCTGCTGCACAGTAAAGTGCTGCTGAGCGCCTCCTACAGGAGCATTGGCTCGCTCAACAACATCAACTTCACCTTCCGCTTTGTTCTCAAGGTACTGATGAACAAACACCCGGCACGCACACTGCTGGTCTTCATCCTCTTCTTTTGGCTCACTACATCATGGATGCTCACTCTGTGTGAGAGGTAGGAAAGATAACTGTATGTGTGTAAACAATATATATGGACTGACCTGAAAATCGAATTAAAAGTCAAACAACTGTTCATACTAAACAAGAACATAAAGAAGGGAAAGACTGGATGTTCATAATATTAGAGGGATATCCATCAAAAATTTATTAGTTTATAGTTTTTACTGAGAATGTAAAGAATAGTTTGCTAAGAGCAAACTATTTTCAATAAATGGTAATTAATGGTAGTTATTTTTCATATTTTCTTTTTATTACTAAGAGCAAGATGGGATGTAGTCTCAGTGCTGTGTGCTAAATATGAAACTACAGTCAGCAGATGGTTAGCTTAGATTAGTATAAAGACTGGAAACAGGTATGAAGAGCTTCTTTCCCAATGTAATGGTAATTTAAAAATGACATCATGGCTTTATGAGTGGTACTGCTGTACCTTGCACCTTTAAAGCTGCTGGTCGACAGATTTTTATTTTTCATTTTTTCATACCTTTGAGCAGTTCTAAGCCCAGCTAACCAGCTGCTGGCTGTAGGTTCAATGTTAGCATCCAGACATGAGAGGGGATTCATGTTCTCACTCAACACTCTTCCAAAAAGTCAATAACCATATTTTGTCAACAATATTATTTTTTTAAACAAACTGAAATTATATTTTCCTCCCAGCTGCTCAATGCAAAACACACAACAACTAAGATAACTAAACCACCTGGAGCTTCACATTACCTGGACTAGTGCAAAGGTGGTCAGCTATGCTTTGCTTTTCCACTGATTTTTCTTTCAAGTATTGGTTGCAATTTACGTCTGTGTGTGTGTTTTCACACTGTGCTTGTTACGGAATGCTTGAGAGGAGACGGCTCTTATCATAGGTGACAGCCTCACAAGTATCGTTGCCCATCAAGTTAGTTTTACCTGATTATCTTTTAGTTTCTGCAGTCTTTAAGCTCCTGCCTTCAAAAAGCTCTATTTGTCATATAGTGTAATCTTTTATGAGACAACCATTCCTGCTCAACAAATACTGACTGCACTCAACACAGACAAAAAGTTAACTTTGAACGAATGCCAAATGTTTGCTTTCCACAGTCATAACTTGGGCCATTAATTTTAACATGATTACAGTCATTCATAGATTCCTACATCTTCTGTTTAACATGAGCCAATCACACATCACTGTGATCTTTTGCAGACTGTTGGCTGTTTGAACAGTGTGAGGTCATTTTTTGATTTAATCCTGAATGGGAGGTTTTAGCTTTACGTGTTTAAGTCTTGTATGTTTTGCTGAAAGTAATATAAGTGCTTATCATTGATAGACAATATATGGGGCGGCCATGGATCAGTTGGTAGGGCAGTCTTTCAAACCCCAGAGACCAACCCTAGGGTTGACTCATTGTTTCCCCAATCCCTGTCGAAGTCCCTGAACAAGACACTGGGTCCCAAAACCTTAGTGCCTAAATGCTGCTGCCTGTCCACAAGAATTTACCCAAGGGCATTAATAAATAATAATTATTATCATTTATATTATTACAATCTCAAACTATGTTAGACTCAACTGTTACACCAGTCATTTTCTATATTGGCTGGCTACATCTAGGACATAAATGACTACACACTGAATGACCTCTTTGTGTACACTAGACTCATGTTTTACAATGTTTTACAAGTTTACAGTGATACCCATTTCCTGTCTTCCTAAGAACTACAGCATCTGCTCTGATTACACAGACCACACCTTCATAAAACTCAGAGGACTCATTGTACACAAGGAGGCAACTCTTTATTATACAGGTCCAGTGGTTTCCTGAAAGGAGGGTATACATAAGTACTCTCATAAGACTGTTCAGTGTTATTTGGTGGTTACGAAGAGTGAATTGTTGCAATCATGAATGAATCATTTACAGACTTCCAATGGCTATATTCCAGTTAATTGCTAGTGTATCTTAAGTAGTCAGTGCACAGTAGGTCAGTTGAAGCTTTGTGCAACATCATGTCCATAAACAGAAGGGATGTGGACTGATCCATTTATATTTTTAGGTAAAATACTATATCGAAGCATACAGTATATATTACTGAAATTAAAATTTAAAATTAAAATTATATATAGTGTGATAGCAGATTTTATTTACATCACTTCTAGTCAAATTTTAGTTGATGTGAAGAATGTGGCTGGGTCTTTTGTCTTATAACTACAGTGGGATGCATGAGAATGTGTATAATTCGTTATTTAATTTTGACATGTTTCACTGCCCCTACAGGCAGACACAAGCATTGACAGGCCACATGAACACAGCTCTGTGGCTCATAGCCATCACCTTCCTGACAGTGGGCTACGGGGATGTGGCGCCCGCCACCAGCTGTGGCAAGACAGTATGTCTCTTCGCTGGAGTTATGGTAACTAGGTTTGGTTGCTTGTTGAAAAAAGTAATATTTAAAACAGATATTTTTCATAACTAAAAGCAGTTTTTTTTGCAAGCATTAAGGAACTGCATGTAATTGTGTGCATATTAAGTTTATAAAAAAACTTTTAAAAACACTTTAATGGATCCATATGGGTGTTTTTAAATTTAGCAAGCACAGCAGTAGTGTTTTAAACAGAAACAACACTTAATCACCTCAGTAAACCCAATGATAGGAGATATCTTAACATTGTATCACTTCTGTATTTCTTCCCAACCAACCCACTTCTCTTTTCTCCGTGTGCATGTTCTGTTGCGGTTCTTCTTTGTTTTTGAGCTGCGTTCTCTCTCTTTGGGTTACATTTTATTCCATTTGTACTATGTCCCGTTCTGTCTGTCCTGTTCTATCTATCAACCCTCTGTTCTAAGACGTTCTGATTTGCCCTACTTCAATACATTTTGTTCCATTTTATTCTGTTCTATTGTATTCTGTTTTGTTCCGTCCTTTCCCAGTATGCTTCCGTTCTAATTTGTTTTGTTTCATTACCTTCTGTTCTGTTCTGTTCCATTTTGTTCTGTTCTATTCTGCTCTCCACTATTCTGTTCCATTGCAGCATCTCTTTCTCCATTTTCCTATTTAATTTTTCCCATTTCATATTGGGTTAGTTCAACTTGCTTCCTAGTCTCCTGCACTTGTGTTTCTATACCAGGCTATTCTGCTCTATTCCACTCATTATCTTGGACCCATTAGACCCTTTTTGCCTGACCAGCACGCCCTAGTTGTGCTGACAGACCTGAATGCCATCATTCCCTTGTGATTTAGATCACAGCTGTAAATTAAAGAACAGACCTTGGCGGTTTCGCACACTTACACAGAAAGACTAAGGGAAGGGAAGGAAACTGTCAGCATGCAATGGGTGCTGTGCAGTCCACACAAAACATCTGTATGGAGAAAGATCTTTCTGCTGAGTGACGACATTGTTTTGCTGTGCTCATTGACTTTTCGCTTGCCATGCCTTTTGGAGATATTGTGAAATAAATCACATTAGGAGTAAAATTTTCAGAAATAAATGAAAGTGTCACATAGAAAAAAAAAGCATCACAGTCAGTTTAAATTGTTTCAGTCTGGGCACTGGATAAAATAAAAGCAAACCAAACCTTTCAATGAGCAGACTTTCTTTCTATTACACCAAGGTAATATTGCAATATTTGTGGTAGCGCAAAAAAGGAAAGTAAGACTTATAGTGTTGTTAATTGCGAGCTCCTTCACCTCTGCTCCTTTAAATTCTGATGCAAGCAGATAAGAGTCATTGCCATGGTTCTGGATGTGGGCACAAGGCTGGTTTATACACCTCTGTGACAGAGTGGAAAACAACCTTTTCCATCTCTCTTTCTCCATCTCCCTTGTTTTTATAAGCTTCCCCCTTGTAAGGGGAAACTTTCCACCATATCCATTTTTAGGTGGTTTATTGCCTTTGGCATCACTGTAACAGGAGGGTGTGCCAACCTGTGCCCATGATGTGGAAAAAAAAAAACCTTCTCCCATCAGGGCAGTTCTGGGAGCCAGTGACTAGGGTGATGCTTACACCTGTAACATGGCTGAAAGCCTCCATGGTCTGTGCAACTCCAGCCATAATTCCATTTGCAGCTGTGTTTGGGAGTTGACAACATTGATTGCATCCCATCACAGTGTGTGATGGTGTGTGGATGGATCGAAGGAAAGAGATTGCACCTCCCAAGTTTCAAAGATGATGTAATGACATTGAATGCTATTCACCAACTGTGGAATAAAAGTACAAATACAATATCTATATTAAAACAGTGGTTCCTGCTTTTTTCTCCTTCTGTCTAATGCAAGCTGAACATAGGAAAAAGGTAAAGACTACTATATTTTATTATTATTAATGGTGGATGGTCCATAGTGGTTCAGTGCAGTGCTTTGTCTTTGTCCTATGATGTGTCTATTTGTGTGACTATGTGAATGTGATTTGCTTTGCTGTCCATCTGAATATCCACCATCATTCCCTAGTTCCCTGTCCAGCAATAGCACAAAGCTATTCTCAGAGGAAAGCCACATTATTATAGCAGTGCCACACAGCTGTGTGCGTAACCGTTTAACTTTTCATGTAAATATAACTTTGATTTATTGGACAAAATCATAAGAGGTATGAAGATCATCGTTCAGCTTTCTGAAAAAGCGCCTTTGCTTGAGGGAAACAGTGAAGCAAAAGACACAAAACCTTAAGGCTTAGACCTAGATTGGTTTTGTCTGAAAATGATTTGAGTTAGTCACTTGAGTCCATGTAACTTCAGGATTAATATTATGTAATCATTGAGACTACAGACTGGTACTAAATCTATCAGTAAACATGTTAACAGCTGTGTGTATGTGTGTTGGGTTTTAGGGTGTAGCCTGCACTGCCATGCTCGTGGCGGTTGTAACAGAGAAGCTGGCATTAAACAAAGGAGAGAAGCATGTGCACTATTTCATGCTGGACATCCAGATCTCTAAAAGGGTAAGAACAATATATATTTTTAGAAAATGTTTACAATGCTTAAGTTTTACATTATAAAATATTGAAATATAAGAACACCTGCTCACCTGCTCAAGTTCATTCTTCTTCCTCTTTTCATCAACTCCCCCATGTACTGCAAATTATGTCTGTGGATAACTCTGTCTCAGAATGTGCTGTATTGTTTTGATTTATTAATCCCTTCTTTCCTACCAGAATAGTCCTGTCAGTTTGCAGAGATTGGAAAGTGTCCAAGGCTAAGGTCTAATCCACTGTTTAAGTGAAGATTGCATACAAACACATTGGTTTAGTTCACCTTCCATCAGCATATAAATAGTCCTGGTCCAAACAGACTATCATTTGGGTTTGTAACCCGTCTTTGTGGGTTTCATTTGATCAACATGTGAGCATTGCAGTTGGTTGTGGCCCATGCCGCATAATGGGGGATTAGTCACCTATTATTTAATGGTTATAATGTTTGTGAAAATCATTCATGTACTGTGACGGGTGTTGTTCCTTGATCCCTCTGAAGTTGGGACATTTACATGTTTAGTGTTAAAAGCTAAGAAAAAGTTACTAAATAAGTGATTAGTTGAATTTTTCTGCTCTTGTGCTGACCGAAAAAGAAAATGTGAGACATCTGAGAGGCTGATAAGCTGAAATCATGTAAAAATCCATTTTTTGGCATGTGGCTGAAAGGGTTAGATTGGTCAGCCCATCACAGTGAATACTATATCTGTGTTTATTGCTGTTGTCAAAGTCACTGGAACATTGCGTAGTAATGCAGCTGTAGGTGCAGAATGATTTGAAAAGTCTGTACTTCATTGCTGTACAACAATAACATAACTCAATATGAAAAACAGTAAAACACTCCAGTGTGTTTTGGAAGATTCTTGGCAGTAAAGTCAATTTTGTTTTTGTAGTGAACAGACCAAGCGCGAAGCATTTAATTCTAATTGAGGATTTAATGAGTTTTTACACACAGTTATTAGCAGATTAACAGCTAAATATTTGACGCTAAAACCTAGAAAAACCATCTCAAGGCTGATGTCATGTGACTAAATAAACCCAAATTACATCACCTGTACCAACTGTACCAAGAAAAAAACATTAAAAAAAATCTAACATAATACATGTAACACATAGGGGATTTTTACATGTGAAGGTTCTTTAATGAGAGCTGAAAATTACGTGACTTATTTTGGCAAAATTCTGTGATATTTATCTAACAATCAAATAAACTTCCCCAGATAAATATTTAGAAAACATTCAGCTGCTCTCACTTCCATCAGACGTGACTGCGGTGCAGCTGATAAAGCGGATAGAGTTGTCAGGATGGAAGCGTCACTACTTTCCATGTGACTTGTATGTTTTGGTTTCTGACTGTTTTCAATTTTTTCCTTAAATAAGAGACACCAGAGGACAAGATAGTGTGGGAAAAGAAGGGGTCTGCCTACCTCTTTATAGCCTTTTCAAGGCGTCAAACAGAGGAAATAATCTTATCTCTGTCAGGAAAGAAACTTGTGTCACTTCAGGATGGTGCAGCAATATGCAGGAAACTGAGGTTAAATGTGTTTGTGTGTGTGTAGAGGTGATTTGCAGAAGAGTTTGTAACCATCTGTAGCCTTGAACCAGATTCAAGTGTTTGCTTACTAAAGGAGGTGTCTGATAAACAGAGGTTTACAAGGAAACGTTGTCATTAAGCCAGAAAACTGTCTGAGAAAAACACATAAATATTTAATGATTAATAGAGTTCCAACAAACTTAGTTTCAAACTGTGCTTTGTATGCAGAGGTGCAGCTTCCCTATGAAGCAGTGTTTGCCTGCAGAAGGTGCACCGCTTTGGAGGATACAACCATTTCCTTTCTCCCAGTGGCTGCATCCTGTCACTAGGTGCATCTTTATGCCTTGCTTGTGGTTGTTTTGGTGTGCATGTTTGTGTGTGTGATTTTGTGCAATCCAGATTTACACTGATGGGAACAAGGGAAGACATCTGGATGCACACACTGACAGCCTCTATTAATAACACTCACAACAGGGCCAGTGTGACATCATCACAGGGCAGTTACAGTGATTTGGACAGGAAGACAAACAGACATGAATAGAATCAAAGAGAAAAGTGCAAAAAGGTTATACTTACAAAATCCTGCAATGCCTAAATCTTTCAATTCTACTCTGTATGAGCTTCTCTGTAAAAATAAGACCTTCGTATTTCTGTTTTATCTGAAATTGGCATCACAGAGCAAAAGGGTTGAACAGGAAAAACTATTTGGATTTTAATCACTTGGCTTAGATGACTCGTGATTTTACTTCCTGTTATAAAATTACTGATATGAGCCAAATCTTATCTAAAATTTTTTTCAGGTCTTTTTTTTGGAAGGTCAACCTTGCAATTTAGGTTGAGCTTATACTGACGACCTTAACCCTAACCCTCTTTACCAGATCCGCCATGCTGCTGCCAATGTGCTAAGGGAGTGCTGGCTTTTGCACCGCACAAACCTGACAAAGGGCAACCGTGGCGAGCACCGAAGACACCAGAGATGCCTTCTGGAAGCCATCAGAGTGTGAGTTACTGTATCATCAAATTATACCTTCAGGCAGGATGCGTGCATGTCTGTGGGTAGGTGAGAGATGCAACTGGCTGGTGGTTACATGTGTATTTTATGGGTCATACTGTAATGTCAACATGCTTAACCACAGAGTCACTGCTTTTAATGGCTAATTTGCACTACCAACAAGATTTGTTTTCTTCTTTTATGTGGCCAGGGTGTGTGTGAACAAGGTCCCACCCTTTTATTATACAAAATTCAACTGATCTTTACAGTATCATTTGGCAGTGACACTCACTCAAGACAAGAACATGGAAACAATTTCAATCACACTAATACTTAGAGGATTAAAGTGTATTGAATTAATTTATTTAGCTCAGTGTGCATGACAGAAAACACTTAACCCCAGTAAGTTTTCATCGTTAGCGGTAGTCACTCCATGAGGAGCAGGAATATCCCCCCTGATGTCTAGAGAGTGGAGGCTGTTGCGAAAGGGTGATTAGCAATGGCTTAACGTTTGAGTAGACTGTATGTGATGTGTATCAAACCTTTTCTCTGAACAGATTTCGGCATTTACGGCTTAAACAAAGAAAATTGAGAGATTACGTGAGTGAGATGGTGGACCTACCTAAGGTGAGTTACAGCTGTTATTGCAGTATTATATGAGGACAAAGATCCCCATAAAAACACTCTTACATAAACTATTGACAGGCTGCTATTTTTTCGCTGGGGGTCCAGAAACATTAAATGCTTGTTAAAAAAAAGTACATAAAATGTTTCATGATTTGTGTCAGGAATTCATAGACCTAGAAAAAGACATAAAGACACCATCTAAACAAGAGGCACTGATGTGTACTTCTTCATTGTTTTATCTAGAAAATAAACTGTAACTGTAAAGTGTATCATTTACACAATTACCAAATTTAGTGACACAGCCTCTAGGTGGCAGCATGCAGAAACTGCATCACTATATTTGGCAAACCAAAATATGGTTTTGAATCTGCCCTAGTGAGGTAGCAAACACGTATAATTGTGTCAGTCACTCAGTTACTGACAGATTCATTGATTCACTCTGAATCATTTGCTAATGTGTCTGCACTGAATTCAGTACAAATTGACAGATGCATGGCTATTATTTCACTCCCCTGTGTTTTCCTTAAAGAATACAAAAAAACATTTCCAGTTGCATTTTCAACAGATGCAGATGATTATGTGCGATCTCAGCGCCAACTGGAATAACTCCTATCGGGAGCTGGAGCAGCGTATCCTCTCCATGGAGCAGAAGCTAGACGAGCTGAGTCGCTGCTTCCAACAAACCTCTGAGCTGCTGTCTCAGGTCCTACGTCATCGCAACCCAGAGATCAGGTAAACAACGTCTACGGTAGAGTTGCCAGTGAAGCTGCGCAGATGTGCAGGATGTGGTATCTAAACTGAATTGGGACGAGTCTGCTGAGGAGTTCTTTTGCTTGATTTTTGCAGGTGACATGGGTCTATGTACTTACAAAGAATGGAGACTATTGACTGGTTTCACTGTGTTCATCAGTATCGTATGAAGATGAGATGGTAAATCCTGTTCACCCAGAACCACTCCAGACTCTTAACATGCTGAACCACTTCAAGGCCTGGCATTCATACTCAAGATGGCATGGTGCAGTGACTCACAACTGTAAAATTATGCAGATAAGGTTCTACTAACTGTGGGAGATAAATTATTGTGCCTTTTCAGAAATCTGTGATTTCAACAGTTGAATCTGTGACAATGGGGAATTGGATTAATCTCAAGCAAGGGCTTTGGGCAGCTTTGTAACCTACTGTGTCTACAGCTCCAAGATTCCTCTCTCACCTGTTATTTGTAAGATTTCACCAATGGCCTTCACCTTATTCCTGTGGAATGGGATATATATTTTTATGTTAATTTTATTTTCTATTTCTTTTAATATTTACAGTTTTGCCTAAACAGTTATTTTAAAACACTGTTGCTATTTCATTAGCAGACAGATTTAAAGGTTACCAAGTTTGTTATTTTTTGCAAACAGGCTTATCTGCTTTCCTCTAACTCACCAAGTCAAAGTGTGAACGATGTGTCCTGATGCCCGCTCAAGACAAGAAACTAAACTTCAATTCAGGAATTGTGAAAAGAAAGCTTTATTTCAAACATGTTTGGGATTTTAATGGATGTTAACTGAAACTCAGAAATTAATATCTACATCTAAGGCTGTAATGACAAAATGCAGAAAATGCATCTGACAGTTACACCTGCTTGCAGAATAATGAAACTTGGGTCAAGTTGCCTTACAAGCTCATCAGCTAATAACACAACAGCTCCATCTAGTGGATAGATTAATTAAATAAAACTATGCAATGTTCAGGACTGTAAACATAAAAATCATAAAGACTATGTAACAACCATAAAAATACCATATTATTAAGAGCATAGCATCTGTAGTAGAGTGGAATGAAAAACAAAACACAAGAGGAGTCAGAACCCCCAGTAAAAACTGTTAAGAATGCACTTTGTGAGAAGAATTTGTAAAACTGGACTAACTCTTTTTTCTGAGGATAAACTGGACTTCTGATGCATTTCTATTTAAATCAGTATTGAAAGTTATTCTTTGTGGGTTAATGAAAATTATTCTAACCCTGTTTACTATGTATCATTTGCACATGATCAAAACAACTTAACAGCCATCCAGGACATGCTCATAAATGAAAGCTAATAAGAACCCATGTGTATGTGGTTTTGTATTTTGATTTTGTCAGGTGGTAAAACTCAAAAAATAAAAAACATATTTGAAACATCCCTTTTGATTTAGCACTAAGTTTTAAACTGTGGTACAGAAAACTGGAGAAGACTACCTAAAAAACATTTGTTGATAAACCATTTGTGTTGCTGCTTTGTCATTTCAAGGGATTCTTCATTTGTTTTGTTTTTTTCCAGTTTTTAAGTTGGTGCCATATGTAAGCAGAGGGCCTTAGGAAAAGTTGTCCACAGTCACATGTAAAGGGCATTTTACACTTTGTTTTAACTTTATGTTTGCATGTACGTCCAGAACAGGATTTCTTCCGTGATTTTCCCTTCATGTGCTCAGCTAAGAGTCTTGCTCCTGTGAAAGTCTCCCCACAGCTGACACAGATGTAGCTTATTGCCTCTGCATGCTGAACACAATGTCGCAGTAGGTGGAGGCGGTGCTTAAAAGCTCGGCCGCACTGGCACTGGTGTGAGCGGCGGCCTCTGTGGAGGTAGCGGTGGCTGATGACGAGGGAGGGCTGTCGAAAGATGGCACCACATTGCCTGCACAGATATGGGGCCTTGAAGCGCCAGCCTGTGTTCATCCGCTTCATCAATGCCACATCCTGGCTGTCGTTCTCAAACATGGCCATAATAGTGGGCATAGGTGGGGCCACAGTGGCAAGTGTGGTATCAGTGGTACCTTGAGAGTCAAACAAAGGTGCAGAAACATGGCTCTGGAGCTGGTTGGTTGGTTGACTTAGGATACCATTGTTCACTGATTTGACAGGTGCAGGAAATGCCATACATATCGGGGCAAGGGGTCTGCCTGGTTGGGAAGAGGAGGTCAATAAAGAGGAAGGGATGGAAAGTGGTCCTGCATAGGTTTGGCCAATGTGAAGCTTTCCATTAATGACCTGGCTGATGGAATTTGGACTACTAATGACTGGCTGGTTTGTTTTTCCTCCAACACCTGGTGACACATTTTTATCAGTCAATGCTGACGGTTTAGTAATTGTGCAAACCTTTCTGCTGACCACTGATGTGTGAACTCTGGTGACATGATTCAACAAAGTTTTGTCACAGGTGAAAAAGGATTTACATATGTTACATACTTTCGGCATGGTCTCTGAACAAAAGAAGACCAAAGGTGATTTGTTTTCATTGGGGCACTGGTGTTGATTGTACGAGATCTCATGAGAGAAAACTTGACCACAGATCTCACAGGAATATAAAGGCATATAGTGTTCATTAAGAGATGTCTCAGTTAGAAAAAGTTTCTTGCACAGTGAACACTGATATTTTACCCTTACACCACTACAGTGGAGCAAATGGAGCTTTATCGACCTAAACGGCCCTCTACCACACACAGCACACATTGAAGATTTATCATTAGGAGGAGCAGCGGATGTTTTTTTAGGGTTTGAAGAGTCACTGGAACAATCTGTTGAACTTGAGCCACCATCAGATTCTGGATCATCAGGACACAAGTCGTCAGGCTTAGAGCATGTTTTGGCTTCATCGTCAGTTTCAGAGCTTGTTGAGTCGTTGGCCTTCTCAGAGTCACTATCAAAGTCTTTGTCATCTTCACCCACTATATACTCTACACTGTTTTCATATGTCTCTGGTCTCTCAGGTTTCATCTCAACTCTTTCTTGGGGTCTCATCTCTGGCACTAAGTCACGCTGTACTGTGTTTGTACTGTGCTGTGCAGGCACCTTATTCAAAGAAATGTCACTGTTATGAGTCTGATATATATCTGCTGAAATCAAAGAGGGAGCTTCTTGAAATGGTGCTGAGCTCAAGCAATGTGTCTCAGAATGCTTGTTCAACTCCCACACGTTGCCGAAAGACTGATGGCACTTTTTGCAAAAGGGTGGAGAGTGTGCATTATCCAGGTGTGTGGAGAGTGACGTCCAGCGCCGGAAAATAACATCGCAAATGTGGCAGGTGGCTACGATATTGTGGCTTTTGTAGTGCGACATCAAGTTTGTTATGTTGCTGAAGTTTCTGACACATTCGCAGCGTTTTGCCTCTCCGTGTGCATATGACACTTGTCTTTTTGATACACACCATTCTTCATTGCTGCTTGAGTCTTCAGACATAAGGAGCTGGTGGAGCCAATCTCTGAGTGACCTGCAGCTTAAGGCACAATGGACAGAATCATTAAAAATGTTTTGGAAATAAATTCATAGTTATTTAATGGTGTTAAGTGTTGAACCAAATGACTGCAATTAGATGCAATTTATGGCTGAAACACTAATACCATCAACTGATTAGTCTACTGACAACAAATGATAGTTTGTACTACCAGGAAACTTTCATAGTCCTCAGAGGGTGAAATCCAGTGAATTAAAATGTTAGTATGCTGACACACTCAACTAAGATGATAACCTTTGTGTACCTGCCTCACACACCTCTGTGCATACAACCTCACACAAATGCTAGCATAATGCCAGTAATGCTCTATGTCACTCTTAGCGTTTTTGTCCTATTTCATTGCTGTCATTATCATTTAAAGTCAATATATTTTTAAACTATTCTAAATCATTTTAGAAAATTAACTATTTGAAGAACAGATTCTAATTAAAATAATGATTAGTTAAAGCTTTAATGTGTTTAACAATTTGTGTTTTCATATGATTTCTCTATAAACACTCTATTGCCAGCACAAACCCTTTAACATCATTGTTTCCATTTATAACACTTGCCCACTTTCACCGAAAAATTACAACCCACTAAGATTTTGTGTACACACATACAGCTGTGTGTTAGAACATTAGATTATCCACCTGTACAGCAAACTGCACTTACCTCTGCCCGCAGGTACTGGACCACAAAACCGCTGCAACTGTAAAAGGTGACGGTTCATCCAAGTCATTTACGTTAAGGTTACTTACAAAATAGAGGGAGCTATCATTAACATTAACTTGTATAAAATTACTTTTGTTTTCGGTGAAATAAACATCTTCTATTCAAGATTTGTGTCTAAAGCACATCCAGTTGTACATGTTGCGACAATATTGGCATGAGTCAACACAATAAAGCAACAAACACCCTTCAATTTTAACATTTTAAGGCGCCTTCATGTTGCTGATGGCGACCACAGATAGCTCCCCTAACATCCGGCTTGAACCGGAAGATAGACGCATACATCTCCCAGAATGCATCAGTGTTTCACCCAAATTCCACGGCCAAAATCAGTTTGATATCTGTGTAGTTTCGATATAATTGTATATCTGTGAGGTTTTATAACAATTTTAACTCACGGATTTCCTATGCTTTGTTATTTTTTAAATGGAAAAAACTGGGGTATTCAGTTGACCAATGATTATGTATGTAATTGAACTAGCTTATGTTTTCAGCACTCTTCAGAGTTGGAGCATTATTAATATACTTAATAATAAATGCAAACAAAAATAAAGACGATACGACTATGCTACAAAAAACTATACCTTATATTTAGCTTTATACAGGTTAAACTCTGTCCGAAATGCGGCAGAACTATCCATCGCTACGATGTTTCATAGGGACACAATTAGCTGACGGATTAGGTGCGTTTGATTATTATCAAACAGAATTTCAAGTGGGTGGGGATTCTGCCAGCAGGTTAACATTGAGGAACCGCTCTGGCATCGTACTTTAATGGATAACTCTGATATAGGAAGCAAGCACACCAGCGGAAAGCTTTAGCTAACGATATTTACGTCCACTGAAAAGTGCTTTTGGTTAATCTTTTTGGATTATCAAAACTAAATATCTTTAGACGTTAACGAGGGAATTGGTCACAATATTGCTAGCTGCCAGTGTTCTTGTATCGAAAATAATTCAGAGAAAGTAACATCTTTACCTCGCCGCTACTTAAACAAGGGTTCCACCCTTAACTTGCTGTATGTTTTGCTGTTAGTAAGCCAGTGAGTCAAGTGCGTAGGGTTATGTCGGAGTCCGGTCACAGTCAGCCCGGGATGTACGGGCAGGGGCGCAGGAGGAGGCGACGCCGGGGAGACAGAGATACTGGACCTCCGGGGCAAAATCTGTCCGGTCCCAGTCGGGATAGAGAATACCAACCAAGAGAACGAAGGGTAATACAAACTTAGCGTTACACGCAGTGAATGTGTCTGGGTTGTTTGACTGCTGCTTCAACTGAGGGGTAACTCGTTTTTATTGTGTTTTCAGGATGGAAGCGAGGATCCACCAGGCCCACTCATTCAGAAGACCCCCATCATTCTAGCAAAACCCCCTGGAGAAAGGGTGCGTTAGCTTGTCAAGTACTTCTTCATTTTGCTGTTAGAGTGGTCAGACTGACTATATGAAACATTATGGAATTTTAGAGCAAAGTTTGACAGATTAATTCACATAATTATTTGCAGTATTTACAGAATTTTAGGCCCACGGCTATGTTAAGTGAGTGTTTCATCTCTAATGTGATCTGTTGCCTTGTGCTTTTAAATTGATTGTTTTCAAGGCCAAACCATCACAGAATGCACCTTTAAGTGGAGCTCCAGTCCTGGAGAAGCCTATCATGTTAATGAAAGCCAGGGATGATGGAGGGAAGCCAGGAACCCCTCCAGAGGTAGCAGCCCAGCCCTCTGGTCCTGGGCCCTCCAAGATAGAGAGGGAAGGACAGCGACCTACCCAGCCTGTATACCAGATCCAGAACCGAGGAATGGGTGCCTCTGCATCAACCAGCGCTGTCGACCGTGAGTTATTATAGAATTCACAAAACTCTTACTCTCTACTGTAAATGACACGAGTAAAGCAGAATATGATTTTTTTATGACTTTCAGCCATGGTTGGGCAGTCTAAACTCCTTCCTCCAGAGAAGATGAAGCACAGCATAAAGCTAGTAGATGATCAGATGAACTGGTGTGACAGTGCCATGGAGGTGAGATAAAGTTTAATAAATTTGTCTCTGGGGTTAGCCATAGTACTGAAGGGCTGAATATTACTTTCTATATTCTGTGCCTAATCTGCTAAGAAGAAGTTACTTTGTGTTGTGATGTTTTGCAGTATTTGAGGGACCAGACAGACATGTTGGTGGTTGGAGTCATTGGCCTTCAGGGGACTGGGAAATCTACGATCATGTCACTGTTATCTGCCAACACCCCTGAGGAAGATCAAAGGTAACTGGTCATAACACCAATAATAAGCTCAAACTTGTAAACATCAGCTATGTTTACAAGGTTAAGCTGTGTAAATTATTATTTTTATTTTCTTTGTTAAATCTAATTTGGCGTATAGCAACTTTGGCATGTATCAAAGCTATTTTACAAAAATCCACCATGCTACTAAGAGTTGAGAGAGTGCATTTCTGCATTAACCCTTGTACTGTATCACTTTTGCATTTGGTCTCCAACGTGGCAAGAATACCAGCTTTTATTTAAAATATGCCATTGCTAGTTGTAAATACCTCAGGATACCAAAATCGGTCCAGTCCTGGTACCCAGTCACCTCACGTGTCTTTATAGAAAGAAATGCATGTGTTTTGTTTAACACTTAATTTCTACTTAAGGTGTGTTGGTCAGTCCCTATTTCCCTGTGTTTTAGCTGATATCTTATTTTATTTTATAACAAAACATATTTTCAGTGTAATTGATGCATTGTGTCCTTTGTTTGGAATAATCGCATGCATTTGTTTGTGCAGGGGTTATGTATTCAGAGCTCAGACTCAAGAAATCAAAGAAAGAGGAGGAAACCAGAGCACAGGGATTGACTTTTTTATCACACAGGAAAGAGTCATCTTCTTGGATACACAGGTAAGAATAAAGTATTGTGGATACAGAATCTGTTTATGTTTTAATCATCATATTAATAAAAGTGAAATACATTTCAGCTAGACTGTAAAAAACAATTTGGTTGATCATCTATGAGCATGGAAGCAACAGGTTTTGTTTACTTATTTGTTTCTTTAGCCCATGCTGAGCCCATCTATTCTAGACCACCTCATCAACAACGACCGGAAGTTACCGCCAGAGTACAATCTCCCTCACACATATGTTGAGATGCAGGTCAGTAGCCAGCCTACAGATGGCAGTGTGTTTGTACTTCTGGTATGTATTATTCAGCTGCAGTTTACGGGTCATCTTCATTCTGTACAGACATTTGCATGTCATTCTCTCTCTACAATCTGTCAACAGTCTCTTCAGATTGCTGCCTTCCTGTTTACTGTGTGCCATGTAGTCATTGTGGTTCAAGACTGGTTCACAGACTTAAATGTTTACAGGTAGGTATACTTACTTATCTGTGATGGATGTGTGAAATGCCTACTGCCCAGATTCACATAAAAAACACAGAGTAGCTCTCAGGGAGGCTCTGACCATAAGTTAAAAGAAAGTCCCCTACTCCCACAGGAATGTTGAGAATGTCATCTTGTATCTTCAGAGGATATTTGTTTTCTGCTTTTTCATAAGCTCAGTAATGTTTTTTTTTCATTTTGTCTGTAAGTTGGTCTTTAATATGTTAAAAATTGATTGATAAAGGGTCAGTCTGACAGGTGCTTATTCTTATTTATCTTGTCCAGTAAACTAATATCTGTTTGAATATATTAATGTGAACAGGAAATAACTAATAATAACTCAACTTTATTTGATCGAGTTGGGAAAAATATTGTTGGACAGCTGCCAGACAGTACATGTCTGCACTACTACGGGGTTTCAGTGTCTTGTCCAAGCAAACTCTGACAAATAGCCAGGAGGAACCAGGAATCAAAATACTGACCGGGGGTTCATAGATGACTACCTTACCTACTGAGCTACTGCACCCCTTATGAGTTTAGTAGTAGTAATAATTCTATCCTTATGATAAATACAATTTTCTCGTTTCACTAACCAAAAAAGCTAATTTAAAAGTTAAACTTGACTTTGTTGTCATAAAAAACATTTTTGCTAACTTGACTTCAACACAGTAAAAAAAAAGGTTGGAAGCATTATTTGCTTGGTTGTAGCTTGGAGGTTGATTGCATCGTACTGAAATGCATAGAAAACAAATTTAAAATTTAAATGTTTTTATTTAAAAGTGTGATTGCGAAGAGTCTAATGTCAGTATTCACATGCCCTCATCTCTTCTAAAACTATTGTTGCTTGTTTTAATCTTTTCTTTTGTTTGTATTGTCCACAAAGATAAAGCAATTTCAATGTAAATGATGTAGGAAACGAAGAAATTCAGCCCTTTTACAGCCTATTCTATTTCTAAAGGTTCAGCTGAAGCAAGAGATGGACAGATAATACCAGAGAGATGGTACAGATACAATAAATAAAGAAGTTCTGAAGCTTCACTCCAGTGAATGTTTTGACACATTGTGTCTGATTTCTGATCACGTTTTTATTGAGTTAGAAAGTATTACAGAGTCCTGAAGTTAAGAAAGAAGAGAGATATATGGCAGTATAATTGGAAGACATAACTTTGTACCTGGTACCAAGTAATAGTAGTTATAATGTTAAGAAAGTAAAAGCATCACTCAATAAAACATGTACATGCATGTATGCACCCTCTCTTATGTCCCCCTCAGTGACAGTCACTCTGAAAATATGATTATCTGGTGATTATCCGACACTTGATACACCTTTATGTGGTTACATTTTAATGTCATCTTTGTGGATAGATTCCTTCAGACTGCTGAGATGCTGAAACCTTCCACTCCGTCTGCAAGCCATGACAACACAGGTTCTTCAGGCACTGATGATGGAGCAGAGTACTATCCTCATATTGGTAATAATTATATGTTAAAAAAAAAACAATTCGAACATTGTTTAATATTAAAATGAAAGTATCCTATTAAATTCCTGCTTCATCCAGTGTTCCTTCAGAATAAGGCCAGACGGGATGATTTTTGTCCAAGGAATCTGAAGAACATGCACATGGTGGTGGACAAATTAATGACCCACTCTCATCTCAAATACAAAGGTGCAAAACTATAACTAATATTCTGTTACTAGATTAATATAATATGCTAACTCTGTAGTTGTTTTTAAGGCAAATTATGTTTACTGTATAAAGATTCATTATGATAATTGATTCATCCTCTTGGGGAACTTGTTGGACAGTTGACAGACAGTACATGTCAGTGGTAGTAGGGGGTTTCAGTGTCTTGTCCAACAACACCTCAAAATGTACCCTGGCATTACTGAGAGCTGAAGTGCTGACCCTTGGGCGTGAAGACAACGAAGTTTAGACAATGAAATTAAAAGCTTCAAAGAATGAAAACTCGATAAATGCCACACCTGCACTCATTCCCTAATAAGTGTTTTTTTTTAGGCACTTTGTCCATGGTAGACTGCAATATCTTCCCTGGACTAGGACAGGACTATTTGTCAACTGAGGTCAACATGTTTCTACTTCCTATGCAGGAGAATGATGGGGAAGACAATCTGACCAAAGCAGGTTAAAAGATAATTTATTTTCAAATAACGCAAAACTCGAATGTCCTCTTGTATACTGTATTATGTAAAATCTGCATTAATTATGATACTGTGTTTAGCCACTGGGACATACCCGCTCTTCTCCCTGCTCCCGGGCTACAGAGGACACCCTTCCTTCTCCAACATGGTATCAAAACTTCGTAGCCAAATACTGGCTATGCCACGGTGTCAACTGTCTCACACCATCCTTACTGAGAAGAACTGGTAAACATTACACTTGTTCTTTACACACTTTTTAATAAACTTCTTTCATGTAACAGTAATGAAAAAATAGCACTTTAATAACCCCAAGCCACTTGAGGTTGGCAGTGTGTATTTGCTGAAAATAAAAAGCTCAGATATATAATAACTTAAACTCTGAATCCACAATATATGGTAATAAACATTTGGAGCCTTGGAGAAATCTAAGTTTTTGATTTACTTAGTGAAATGGTGTTCTTAGTTAAAGCCGAAATATTTTTAAAGACCAAGAAGGGCCTAGATTTCTAAAACCTTTATTTTATTTCAGAAAGTAAAGGTAAACAAGGTCACAGGATTACGATTCCTATTTTGATGTCCTCAAGGCAAATACAATTTCTAGTCTCACGAATTTCTTCTGTCTTTACAGGTTTCACTATGCAGCCCGTATCTGGGATGGAGTGAAAAAGTCCTCGGCCCTCTCAGAATACAGCCGTCTGCTTTGCTAACATCTTGGCTGAATTGCTGTTATATATGATAGATTATGCGCAATGATCACCTCACATGAAGAGATATGTGGCCTTAAAAGTGGAGACCATTGTTTGCACCATGCAGGAGAATGAGGCAAAGCTGGAAGCCCAATGAGTTTGATGCAATGCAGGTTGACAGCACCTTCTGTAAGCCTGCAGACTCTTGGTGCTCAGAAAGTTGCCCATCTCTTCCCTCTGGAAATGTAAGGTTCAACAGATAAAGCTGCACTGTTTACAACAGTGGTGGGAAGGAGAGAGAACTACTTGTTAGCTCGTGGTTAAGGAAGATTTAACATTCTTTACTTTGTGATGCTGTAATTGATGCTGTAATTGCAGTTTTGATGTACTGATTCACTCATGTTTCATGCTAAGTTATTTTTTGTTTTGATTAAAACATTAGTAAAACAGTAATTGTCAGCTATTCAGAAATTAAATGGAAACCTAGCAGAAAATATTTTTTGCGCATTTCTTAAACTGCACAATGCTCATCATTGCATCTCTTATAGTCACCTACTATATAAATTTTTTACAAGACAAGAAAAAAACAAGTACAAATTTTTTTTTTAATATAATGGAATATGTACTTTTGAACATAACTGATGATAAATTTGATCTCTGCACTTAACCCAGCACCCCCTCGGGGGAGCAGTTGGCAGCCACATGGAGGCGCCTTGGGAAGTATTGCATAAAGCAGAGGCTAAGAAATGAAACCTAGACAAATATTGAAAACAAAACCAAATATCAACACTGAAACAGGTAATTATGATGCAAATTTTATCTACATTAACCTGAAATCAAGAACTAGTTTCATTGGTTAAGAGGCAAAGCTGGAAGCCTAATGAGTTTGATGTAATGCAGGTTGACAGCACCTTCTGTAAGCCTGCAGACTCTTTGTGCTCAGAAAGTTGCCCATCCCTCCCCTCTGGAAATGTAAGGTTCAACAGATAAAGCTGCACCCTGTACAACAGCGGTGGGAAGGAGAGATAACTAGTTGTTTGCTTGTGTGTAAGGAAGATTTAACATTCTTTACTTTGTGCTTGCTCAAGTGGGACTGTTTGGTTTTCTACATTACTCATATATTTATATATATATATGTAGATAATACCTTATATAATATAAGGTCTTAAACCTTACACTGTAAAGTGCCCTGAGATGACTTATGTTGTGAATTGGCGCTATATAAATAAAGGTGA
>JAUYWH010000008.1:12938330-12948606 GCA_034779795.1 Ctenopoma multispine | reverse complement strand
GTGGATACCAATAGTAGTCAAAACTGCACGGGATGACAAGGCAGGAATTCAGTAATCCTTTAATATGCCTTGGCATCTTAACCTGCCACGCCACAGAACAGCACAAAATGTATCCTGCAAGAAAATTGTTACGCAGAAGGAAAGTTAAAATTGTAATATGAAAAAAGAAGATATGACATTAGATTAATACTTTTATTGTGCCAATGTACCTAGAATATAGATGCTGCAGATGATATGGCTAAATCCAGACATTTTCCCACACACCTAAAATGTGTGAAATGAACATCATAGCTTTATTCACTGAAACATACACAGCAGTTCAGACATAGTTAAAAACATATACAAATGTAAAGGACATCCCTTAGAAAACCCAATGTTTACCAACAATTATTTTTAATGTAAATGTGTGTGTTGGGGTGGGTGGGCGGTAAGGGTAGTACTTACTCAAGCAATATTATCTGAATAAGCATTTTATGATCATATATCTCACATATACATAAAGATTGATTATTTGACTGGCTCAGATGCACAGTAATATAATTAACTAAAAAGTTCCCAGAGAAACTTTGAAGGTGCATGTCACTTTGTGCCCATGAACGTTAAAGCCATCTGGCAAATAAGAAAGCAGGATTTACCATTTTGATGTATAATGTGTGTGATAGAAATTCCCAGTCTGTCCTGCGGGGCTTCTCGTATGTGGTTTTTGGCTACTTGCATTGCCCACTTAATGGGGGTGGAAGCCAAGGATGGGACTGTGTGACATCTGCCCAAACCCTCCCCTTCCTTTATTCACTTAATGAACCTATTCATGGTCTGGAGGATATATTTGTGGACTGTAATAACTTCTGTCAGACTGAAGAAGCTACTTGGATGAGTAGTGAACCTATTCAACCTAAATAGAAAGAAGTCCAGTTACCATACCATTACTTCCCGCTGCTCTCCTCTCTTCCCTGGGACTGCAGTTCTCATGTTTCCTCAATCTTATTTAAATTTTTTGCTTTTTTATTACTGAGAGCGGAGATGTTATAGATTCATGCTGATCAACAAATGTAGAAAAAAACTAGCGTTCAGCAGCGTGTTAAGGTGGGTGTAGGTACACGACGTATACCTGTCTATAGCCTGGACTACACCACTAATCTCTATGGAAAACCTAATCCAGTCGCAAATACGTTCCCTATGAAAACGTGTTTTTAAATGCAGTTTATACAATTGTTGTATACAAACAGAGTTGGATATAAACATCAAAAAGTAGGAAGCATATTAAACATGAATACTTACTTGTCCATAAAGATGCACAGTGAGAAAAGGAAATAGCAGAGGATATACGTCCACAGTATAACTAGACTCAAACTACTAACTTGTACTTTGTAACTAAACTTCTGAACCCGCACAACTAGATTACTAATATAACAGTTTTTTCTGTTATTTTCCCTTTCCAAATACAGGGCAATAACTCGACTCGAATACTGAAGGAATATAGCTATCATTAGTAAAGCCTGGTAACTGATCACACTTTTGTACAGGGCGGATGAAACATTACTGAATTTACATAACTTTGGGGAACTCACGTAACAAAGATTCACGCTCTTAAATCACTGGAGCAGAAAGCACGTTTTAAGATCAGGTTTACTGAGCACAAATCTGGGTGGAGTGGGACTTGCCCATATTTTCTGCTATATCTGGACTATTTGAACAACAACACTGACTGAGGCCATCATTTTTGTAATTAAAACAGGTGATAAAAGTATAAATTGCACAAAAGCTAGTATCAAATAACTATACAATTTTACATCATGACGGTCTCTGCTCATCATGTACATGTACTGAAAAATCACATTAATTTGTTTCTGTTTTTTGTATTAAACACAGAAGACCTAGTTAAAAATAATGTAAAACACAAGCAAAAATTATGATTCATGATCATAATGATTTGACTTCACTTGACTGCAAATAATACACAGATTAGCTACACAGATGCGTACAAAAGAAACTAACACATAAAAAGTAATGACACAACTTAAAAGCAGCTGTACTATTAGTTTCTACAACAGGAAGAGTCAGATTCAGAAAACCCATAACATGCACTGGTCGGACTGCTGGGTCGCACACGGTTAAGCGCCCCCCAGAAGGCAGTTTGGCAAAAGACTGAGATAATTATGTGTTATAAAAGCAGTGAACCTGCTTAATTTGAAATGGCTACATTTTCTACCATCTGTGTTGACTTGTAACAATATAGTTGCAAGCAAAAAAAAAAGTAAATTTTCTGACTTCTAATAAAAACACTATGTGGTGTTGACAACTGTATTCTCAACATCAAAAGTCAGATTCAATATTTTTGATTAGTGAATTTCAAATTCTGTTTTTCAGCATATAAAGTAATATCTTGAACTGTGAAATCCATAAAAATGGAAATATTATTTTCTATGCTTTTCATAAAAATAAGATTTCCAGGGGTGTCATTAACAGAACTCCCCTGCCACACATCGCTTTTAAATTACTTCCCTCTAAAATGGGCGGTGGATGTGGTTTGCTAATAAGGAGTGGAAAGATGCTATTTAAGCTTACTGACCATCAGACTCTTGTGGAAAGTGCTCAGATCTTTTGACATTGTAGATTCCTAAATCTATATTTAAATGTTTCAAAGTTTATACATAGTGCTAATAGACAAATAACATCTTGCCTGTATTCAGATGCAGAAAAGTAATTTATGTGAAAACTCACCAGCATCTGAGTATTTGTCTGTCTATGTGCCCATACAATTAAACTGTTAAAGGAATAAACTGTATTTCTTAGAATGGAGTAGAAAGTATTCTCTTTAATTGTTACGCTTAATTACTGTATATCTATAATGAAGTTATTATGATACATTTTATTAATAATATCATATAATCAAATGCATTTACTTTCCCTAAATAATATGACCAAATTGTCTGTTAGAATTCAATATATTTTGCTTGCTTACCACAGTGGGTTTGCATAACAAAAATAAAACATACTGTAAACTGCACTTAATAGAACTGATAATTATGAGCAGAGTTTTTTTGTTTGCTTTGATGACATACACAGAACTCTCTTCAGAAATTAACTTCCTTTTTTTCAAATGTTTCCATGGACATTGAGGTCTGCAGTGTTTATATAGTCATCACCATCATTTAGGTCCTATGAGAGTTTAAAGTCAGAGACGTTCGTGGTAGTAGACTGAAAAACTCTTTGCAATAAAATATTACCTCTTTGTAACTGCAGACATTGCTGACATCCAAAAACAACAGCAGTAATAAGAAAATGAAAAAAAAAAGACATAAAACATTGCTGTACTACTATTCAAAAAAATTAAAGGAACACTTTTTAATAGTATAGTATCAAGTCAGTTAAACCTCTGGGATATTGATCTGGTCAGTTAAGTAGCAGAGGGGGTTGTTAATAAGTGTCAGCCGTTTTGGTGTTAATGAAATTAACAACAGGTGAACTAAAGGGGGAAACATGAGACAACCTGACGTCCTCTAGTGGGCCCTGTGCTCACTGCCCGGCACTGTGGAGCTGAACTGGCATTTGCCAGAGAACTCCAGAATTAGCAGGTCCACACTGGCGCCCTGTGCTTTTCACAGATGAGAGCAGGTTCACTCTGAGCTCATGTGACAGTCGTGAAAGGGTCTGGAGAAGAGACCCGTACAGGATAGATGATGGCACCCTGACTGATATATCTGGATAAAATCCTTAGAGCCATTGTTAGACCCTTCACTGGTGTAGTGGGTCCTGGGTTCCTCTTGGAGCATTATAATGCCCGACCTCATGTGGCAATAGTCTGCAGGAGAATGAAAGAATTGATACCACTGACTGACCCCCATGCACGTCTTTCAAAAAGCAAATCTTCACAGTGTAGACTGTCATCCTACAATGTTTGTTCATGTCTTACCTCGAAAATCTGCTCCAAATAGACCGACAAAAAAGGAGAACCGAAACTATGCAAATGTTGTGAAGTATATAAATAGAAGCATATAACTTTAAAAAACAACCTAAAGGGCACCGCTTTGTACATGCAAATTACAATGAATCATTTGGTGATCTACAGTATACACAGTGTGGGAACTTTCCTCTTTAAATACATGTTGTTCAGCGTTGGGAGCTAAAGATCCTAAAAATAAATCTAAAAAATAAATTAATAATAATTAAAATTAAAAGTAAAATATATTATTAGTGTCACAAATCAATGTTTCAAAATCATTGGCGCATCAAACTATCACACAAAACCATAAATTCAGGGCCTGATATACACCTGACCTATAAATAAACGATAAGAACGCAGATACAACAACCAGGTCTCACACAAATTACGTTTGTATACAGCTGAAGTACAATCGCAATTACTGGGTGAATGACGTGATATATTTATTCACGCAGGAATGAGAAACTGGAGACAGAGGTCCAGAATAAAGTTCCACTAAAGGTTACACAAGAAAAGTACAGGGTCAGAGAAAAGGTCAAGTTTTGGTTTCATTTTTCATGCAGACGTGGCGTGTGTGAGGCAATTGTTCCATTTGTGTACATTGACCCAGCCCAAAATCTTTCCCTGGTCCCAACCAACTGCCGTGACCTTAATAACGTCGGACTCATATACCTGGATGCTGAACTGCAACGTATGAACTCAGAAAGCCCTCTACAATGGAAGATGAAACGTCTTCAACGAACTAAAACAAGTCCACTGAATAACCTTTTTGGGATGCAATGTATTATGTTTTCACAGGAGAAAACAGGATGATGCAAGACGGATATTTTGGAAGACAAACATACTTTTTAAAATAAAAACTTTATTTGCAATCAACAATTTTACAATCAAGACAGAGAAAAACAGCATATACAGTAAGGCACAGAGAGGCAATAAAAAAGAACTGGCAAGGAAAATTGATAAAAAGATGAAAAAAAGATAACATTACATCAATATATATCTGGTTGTCAAACTGTTTCTTTTTCCTTATTTTTGTTCAGATTAGAAGGTTCTTGAAACATTTCACACTTGTTTTTCAGAGCCGTAAACGGTGAGTTTCCTTTTTTTTTTCTTTTTTTTTTTGACCATTCTTGTTTGGCTAACTATATATTTAAAAACAATAATTGTCACAATTCTAATAATAACATTTTTAACAGTGCATTTGCAAAGTAAACTTTGCTGTCAAATATTTTTCTGAGAGACCCACAGGATTCTATATAGTCTTACATATATCATATCTATCCGTCTATAAAAAAGGTTTGGACACCCGCGATATATTTGTTCTTGCGCCCCCTCTAGGCAACCGCCTAGTTCCCCTATGGCAAGACCCGCTGCGTGAAACTGTAGTTTTTTGTTATAACGTGATACTGTAGTGTTATGTTATTACGATATTTACAGTGGTCGCCGACAGAGAACTGAGAAACTGACTGTTAGATGCAGATGTGCACATATTTCTGTCTTAATTTTGGATCAAATCATGGACGTCGTTAATCGTGAAATAAAAAATAATAAGTCTACTTATCATTATTTAATTTGATGTGTACTTTTTATCTCAGATCAAATTGGCTCGCTATTGCTAACACCTATGGAGTCTGCGAAAAGCCTTGATAAACTGAGTCTGAACGATCAAGTAGCTGCAATCTCCAGGTCCTGCAGGTTCACTCTCTATAACATTTGAAAGATTAGACCTTTTCTCTCTCAACAGGCTGGACAGCTCCTTGTCCAGGCAACGGTCATCTCTATACTTGACTAATGTTACTCTCTCCTGGCTGGAGCTTCTGCAGTCACCATCAAACTCCTCCAGATGGTGTAAAATGTGGCAGTCCGCCTCATTTTCAACCTGCCGAAATACACCCATGTCACACCTCTTCTCACCTCTCTCCACTGGCTCCTGGTAGCTGCTCGCATTAAGTTTAAATCCTTGTTGCTTGCCTACAGGGGTGTAAAGGGAAGTGCACCCTCCTATATCAATACGCCAATGGTAAACTATACTCCTGCACGCCCTCTTTTATCAGCAAATGAGAGGAGACTGAAAACTCCCTACTCACGGGGGCTCCAATACCAGTTAAATCTATTTCCATTTGTTGTCCCTGGCTGGTAAAACAACCTGCCTTGCTCCATTCGTCTAGCTGAGACTATTACCGCTTTTAAAAACATTTGAAAACTCACTTGTTTAAAAAATGTTTCAAATGAGTCTAACACACACACACAAAATTGCCTAGCACTTAAAAATTCCTAGCATCTTCTTCTTCTTCACAAGTTGAGTGTTACCAGGGCTCTTAGTCTGTAGTAACTTTATAATATATAATATAGTATATAATATAATATAATTTAACATAATTTACAGAAACCAAATGGTAATTGCTTGTTTCTCGTCCTTGTAAGTTGCTTTGGATAAAAGCACCTGCCAAGTATGTAAAGTAAAGTAAAGTAGTCTGCTCTCATCTCTGACTCATGCATACTCCTGAATAATGAATACACACTGAGACAAATTAGCAGATTGTGTTTGGTTAATGATTTACTGATCAATAATCTTGCTTTAACATAGTCCGTTTAAAATTTAAAACTGTCTGCTTGACAGCAAGTTCCTAAAATGTTTTTTGTTGCCAGTTCGACTTCCAGGCATTGCTTATTTCCTGTGGAGAAATTTAACTTTGAAAACATTAGGGAAGTTGTTTATTTAGTTTAACAATTTAAGGCCATTAAACAGAAATGATTGAATTTGACTATGTCAGACAAGGACAATGATGTGATGTTGAACTCTTATCTGAATGGCAGATATACTGTGACTGGAATTAGAGAACAAATTAAACATTGAAATTTTATGTTTTTTGATTCAAGAAACATTTATTAATAAGACTAATGTAATACTGTAGATGATTTAAAAAATCTATTTCTAGATGTTCTCACATTTATTGTAGGCAGGGAATTTGACTAAATGTTTAATGTAATACAGTATTTTTAAAGATCTTAATCTTCTCTGGTTAATAGTTATTACAAGTGGTGTCTGTGGTCAGAGAGTAGATCATCATCTATCTGCCCCATCCACAACCATGTTTTTGATGGTCATGCATTACAGAGGGAAAAAGAGGTGGACAAAGATTTTATAACAATTACAAATATACAGGCAGGTAACAGAGCATTTTTGGAGCTTTCTGTTTCCAATTGTTCAAACAGCAAACAGCATACAAAAACAATACATATATGTGAAAATTAGGCTTTTGTCTGAGTATATTATGAAGGTAACTGAATACAAGTGAGACTCTACATTACATTAAATCATTTTGACAACACACAACTACCTTATGCCTTATTTAATGCATAATGTATGTATTGTACTGTATGTATTACTAGTGCATGATACACATAAATGAATAATGGGGTGTATCATAAACAAAGGTTTAAATTTAAAAAGCCACTGTTCTGGTTTGATACAAAAATATTTAAGCCTCATAATGTGATTGCATGTGTGTAAATATTAATTTATGAAAGCGTAGACATCTCATATCTGTCATGTGTCTGTTTTTTACATTGGCTAAATGATGAGATTTAGGACCAACATTACTGCTTAGGCCCAGGATGATACTTATATTAATGTAAAAAATTGACAGCAACATCGTTTGATGTTTCCAAAATATTTTGAAGAACTCAAATGTTGCCATACACTTGATAATCCTGCAACAAATTAGAAAAACAATTGTAATCAGTTACAATTTTAAACACAAACAATTAACCAAAAGATATTATGTCAAGACGGTGAAATGCGGTGAAGCAGTTTTTATCAAGTCATGAGGTTTGGGAGCACAGCAAACATTTAAGAAAAACACACTCCATGTAAGAAATAACAGGAATCATATTATTATTAGATCATTATTTTAGCAGCAGTAAGTAAACCATGTCCTGAATGAAACACATACCCAAGAAGACAAGATTAAAAAGTGGAATCATTATCACACTTACACAAAAACAAGAATTTCTTTCTTTTTACAGAAATGTGGGGATTTTTTAGAAACTGTTAAAGTTGAAGATATTTTTCTTAATGGTTATGAAACATTACTAGATAGATAGATAGATAGATAGATAGATAGATAGATAGATAGATAGATAGATAGATAGATAGATAGATAGATAGATTCATAGATTCATAGATAGATAGATAGATAGATAGATAGATAGATAGATAGATAGATAGATAGATAGATAGATAGATAGACTAGTTATGAAACATGAATAGATACGCTGTATATATATAGAAATAGATTCACTCTATTTCTTCCTGAAAGATAAAGTGATAGCAAATGTTTTTAATTTACAATGTGAACAAATGACCACTTACCATTGCACTATTAACTTGAGGCTTGACAGTGCAAGGGTTTCTCCTTTTACTAAATCAAACACAAATGGAAAAGTTAGCAGATGATTTATACACATCTAAATAAAACATATATTCATATATATAATATATATAACATATATGGCCTTCATTGTATTTATTTAAAAGAGTAAAGAACAACTGTGTTTGCAAAACTCACTCCTTTGGAGATGGAAATCGTGGTTTGGAGATGTGCTGGTCGTAGTTGAGAGTGGTGGTGTTGTTTCTAAAGGAGGAAATGGGAATTACACAATATTATATTGTTTTTTAAGCTTAATTAGGACTGTATGATCTAGTTAAAGAATGCAGATCAATGCTTACACATAGCCAACACTGAGGTTTGCAGCATTGCCTTGGTGTCTGCAAGGATAATAAATATTCACAACTATGTTATTTGATAGAGTACTGTTAACTGATATTTCTGTCATTCATTCATATAAAAGAAAATTTAAATGGTACCGTACCGTGAAAATCTGCTCCAAAATGACTGCCTATAACCAAATAAAAAAGCTGTTAGAAAGTTTTACAGACAAAGTAACAAACTAACATACAAGTAAAAAGCAGCAGCAGGTGAACGTCTACCTGGGTTTTCTTTCATTATTCCACCCGACACGTCCATCCTCTGCTCTACTAAAAACATATAGAAATGTAAACATAATGTATTTCATTCAGGGATTAAAAGTGATTGTTTGGTCTTCGGTGCTCTTACCCAGAAAATCGACTCCAAATTGACCTCCTGTGTGGAGATATGAGGTTACCATTCATTAGCATGGATGTTCTGATTTGTCCAGTTTGTAAAACAAGAAGTGTGTCTACATACCGTTTCTCTGGTCTTGGAGGTCTCTCCCTGTCTTCAGGGTATCTCCTGAAGATAATTGCATAAGATAAATTATCTTACATAGAAAGGATAAAAAGGGTGTATATGGACTACACCTCATCAGAGATTTTGTGAAATAAAAATAAATCAAAACAAAAAAATGTTCATGGTCTTGAGACAACTTTTAGTCAAGCTTACCTAGATAATCTATCCCATAGTGATCTCCTGTGAAAGTATGAATTGTAGAAACTTAAATTTACATAGTTTTTTGACTGAAAATATCAAAGACAAATACACCAATCAGCCATAACATAAAATCTAACTGGTGGTTTTAATGTTGTTGTAGACAGGCATCAGCAGGGACATCTGACTGCTCTGCAGCTACACAACCCTGTAAGCAGTAAGTACCTGTTGATCATGGCATTAGATGTTTCACATGCTAAGCTCTGTCCACCAAAACATTTAAACCACCAGGTGAATTTAATGTTGTGGCTGACTGATCCTATTAGACCTTAAAGAACACTGATGTCTTATTTGCATTTACTGACTGGCATCAACTTTCATATCCATACATTCCAATCAGCAAAAATGAGTTTTGTTGGTATTGGCTGAATAGTAATGAGCAGTCACATTCATGCAAGTGTACAGAGTAAAACAAACTGATTTTCCATACTGCCACCATAACTTGTTATTGGGAGATTAGTTTATCCTGCTCTCAAAGCTCCTTAGAATCATTTAGGGGTCACTATACCTAGAAGACTAGTTGTCAATTCCTGCATCATTTCAATTTAATTATGTACCTTTTCTCTGGCCGGGGTGGTGGTTCCAGAGAGTCGTCAGCGTGCTTTCTGAAAAAAAAGATGTTTTGTAAAAACACATACTTATCATAACTTCTAAATGTACTGGCACAGTTTGAATTAACATGTATTTACTGTACCTTTTCCTATAGACATAGACTCCAAACACCACAGCTAAGATGACAATCAGCACTACAGTTGAGACAGAAATGACTGCTGCAAGAGAGCCTTTCAGTGATCCTGGAGAAACATAAATGATAGATGCTTGTGCAACTGTATCAAGGGAAACACACAACTCAATATATTAT
>JAUYWH010000008.1:12874177-12923593 GCA_034779795.1 Ctenopoma multispine | reverse complement strand
TAGATTTTCTTCGTATGTGTCTGATGAGACAAACATCAGATTTTGTGTGTAACCTGGTAGATGTGTGTATAAAAAAAAAGTCTAACTAGAGTCACTTGCTGTTTTAAATGGTTGTATAACACAGACCTTAAATAGCTTTCTTGTATCATTGTTGATATATTCAAATGTATTTCTATAGGGAATGTCATTTGTAAGTAAATAGTAATGTATATGGACATAAACATTGCAGCAAATACTCTTTTGGTTCATTGATTTAATTTTAGTGCAACAATACACTGATCACTGTGGTCTCTGGGGTGTGACCACTTCCTTTTCTAAGTCTTGTTAGAGAGGAATCACATATTTGTCACTATATTTGCAGATTCGACCCCGAGAAGACAAGATGGGTGATTGCAAATGGCTTCTGTTCTTTGTGTGCCTTCGTTTTAAAGGTATTGTAAATTCTCTAAACTCAGACACAATATTTCATTTCTCATGAGTATTGTAATTAAACAGTCAGATTTTACATTTATTTTAACGTTTTAAAGTGAATTTATATATGGGTTAACTATATTGGTTAACCTATTTAACCTATTTATCTCTGTTCTTATGTGATCTTTTTCATTTATATCACAGTTATTCAAACTGAAGCCTCGTCTTGGACCGCTACAGTGCAATCATCAGTTGAAGGTATTGATGGATCATGTGTGGTTATCCCCTGCTCCTACAACTACCCAGACCCCGGGAAGACAGTCACTAATTTCACCGGGATTTGGACTAAGACGACGGGTGGTGTCATCTGTCACACAGATAAAAATAAAATTAAGCAGGAGTATAAATGTCGGACAGAGCTGGTGGGAAACATTGCACAGAAAAACTGTTCACTAAGGATCAATAACCTTCAACAAAGTGACCAAGGGAAGGTTTATTTCAGGATCGAAATTGGAGGCTTTGACAATTATTCTTGGATCCAGAACGAAGTGTCAATCAGAGTGATTCGTAAGTAATATTGATTTCTTTAAATAACTACATGAACATTTTTCAGTATTTAATTCTGGATGTCTTAAGAAATTTTTTTTGTAAAGCGATCCAGGGACCGATGGTTATGGAGTGTGTTACATTACATTTAATAAATAAATTCACCAAATATAGTAATTGTTTATATAAAATTGGAAATAAATGTATTAAATAAAAAATAAATGTGTCAAAATTCATACACTCCATAGACATGTTTTACAGTAGGATTTACATACATACACAGTGTTTTATAACAATTTTATTTTCATTGTCAAAGTTTTCATTTTAAAAGGCATTGTAAACATATCTAAGCCTCAGGAGTGAACAAATTAAAATCTTTTTCTGTATGTTGGTGTGCAGTTGATGAATGCTTGTACCTATCTGCCAAAGCCAGGATATAAACCCAGAACTCCATGTGAGCACAATTCCCTACCAGCTGAGCTAACAGAGGCAACAAGCACCTTGCCTCATATAGCGTTTCTTAAGATGTGATGTGCGGGTATGCTGCAGGCTGGTCTGATCTGGCCCAAGATGCCAGGGCCGATTTTTTTTTATTGCAGTTCGTCCCCGACCATAAAAAATACATTTTAAAACCGGAGCTGTGGGCCATATTAAATCTACCTGTTGCTGTGTAGAAAGGTGTTTAAGTTAATAGGTCTACTATAGATATGGAAGTCTAAAAAAATACTTTGCTGTGCATTAATTGCACACAACACCCTTCTCAATTTGTTGACACATATTGAAACTGCTGCTGTGTGGTGACCACAAATATTTGATGAAATCTGAGAAAATGAGTTTTGTTCTACATTTGTTTGGTCAAAGTGAATGTTGAAGACAAAAATGAGAAAGCAGAAAATGCTTCACAATGGTGCCATTCCAACAAAACACTCTTGTGTGACTTTTCTGTTGTTATAGGTGCCCCACAGCCCACTGTGGCTTTAAAAGGAGAGTTAATCGAGGGTCAAACTGTGTCTGCCTCCTGCTCTGTGTCTCACTCCTGTCCCCCGTCTCCTCCTGAATTCACCTGGAATCACTCTGGCGAGAGTGATTTCCAATCACAGAAGCTTAGTGATGGTCAGTGGAAAGCAACATCCACTCTGACCTTTCAACCTACCAAAGCTGACCACAACAAACCTTTATTATGCACCGTAAGATACAAAGGAGTTTTACAGCAGGAAAAATCATCTAAAGATCTCAAAGTAAAATGTAAGTGTTATTATATTATTATTATTATTATTCCTAGAAATTTGATTCTGTTCATCTGGACAAGGTTTTTTATTGGGGGAAATATTTTGAAACTCATCCAAGCTTCCTCTTCAGTCTCAAGTGACTGCAGGTTTCCTCAAACTTATAAACAGTACCTATGCATAATCACTGAAACTAGCACCATTGACTAACAATGATAGTAAGATGGTGAAAGATTTTCTTAGGCCGCCTCCTCGGTTCAGAGAAATGAAATGTGTAAATGACCTCCTTGACTCCTCTCTCAAACCAGCGTTCCTCCCTGTCCAGGATCTGCACTTCTTCATCTCTGAAGGAGTGACCACTATCCTGTAGATGTAAATAGACTGCAGAGTCCTGGCCGAAACAAATCCCACGGAATCTGCAATGTTGTTTCAGATTGCAGATTCCGTGGGATTTGTTTCGGTGTGACTGCAAAGTTTAACCCTTTTGCAAGTATGTTTTTCTCTGCTTGGGTGAGTTGTTTGTCAGACAAATTCTTCACCCAATTATCCACAGCTTCTGTTTCTGTCTGGCAGTGAAAGGCACTACCTATATCGTGCTATTGTTTTTGGCACACAGAAAGTGTCAAACTTCCTCTTTTGCCTGGTTTTGGACTTTTCATGCTGTGCCAGACAAGTCTTCTCAGTGAACCCAAGAACCTGTTGGAGTGTTTTCTCATCTAAAAGCGATGAAAGTCTTTGGTGGATCCGCACTTCTTTAGATTTTAAAACATCAATGGTGAAGTTAGTTTGTCTCACCCGTTCATTTAGCAGCTGACTGAGATATTATTATTATTATTATTATCAAATGATGAGGGTGATAAAAGAAAATGCTTCAATCATACTGTATGCGTGTAAAGTAGATCATGGTATCGTGAACAGTTAATTTTATGTTTCTGTGCAGACGCCCCTGTGAATGTAAAGGTTGACTACAAGTCACATGTAAAAGAAGGAGAAACTGTGCAGCTGAAGTGCTCCAGTGAGGCTAACCCTCCCGACAACAGCTACCAGTGGCTTAATGAAACTGGTGCTCAGCTGCATCAGGGACAGTCCTATATGCTGAAAAATGTCTCCAGACACACAGGTGTCCTGTACTGTATTGCCATCAATAACGTTGGACAAAGCAAATCAAGTCCAGTGCAGTTCAATGTGTTATGTAAGTAAACGATCAAAAATACAAATAAATGTTCTTTTTTATTTAAACATGAGAAAAGTATGGCCAACTCATACATTTGTTGATCTTACAGTTGCCCCTCAGATTAAGACCATCTCCTGCTCCTCAGAGAACAATATGGTAAAATGTGTGTGCATTGTGGAGTCCAACCCCCCCAGCTTGGTCCATTTTGTGCTTTCTGACAGAGTCCTGACAAGCACCAAGACAGAGAGACATGGCTTTGTTACCATCACAAATCTGCAGGCAGAATCTGACTCTTCTGAGTTTGTCCACTGTCTGGCAAACAACACACTGGGGAATGTCAACCTCACATTTCCTTTACCTGTGAATGGTAAGAAGTGTTTAGAATTTCCAGAAGGCCTTTAATATGTATAAAATTGTTAGAATTCCAAAAATGACTTCAATTTATTTCTATTTTAACAGGAAAGATCCACAATGTCTATATGTTCCTAGCTATTGGAGCAGGCACGTGTTTGGTGATACTTTTAATAACACTGGGAGTTGTCAGAAAATGGTAAGTTATTTAAAATAAGAAAAATCAGTGTTGTTGGTTTAGGTTTAACTTTCAAAACTGAGCTTTCATTATTCTGCCAGTAGGGGGAGATTTCAAGCTATGCCAACATCTCAGATGAGTGCTACACAGGGAGAAAAAGCTGTGGAGCTCCCTCACTTTGCCACAAAAAAAAGGTTTCAGTCATTTACCTTTTTGAGTAAATAAACATTTGCTTGTTCTTTTAAATGACCCAGTGAAGTAAATCATGCATAGCCTCCTTATGGTAAGTGTTTATGTGAAGTTTTAGTCTAAAAAAAACATGTTTGCTTTCTGCATTCTGTCCTCAGTAAAGAGATGGACTATGATGATCTTCACTGCCAAGGCATTTACAGCAATGATCATGTATATGGCAACATGGAGGTATGTGCAGCCCTCTTCTTTCATTTATTCATTATTTCCATGAACAAAAGAAGAGTGTGAGTTAATCTTGTTTTCTACTTAGACCGACTGGGATGAAGCAATATATGTCAATATGTGACATAGCTGAATTCACCGGAGGAGCAGCTTTAGTCCCTCTGCCTGTTAACTGACTGATGTCTTATTTTAAACTAACATGATGCTATTTTATCTATATTTATGTACATATTAAACATATATTATGAGTATTTTTTCTATACCTTGCAGTTCATACATACATGCATACTTACTTATGCATTACTTATGAAAGTTGTGATCAATGCACTTATGTTTTTTTTGTGTGTTTTGAATTTTAGTTTTTCTTCTTTTTCTTGCGTGTCTGATCAATAATAAGATACTATGTGTTATAAAAAAATAACTATTATACTATTGTATTGATTTACTACCTATTATATGTGTATATAACTCTTGATATTTATACAAAATCAATGACTTAAAGTTATTCTTTAGCAGACATGACTGTTTTATCAGAATGACAATCTGCTAAGATACTGACAGTTTCCTGTTGAGTATGTGTGTTGACACCTTTGTGAAATACTGTAAAAACAACAGGTTCAGTGTGAACCCACAATACAGAGATTTTTATAAACTAAAAATTACGATTTTACTGTAATGTATTTGCATGTACATAATAGTTACACTTATAATAGAAAATAAAAATAAATAAAATAGAATAAAATAAAATAAACCATTCTGTGTTTGCTCAGGTCACTCAGGTTTGTATCATTGCTAAACTGACAGGAAGGGAAAGAGGAAGCTTGTCAACATTTTTGTAGGGAGATAACAGTACTTAAGTAATTGCATCAGAAAATTCAAATAGAAACACACCACCTAATTGTAACCTTGGCTCAAACACTAGACCTCAGTCATATTAAAAGATATTTAACTTTGGGAGATATGGTCATCAGTTCTCAGCTTTAACATTTAATGTCTTCTGACTGCACAACTTCTGTATGTTTTATTTATAGGAATCTTAATAGCTGACCAGTAACAAAACTGTTTCAACATCACATTTAACATAATTTGTACATTTCTTTCTTTCATTCCTTTTCTTTATTTTTAGAGTTTTTGTAAATTATATTTCGACTCTGTTGTTGCACAATCATACATTTGAAACTAAGTAAACACATAATACAGCTGCATTTCAATTATATTTTTAATTTAATCAGACAAAATAAACAATATTGATAGTGGATAAAACACTTTAGAAAAGGGCTGATCTTCAGTAATGCACGAGAAGAACAGGTGAATTATAGCCATTGCAGTATTTGATGTACTTATTAATTCACATAGTATCCTAATTCACAATGCAGACATATAGTCAACTTTCTACTTTACTTTACTTTCTGTCCAACAGTAACAGGACTTGTTTTCTCATACTGTGAGAATCATGGAGCTCTTCACCTGCTTCCCTCCTCTGAATTGCACTGTGCAGTCTAAAGTCTTGTTGAAGTCAGTGGATAGAGGTTGAAAGGAGAGTGTTGACACTGTTTTCCACTTCCATATGTTTAGTTTCTTTGATCGCTGTCTGATGATTCCAGAGCGACTCCAGGAGAAGTGAGGTGGGACAGATGGGCAGGAGTGAGACACAGAGCAGGAGGCAGTTACTTTATTGTTGACTACCACAGACAGAGATGGAGGATCTGGATCATCTGCACATATAACACCAGCATGACTCATTATACAGCAAGTAAAAGCACTGAATGTATTGCCTTGAAATTGTAAAAATATTCTTTCAATACTCACTTATAACATGAATTGACACTGTGTTGTTTATGTAGGAGAAGCTTTTATATTGCGGCATTTCAATCCTGAAGTAGAAAGGGCCAACATCAGTCTTCCTGACACCATCCAGCAGCATGGTGCAGTTGTGCCACTGCAGTTTTCCCAAAAGCTGGGTGCGTTTGTTGTACTCTTTGGGAAGTTTCCATTTATGGAGGTTGGTTGAGACAATTTTTTTCCCTTTTTTCCAGAATCCCTTCCACCTGTTCAGGATCTTCTTTGATTTGGGCTTTGGGTAAGTGTAGGTGCAGGGAATAACCACACAGGAGCCCTGCAGGGCGGGAATTGTTGCTGGTACATTTGCTGTCCATTTGCCTCTAGGAGACTGGGCACCATGTGACACTAAAGTAAAAAAGATCACAGATATATCATTAGATGTAAGATTTAGTAGTTTATGTCAAAGTATTTTCATTAGAGACTCACCTTGTAGTAAAAGAAAGGAAAGCAACAACATCAGCTCCATCACTGAAAAATGAATTGAAATTAGAACAATAAAAAAATACAATATTTCTATATTATGTCTGCACACATACAAATACCTCTGAATACTTTTAATATTCATTCACTTGCAGTGAGAGGTATTAAGTGTTTTGGGGTGTTATATATATAGTCCAGCTTCACCCTTTAAAATTGCAATTGTTGCCAAATGTGTCCACAAGGCATGGAGCTCATTGGGGGAATATTTTTACTTTATTTTTACTTTATTTTTACTTTTTTGTGTGTTTCTCCATTGTTTAACGTGTTACTTTTTTAACAAACAAGTAACAAAAGAGATGGGACAGAACAGCGAGTTCCAACCATTGGTGAAAGCTACAATTTGCTTTGAGACAAGACCAGCACATGTTGTTGCACATGATGCACATTTTTTATTCTAAACTAAAGGCTAAAAAGTCTATTAACGATGACCAACCAGTCAACAATCCAGTGTGAGTAGACTATAGTATATAAGTTACACAATATGTACTGTTTATTCATAGCATAATCATTCCTTTAGATTGTATCATTTATTTTAGGAGAAATCCACAGTTAGCCCCATTTACGTCTGAGGAAAAACAGGAAATTTATATTGCTAAATGTCACAGATGTGTCATTGAGGTATATTGCCATATTATGAAATGTTGTGAAATGTTGTGATGCTTACTCAAATAAAAAAAAACGTATAAAGAAAAATATGTTCATGTTCAGTATGAACAGCAAGGGTTAAATTAAAAGAATGGCTCTAGCAGAAAATCATTATAGTGTTGCATGTTACTTTGATACATTTGGCCTCTATTTAGTTTGTCACATAATAGAAATAACAGCTAAAAGATGCATGAAAACATTACTCCATTTTATCTGAGACAATCATGGGAACATGACAGATTCCCAGTTATAGTGATATGTCAGTGCCAAGTATGTAGACACTGATACAATCAAGGTCATTAATGGTTTACTCTTCAGAAAAACCTTGTCAGTCTCCTTTGTGTGGTGTAATTCCATAACCAGTTTGTACAGATATGTGTGCATGTTTGTTTAGTTACCAGTTATCAAAACATTTTATTCCTTGTAACATGGTTTGCAACTGTAAATGAAAATGCAAAACCGTGTGCAGAATCACTTTTTTTATTGATTAGTGAATCAGCCATTAATAACTGTCTAATAACTTTCATTGTTCATTTTAGTGCCATTGTCACTGTCAAATTTGTTTTCATGTTTTGCTACTAACCAGCAGTCTCAGTTAGTGGGGTATGTTAAATGTGAGCAATCATTAACTCATGTAAGAAAGAATTTAACAGCTCTTTCATCCATATTAATCCTGTAATTATTTCTCACTGATATTAAAGTGACAAACAGAGGACAGCAAAGTACAGCTGCACAAACTTCCATTTTATTTACACAGTCAGCTACTGTTTTGTGGTAGAGGAATAGAAGTGGATGAAACAAGCAACAACTTTCACTATTAACTATTTGTTCTTGCCACAGTCCTTAAATGAAACCTAACATTATCAGTTAATTAAAGGGCATTACAGTGAATTACAGCAAAAAACAGAAGTCTCAACTATAACGCAAATGACACAGGATGTTTGGCAAACATATTAAGTAAGACTAAAAAAAGAAAACACTTTATTATTTCACTAAACCTGATATAGCCATAAAAGATGACCTTCTCTCTGAAATCTTGGGATTCATTTAGAAGATTGCATGAATACAAAAAATCTTCCTACAAAACAAATGTTCTATGTGCTTGATATGATCATTCCTGTGTCACTCAGGTGCAACGCAGCACTGACATGGGCAGGCTTGATTTAGCCTGTTGTACTGAAATGTTTAAGTAATAATTAAAAACAATGGGTTCAAAGGGTTCAGATACCTTTCGGTATTCACATTTCCATTGGATAAGTTAGATATTTGCTGAAGTGGACTTTTTTAAAATGTAAAACACGTAACATACGAAATTTGACCGTAGAGGTCATTTTAAACCAAAACATGACTTCAACATTAACCTGTTAATGGTATAGTATGACAAGAATAGTCTCTAGTTACATCATATATACATAATAGTTACTGTTTATCACTATTATGAATAAACACCTATTTAAGGCAACAAATTTTATCCATTCGTGTTCTGCATCCTACACACCATAGCATTCACACATAGAAATAAACATGAGTGAAAAACATGGTAAAATACAGAGATTGGATTTAACATCTTTAGTACTCTTTTGAATATTCCATATTTGCATATATATTCTCTGTGTGATCCAGACTTTGAGCCATCAGAGTCGTAGGGACCTGCAAAGACAGACGATGGGTTAGAGTTGAGGGAATTGTCAGGCCTTCATGTCTTAGCTACTATCTGAAATTGAAACCCAGCTGAGTGGTGAAACAGGGGATTGTACCTCAGTGTTGACATACACAGGTTCATCAATGGCCTTAGGTTCAGGATGTTTCATGTCTTCATTTATTTTGCATGATGCTTCACTGAAAAGACAAAGTACACCTGATCATATTCTAGTTTAAAAAAACAGGACATTATATTCTACATACACATGTAATAGAATACTGTTTCTCTTTAAACATCCTAATATGTCTTCCATTCAACTTTAGTTCTTGTGTTGCTCATACACAGTGACAAACCTCTTGGCTTGGTTTGATAACGCTCTGCTAAAATTTGCATAATATCCAGATTCCTCCCTGGTAAAAGTCTGTGACCTGTGAAAATAGGTTATTTTCGACATGTTACTTTAACTTATAATTAATAAAATGCAAAGTTTAAAAACAGATATTGAAAAAATATGCAGTATATTGTGGTATAGTAAGATCTGCCTGACATATTTATATAAAGAAGAGCAAATACAAAGACAGCCTCCTCACATTTGTGATGGTGATATGAATATACTCTTTGAATAATAATTTGTGTATAAACATTAATAAAAGTAAAAGTCAAATTGCAGCTCAACACAAAGAAATGTTTCTTTGCAGCAGGCATATAAGAAAGCAGCCTTCAGGCGTCAAACTCTTAATAGCCAAACCATAATAGTCTGATTTGCTGCATGCAAGAACCTGTCTAACTTAAAAGCTCACCTTTTGCGTTTTATGGAACACAAAATTCCAGCGATAATAATAATAATCAGAAGTGTAGAAACTGGTACAAAGGTAGCCACATACAGTGTCAATGTGTCTGCAGTTGCTGATAAAAAAGGAAAACAGTATTTCATTTTAAAAATATGAATTATTCTTAAATTATCATCAGAAACAAACTGTGAACTTTAAACTTACTGTTCGTGGCTTCAATGGGGGAAGATTGGAGATTTGTTGTATCTACTGATTCAAAATTACAACAGTCTTTATTAAGATTACATTTTATCCTGTGGTAGTTTTTTGTTATAAGTGTTGAGGAAATCTTTTGGCATTAAATTATGTTATTGTTTTCATTATATCACATGTCCAGATGCATCAGTGAATTGCAGCCATTCTTACAGATCAAGCAGACATCAAGTGATGTTCTGCTCCAGGACATTAGCTGAACCACAATCAAGCCATTCTCTGAAATATAACGTTTCATTGAGCTTCGGACTCCCTTGAGCGAAGGACTAAAGCGTGACTACTGAGCTACCAGTAGTATAATAGATACCATCTATAAGGTACAATTCTAGGAAATGAGAAACAAACTGTGAACTTTAAACTTACTGTTCGTGGGTTCAGTGGGGAAAGATTGGAGATTTGTTGTAGCTACAGATACAAAATTGCAACAGTCTTCATTAAGATTACATTTATATCCTGTGGTAGTTTTTTTTGTTATAAGTGCTGAGGAAATCTTTTTACAACATTTTTGTAACTAGTTTGAATGAGATAATAAAAAACTATAGACTATACCTGATTTGCCTTTAGCTATGAGAGAGAAACGTGAACAGAAATTGGATTTCCTTTCATTTAACATATAAACACAATCAGAGTTGTAATTAAGATGTAAAATTCTTACCATTTACCAAAATAGAAACAGTTTTGTCATAAAAACTGTAGTTGTCTTTTGCAATAATTCTCACATATAGGCCTTGTTCATTTCCCTTGATGTCCATGATCATGAGGGAGCAGTTGTTTTTTGTTTCATTTCCAATTAACTTTGTCTTGTTTCTGTACTTCTCAAGCACAAGTCCAGGATTTGTGTGAGTAATAAATGCATTTTTGTCGTTGTCATAGGTATTAACTGTACTTTTCACTTTTTTTTTCCAGTAAACTTTAACAGTGGGAGTGTGGAATTCAATTGGATAGGTAAATGTACAGTTTATGGTCACATTTGAGTCCAGCTTTGCACTAATGGGTCCAGGGACATGAATATTCCATTTCTGACCTGTATTCAAAACCAAACAAGAGGTAAAATTTGTTTAAGTCCATACATTGAGATATAAAATTCCAAACAAAGACACAAAACGTTACTCACCTTTTGAATTAAAGACCAGCATTAGTATGAGACTAAGATCAATCAGAACCCGCAGCTTCATCTGATCCAAGAAAGACAGTCTGAGGTTAACCAACATCATTCTCAGAGTTATTTTAGTTCCTGTCATATCTGGTAGTCCTCATACTACAGTGTTCTGGAGTTAAACCACCTTTGTCCTGCTATTTACAACACACACTAAATACTCACTGTGAGAAGACTCCACAGCTTGCTCTAGTGCTTGGTTGAGCTTTTTCACAGTACGTTTTATTATAGAACTAATGTGAACACTTTTGGGTGTGATTCGAGTTGCTCAGGGTGGTGACTTAAGAAAAAAAAAGGAAGTTGGGACAGAAAAGTGAACCCCAGCCACAGCATATGTTTCTTGTTGAATTTGAGAGCAAATATTTACCTTATGGTGTATTCTTGACAAATCATCTGGAAATACAAGTACTGTGCAGTGAAATAATGTACATGATTTATGTAGTATAGTATTATAAAGTAAGTGTAATAAGAGGTATAATAATAACTTGAAGATCAGGTATGCTTTAAAGATATTGTAAGAAGTAAGTTGGACAGTTAACACAATCATCTGTGTAACATTTGCGTGGCTTAATGTTTCACACAGCACACAGACACGTACTGAAGTTGTTATGACTCTGAACAGCACGTGTGCATGTGTGGAACCTGGCATACAGAAGAAAATAGTTTTTACAAATATGTTCTCATGAAGGTCATGAGAGCTGAGCAACCTGGTGGTTTGATGTTGTGATGGCATCCTCTGCGGTGTTGTTTGTGTGATCTGACCCCTGTCGATCATGACCAGCATTACATTTTTCCCATGACATCGCATAAACCTTTTTATGCATTAATTATAAAAAAAAAAGTGAGAGGTAGATTTTTAAGACAATGTTTTATAGGATGATCATGTGTCTACAAAGCCTATACAAAGAAAATGTATGAGAATTTTAGAATATTTAAGAGAACAATAAAAGGCAGTTTAAAATAAATGACATAATTTATAAAAAGTACAGTGTACGTGTCGCTTTAAATATTGCGTTGAGCCTTGTAATGTTAGACAATCTATAATACAAAATAATGATATAAACCAAATTTGAATTTGAATGAACAAAATGAGAGGTTTTATCCCTTCATGACAAATAAATAATACATAAATACACAGACCACTAGGTGGCGAGAGATAAGCTCACAATCGCAGAGTGAACTTTGGCACTTAAGTCTCCACCTGGAGTGTGGGCCAAACTCGGATCTTTAGGTGCAGTCATATGACTCCAGATGGCAGAGTGGGAATAATCGTGCGAAACTTTTTGTGATCTTCAACCATTCAAGCCTGTTGGAAGACATCCCCCTCGGCCGGTTTCAGCCCGCTGCTCGCACAGGAACATGAGTTTCGGGGAGAGAAACGCGTTGTTTAGGGAGCTGTAAGGCTACGAGAGGATGATAGTTTGTTGTGTGAGCTGCGTCCGGCAAACAATACTTCAGTCTTGCGTGGTGTGAACGTCTCAGCCACGGATGGAGGATCCGAGTAACAGGAGCAGACCTCAGACAGCGGCGGAAGAGACGAGCTCAGCGGACAGTAGCCAAGCAGTCGTCCTACGAGTAGCAGCGGTCAGCTGTCCTGCTCTGTCCGCCGCACGTGTAACCTTACCTGGCGTCATGGACGCAGAGGGCAGGGTCGACGAGTCAAGGCTGAGGATGCATATCTTCAAAAACGGTATAAATATCTATCTATTGAATTGAACAGCCTTTGGGTTGCAAGAAGCAATATATTTATTGTTTTCATATCTTGATTTTACTTAGCAATATTGAATCTTTATGAGGCAGAGACCCCTGAGTTCTTGCATGTATTGGAGGCTGTTGTTCTATACCTGACATTCTGCAGATACGCGGGATATGGAGTTATATTATGTTATTGTTTTCATTACATCACATGTCCAGATGCATCAGTGAATTGCAGCCATTCTTACAGATCAAACAGACATCAAGTGATGTTCTGCTCCAGGACATTAGCTGAACCACAATCAAGCCATTCTCTGCAATATAACGTTTCATTGAGCTTCAGACCCCCTTTAGCGAAGGACTAAAGCGTGACTACTGAGCTACCAGTAGTATAATAGATACCATTAAAGGGTACAATTCTAGGAAATGGAAAAAAAATCAAATGAGATTCAGCTAGATAAAAATAATCATTGAAGTGTGTGAAGACCTATATTATGGACCCAGTCAGTCAACCAATCCTGGCAGTATCTTGATATATTTACTAGTTGTATTTTGTGTCAACAAAGAGACAAAGAGACACAGCCCAGAGGAGTTCTCATTGGGATCAAACATCCCACTGAATCTATCATAAATGTGCAGGAATGTGGAAACCCACCCTGCTTTTCTGGAGCCGTCTGACCTTTATGCACATTCCTACAAACAGGGAAAGCAAAGATTATAGAACCTGCAGAGCAAAGCATTACATAAGACACTTCAAATCCTCATCTCAAACCTGGTGAAAACAGGGGAAAGTTCATAAAGTTTTGGGTCAGTAATTGTTTCCCAGAGATTCCGTCTTTCCTAATCTTTAAAGCTTATAGTCTTTATCTACTCAGGGTTTGTTGTTTTGATCTGCTGGTGTTTAGTTTGGTTGAATGATAACTGCTCAAATACATGTCTAATCTCTTGGCTTGAAAAGACCTGGGTATGGAGTGGGTTCAGTTATATTGAGAACTGTAAATAATCAAGGTTTTTAATCCCTTTCAAGGCGGTGTGTCCCCATCTGAGCGTGGCCTGGTGTGGCGTTTCCTGTTTGGGATGTATTCATGCAGCTCCACAGCTTTAGAGCGCTCTCTGCTGCAGGAGCAGCTGGTTGTAAGATACCGGGTCATGAAGAGAAAGTGGCAGGAGTTCCTTCCTTCATCTGTGCAGATGCACCTCAACGGCACTGATGGTAAAAGCCCAAACAAGTTCTACTGTATGTCTTTCAAGTGTGTCAACACTCAACTGTTGTCTTCCAGTTTTCCTGTTTTCACTGCCATATTTTGTATTATCTAAAATATACAGTGCACAACCACATGATTCTCTCTCTGTTACAGCTGAGTTGGTTGCAGCTGTCCGATACTTCAACCTGAGGCAGGCTCAGGTCCAGCAAGAGACTCAGGACCTATCTGAAGAGGTTAGGGACAGACTGGCTTTCTTGGAGCTTCAAGCACAGGTTGGATCAGTTAAATATAGGCCTACATTAGCATAATTATACTTATACTGAATTTTATATTCTCTGTCTTTCTTTACAGTACACATCTGCATCCCTTATTTAGATTTTTGTAGCTCTGATTAAATTGTTGCAAGAACAAATAAATGCTTTAGGTTATTGGTGCCAAAGGTTCAAGAAAACTTTTTTCACTTATTTTTCTCTTTGTATTTTTAATCAATGCATTCAGTAAAGACACGAAAGGTCGTGATTGTTTCTGTTTTATCAGCTTCCAAATATTAGAAAATGTTTATATTTGTGAAGATCAGATCACATTTCATTAACAGATTATTCAGAAAACGCCCCCGTTTCTAAACCAATCTAATGTATGGATTCAACTAAAGATGTCAGTCAATATGTCAGTAGTAGTCAGACATATTTTTTTACCTTTTACTTTCTGTTAACAGATATTATTTGAGCGCTTTACATTTGACTATGAGGAGCTCTGCGAAGCAATACGAATCATTGACAAGGATGCACCAAGGACTAACAGAGATCTGAGCTATTATCAGTGAGTGATCGTGAGACATTTTGTTTGCTTGTTTGTTGTGTTATTTTGTTAATATATGTTTCAAATATGTAGAGTTAACTTGACGCTCCATGACAGGAAGTAAAAGGGATCATTCACTTTCACCTTCTTCTCAGCTGACACAGAAAGTCAAACAAAAATAAATAAATGGTGGTAAGTTATGTTTGATTTATTGTTAAAAGACTCTTAAGGTCACATCAAAATTTTCATGTTCAAAGACAACCGGGGACCCTACCATTTTGTTTCACAACACCTGAACCTCTTTGGTTGAGCAGGTTACTCGTGTTGTATTTTCTCCTAGATCAGGCTTTAAAGCTTAGTTGTTAAAATTATGTTAATCTTTTACTGAATGCTTAACAAAGGTTTAGATGGGATTAACAATTTGTGCCTGTTAACATAGAACATTTAGTCTTTTAAATCTATTAAGATGTGAACTGTTTAGGAGTTACAAAGATATTATGTTTCCCTTAGGAGTCCAAAACTGTTCTGACTGGTTCTTCTAAATACAGGCTTACTGGCCCAATACCGACATAATATATGATATAAGGACAAATCTTTGAGGGCTTAATTTAAATCACCATTTGAAAGCTTTTGTAAATTTGTATCACTTATATCTTCTTCTTCCTCTAAGGATATCTAAACTTAAAAGCACTCAAGTAAATGAATTACAAAATATTTCTGTTCAAGTAATAGATATACAAACTAAACTAAACATATCAATTTCTTTGTTAGCTTTGAGGCTTTACTGTATATCAGTGATAAAGCAGGCCACACCGTATCTTGCAAATCAACTCTCTCCCTACCTATTCTATACTAATAATGTATGTCTCGTGTTCACAGAGGTGAAGGTTTAGGCAATCTGTTGGTGTTGAGAGATATCCTCATCACTTATGCTGCTTTTCATCCAGGTAAACGAGAATATGCTATCTCAAGTTTGTTGACACTGCCTATAATATAGCATTAGACATTGTATATTGTGCCGTTAAATATACAGCAACATACATGTTTGTTTATTCGATACTTTATTCACTACTTGTCTTGGTTGTTGCTTTAGAGGTCAGTTATGCTCAGGGAATGAATGACCTGTGCAGCCGTTTCCTGGAGGTCCTTGACACAGAGGTCGACACTTTCTGGAGTTTCTCTTGCTACATGGAGAAATTCGCCAAGGACTTCAGAGCTGATGGTCTGCACAGAAAAATAGGTGGGATTATGTTGTGTATTGTTTTAATCAAATGCTATGCTGTATTACCCTATGTTATCCCACGAACAGTAACATTTTAAATATGTACGTGTAAAACGTCCTGTGACCTCAGAAGGCCTACATTGAAACAAAATTTTCCCACACAGAGATATTTCATAACTCTTAGGCAATCTCTCTATTCAGATCTAAGTGTAAAAATGTATAATGTGTGGCCTGCTGAGGGCAAAAGGTAAAAATAAGTGTGTCAGAAGAAGAAGGGGGCTGATACAGTATAAGAGACTTGACTATAACAAAGAGAGTTTATGCAGAAGACGGAGGAAGTAAGGGGATTTCCCGAGATGGCAAAGGATAAAATGTCAACGCAGGAAAAACCTAGAGAGAGAGAGTGCTGACAAAGCAGTTCTTCCTAGAAGGGAGGAGCTGTCAAACTGTATGAAAGTTATGTTCAACGTATAGACATTAGTCTGACCCTGCTGGCTCTTACTCACTGGTTTACATGTCTATTTTTCCTTTTGACAATAAACCTTTTACACTTAGATTTTTGTCTCTCTGCCTGTTTTGAACTTCGACTTTGAATTTTTAAGATTGAATTTGGCCCAAAACATTTTTTCGACAGCACAGTCAACTAAAGCAACATTATGTACTGCATCCATTCAATATTTGCTGTATACTTTGTATGCTGTTAAAACCAGTCCCAGGTCCGGGGCATACCCTGGGCAAGTCGCCAGTCAGTCACAGAGCTGACACAGAGAACCCAAATAACCTGCATGTTTTTGGAAACTCCACAGATATGAGGCGGGAGTGTTAACCACTCATCTGCTTTACTGCCCTTGTGTACTGCATAATCAATCTTTCCAAGATATTTAGCATTCGTTTTGTGAAATAAGATGTTTTACCAATTTTAACACTAAATTCTAACAGAAATTCCAGTACATGCAATCAACTGTCACGTCAAACAATTTTGTCCAAACATTAATTTAATTCTATAAACAAAAAATGCTATATTGAAATTACATAAATATATACACATTTGAAAGAGTTGTGTTTAATGTCTTAAGAGTTGGAGGCAGCCTTGTTGAAGGAACTGGACCCACAGCTCTATGCTCATTTAGCCACAGACAACATGGAAAACTTCACCTTCTGCCACAGGTAGATCTGTGTAGATATTCTGTTCATTATCTTCTCCATATCTGATTATAGCTGTGTGTTCTTATTCCACATTCACATTTTGTGTACGTGTGTGTGTGTGCATGTGTTAAGGTGGCTGCTGCTGGGTTTCCAGAGGGAGTTTGAACACAGTGATGCACTACGTTTGTTTGAGATTCTGAGTTGTGACCACCTGGAGCTCATCTCCCAACAAGTAGACCGAGCCCGTTATCAAGAAAGGCTGGCACGAAAATACAGCACAGGTGAAACTCAGAGGTCAAGTCATGAGAATAAATAAGGCTGAATGGAGGGATATTTACCGCTGTTGAATGTCTGACGTTAATATAGTGATGTTTGAAGATGTTCCTGCATTGTGATGCTTGCAGATGACGGTTCAGAGTGTGAGCTGCAGGCCATAAACACTGACTTCACATTTGAGCTCTTCATCTGTGCAGCCATCCTGTTAGAGAACAGAGACTCTCTGCTGCGGTGCCGAGACGATGTCCAGCTCATCCAGTTTACTAGCAGGTTTGTCTGTATGCTGAGACATAACATTGCCATCACAACACGGGATTGTGTGTGAATCTGTGTGTTGGTAAAACCTTTGCTGTTTTATGCAGCCTTCAGGGAACACTGGACCTCAACAGCACATTGAAGAAAGCGGAGCACCACTTCTATAACTACTGCAAGTGCTGCGCTTGGGGCTATATGAATGTGCACTGCAGATCACAAAAGAGCAAAGAAGACGACTTCCTTTATCAACTCCGTAGTTTATTTCTTTTAAGGTGATAGCTAATAATTAAATGCCTTAATCGAAAGAGTCTTATGAAACTGTACTTTGAAAGAGAGGGGACATAATCCCTCTTTGCATTTTTTATGGCACATATTCTTTGTCTTAGTTTGTATGTCAGTGGGAAACACACAGATGTACTGATGGCTGCTTACCTTAAATGTTATTGCTGTTTATTGTATATGTACTGAATTTATTATATGAAAATTGTCTAACACTGATTGTGAGACCCTTAGCTGCTTTTCTGAAGTACAACGATTAAGAAAACATTAAGCTTAATATAAATAAATCTATTATAGAAACAATTTAATAAATAAAATCTTCAATGCATTTGTTCTCTGGGTTTAGCAATATTCAGCTGCTAGAAGAAAACAACTACTTGTCATGCGTGTCTGAATATCAAAATCTAGTGTGCCGCAACAGGTGGCGTCTGTAACAAACTGCAGCTATATTTAGTGCCAGATGGCCTATGTGTCAGAGAGATCCATGTAACAAGAATAGAGGTTCAGATTTTGAGCTCTAGCTGAGGGACCATGTAGTAAGAGTAAGGAAAATTAACCCATACATAATATAAATAATCTAAAATGATACTTCAGTAAAACTACTAAAGATTATTTTGTGGTGTTAATGTTCAATGTTTTGTTTTAATGCCGGTTTATTGTACACCATAAAATATAGTAGCTTTTTTAAGATTTGTGCGAATTCGTGTTGAACAAAATTCTCTTTGAATCACTTTTACCAGTATGACATGCAGCACATAAACTACAAAGTAAACTGTACAATCAATGTCGCACATTACACATAACTGCATCTTAACAGTGAGCTAATGATATGAGGCATCTATACCATAAATTAGCATTTTGACTGTACTGTACTGTCCCAAACATAATAGAACATTTTCTCTTGGAACTTGTTTTTAACAATGCAGTGCACACATAATAATGATTTGGATGTCAAATAAAAGTGTCTTCACTTGACTTTTTCTTGTTTTTTTTACTCAACCAGTATATGCTTAAGACAAGCTTTATATTAATTAAAACCCAGTCAGTTAGAAGATACGTGGACCTAGAACTTTCCGTAGTAAAGTCACTTGACACCCGGATGGGCTCTCCCTGGTGCTCTATATACGCTGGAGAGCAGAGACACTCAGTCTCTTAGCCTGCCTGCCGGGAGAAAGGAGTGCTGGACAGGAGCTCACACGTCCTGTTGTGTGTTGGGCGAATACAAAACACCACTTTAAGTCTTGACCATCTAGAGTGAAAGGTAACCCCTTTTATAAGAAGCATTGCATTCAGCATGGCTTCATAGTCTGTCTTGCTTGCTGCTGACAAAGCTTAATTTTGAGATATATTCCCTATTAAGCTTAGCTTGCATGATTCCGGGTGTTTCAAGCCAGGCATGTCTTTCCTATTCAATATCTACTTAGAAAACAAGAATTGTTGAACTACGTTAACTATATGTATAGTATATATATACTATAACAATATGGCACCTTTCACACACACATACACACAAACAGTCCATGTATGCATTAGTTTATCACAGGCTACAGTGCTGTCATATGCATGTTTTTTTTGGTAACACATGTGGCAGGTTTCAGATGTGGGTGGAGACGGCAGTTAAGCAATAGCACTATGTCAGCGTTTTCTGCTCTCTGTTACACAACCGGAAAACAAGAGATAATTCAATAACCTGTAGTTACAGAAGGAAAATTAAATGAACAAGCTTTTATTTTGATCCATTAGACATACAGAATGAAAAATATATTTACAGTTATTACAGTTCAATTAAGGTTTGTGATTTGCTGGTAAATAGTGTGTGTTTGATTTATTGCGATGATTTCCTGCTACTTTTGCTAGATTTGTCTGTACAGAAAATGTGGCAACAAGAGAAACCTAATTTGCCAAATATATGTAATTGTTAGTGCACATTCTGTGGTAACCACTTTGTTCATTAGTCATTTCTAAATGCTCACTGAATTTGTAGCCACCTTCCATTCATTGCCATCTACATACACTTATGCTTTTAATAGTAACTATAAACCATTTGGAGTCAGCTGTCAGAAAATAGACACACATCACTATTGCAGGATCAGTTCATCACACCAGCCTGAGTGAGACACTGTAGTAGTCCAACATGATTCAGTCATTTCGTTTTGAGTGTCACTATGTGAGTTGAGTCTCACATGGCCATGAGTCTTGAATACAGGGCCACACATACCTTTGTGGATAGACCTACACCTACATATAGTATGTGGATTACATAGTATTCAGGTGCATACACAGTACAAACACATTTTATTTTCACAGTTAAAGTTGAAAATAATAAAAAATATATAACACAGAAAGAACCATGAAGGATGTTTAGAATATGCTTGATCATAATGTGATTCATGCATCATACGAAATATATGAAATTATTGTTAATAATGAAAATAGATAATTAATTGATTAGTTTCTTTTGTTTACAAAAGATGTCTAAAGGACCAGCAGTAGGTATTGATCTGGGTACCACGTATTCCTGTGTGGGCATCTTCCAGCATGGAAAAGTGGAGATCATTGCCAATGACCAAGGAAACAGGACCACTCCCAGTTATGTGGCCTTCACAGATACTGAGAGGCTTATTGGAGATGCTGCCAAGAACCAAGTGGCCATGAATCCATCCAACACTGTGTTCGGTAAGAACTACACACAACACAACAAGTGATCAAACTTAAAAAACGTGATTCAAAATCTTTAGTATTTTTTTCGTCATTGTGTTAATGACTGAAGAGGAAACCTCTGTATACAAAATTCAGTTGTTTTATGTCTCTATCTGTTAAATCTATTTCAGATGCCAAGCGTCTCATTGGCCGTAAGTTTGATGATGCTGTGGTGCAGTCAGACATGAAGCACTGGCCCTTCAAGGTTGTGAATGACTCATCCAAGCCTAAAGTGGAGGTTGAATACAAGGGTGAGATCAAAACCTTCTATGCTGAGGAGATTTCCTCGATGGTCCTGACCAAGATGAAGGAGATCGCTGAAGCTTATCTTGGCAAGGTAGTTAATAAGAAGAAGATTAGTAGTAGTTGTAGTAGCAGCAGCAGTAGAAGTATTATGTGTATAACACTGTGCTTGATATATAATAATTTGGTTTTATCCAAATTAAAGGGCAGCAATAAAGCTATGCAACTGTCACATTACCTAATATTTGAATCTACACTTATTACACCTACTATTATTACAAGCTCTTTTCTCTGACATTATATAAAAACATGCAACCTCTAACCACATCGCTTTGTGTTTTCTGTGTGCTGAGATGTGAAAAAAAGTGTAAGCACACCACTGATTCAAGGTCTTCCTGTCTTTACAGCCTGTTACAAATGTAGTTATCACAGTTCCTGCTTATTTCAATGACTCTCAGCGTCAAGCCACTAAAGATGCTGGAACCATTGCTGCACTAAATGTGCTGCGCATCATCAATGAGCCTACTGCTGCAGCCATTGCTTATGGTCTAGACAAAAAGGTAACTAGCAAATAAAATGCAAACCATAACCTCTTATGTTTGTATTACGTATGTATTACAAGCACTTATTATTTATTTTAGGTTGGTGGTGAACGTAATGTCCTTATCTTTGACCTTGGAGGTGGTACATTTGATGTGTCAATCCTGACTATTGAGGATGGCATCTTTGAGGTCAAGGCTACGGCTGGTGATACTCATTTGGGCGGTGAGGACTTTGATAACCGCATGGTCAACCACTTCATTGCTGAGTTCAAGCGCAAGTACAAAAAGGAAATCATCAATAACAAGCGAGCTGTGCGTCGATTGCGCACAGCATGTGAGCGTGCTAAGCGTACCCTCTCCAGCAGCACCCAGGCCAGCATTGAGATTGATTCACTTTATGAAGGAACAGATTTCTACACCTCCATTACCAGAGCTCGTTTTGAAGAGCTAAATGCAGATCTGTTTCGTGGAACCCTTGAGCCTGTGGAAAAGGCCCTGAGGGATGCCAAGATGGACAAGAGCCAAATCCATGATATTGTCCTGGTGGGGGGCTCCACACGTATACCCAAGATTCAAAAGCTACTCCAGGACTTTTTCAATGGTCGTGATCTCAACAAGAGCATCAACCCTGATGAGGCTGTGGCCTATGGTGCAGGTAGGTACTGTAGCTCATCATTCAGGTTCATACTGATACTGTCATCATGGCATTTTTTTTAACATTTCTTTAACCAACTCTATGCAGCTGTGCAGGCAGCCATCCTGGCTGGTGATAAGTCTGAGAATGTACAGGACCTGCTCCTGTTAGATGTCACGCCTCTCTCCCTGGGAATTGAGACTGCTGGAGGAGTAATGACTGTTCTTATCAAAAGGAACACCACCATCCCCACCAAGCAAACCCAGACCTTTACTACCTATTCAGACAACCAACCTGGTGTGCTCATTCAGGTATAAGTAACACTATAGATAATCATACTCCTTGCACCATTGAATTATTCCCGAAAGTTTTCATTGATGCATGGGAATTGGTTTTTCAGGTTTATGAAGGTGAGAGAGCCATGACAAAGGACAATAACATCCTAGGCAAGTTTGAGCTCACTGGTATTCCACCAGCTCCTAGAGGGGTCCCTCAGATTGAGGTCACCTTTGACATTGATGCCAACGGCATTCTTAATGTGTCTGCAGTGGACAAAAGCACTGGGAAGGAAAACAAGATCACCATCACCAATGACAAAGGTAGATGGGAATATCATTTCTTAAACCGAGAACTTTAACATGCTAACAAGGCTTTAGTGCAAAGGCTAGCACAAGATGTACAGAGATTTGTATTGTATTCTTCCATAGGGCGACTGAGCAAGGAGGACATTGAGCGCATGGTGCAGGAGGCAGAACAGTATAAGGCTGAGGATGAGGTCCAGAGAGACAAGGTCACGGCCAAGAACTCCCTTGAGTCTCTGGCCTTCAATATGAAGAGCACTGTGGAGGATGAGAAGCTTCAAGAGAAGATCAGTCCTGAAGACAAAAAGACCATTGTGGACAAGTGCAATGAAGTTATCGCCTGGTTGGACAGAAACCAGGTAAAAAATATTTGGCCCAACTGTGAATCATGACAGAGAACACATAGAGTTTCCTCTATGCTTCATAGTGTGAAAGCAGAGATGATTATAATGTTTACATCTATAAGCAATTTTCCACTTCCCCTTTATGTTGTTTTTACAGTATTAGTACTACAGTAAGTCTAAATGTTACAATAAATTCTTTGTTCATCCTGTTACACAGACTGCAGAGAAGGACGAATATGAACACCAGCAGAAAGAACTAGAAAAGGTGTGCAACCCTATCATCTCAAAGCTATACCAGGGGGGTATGCCAGGTGGGATGCCAGGAGGAATGCCTGGCGGGTTCCCTGGTGGAGCAGGAAGTGGCTCCTCCTCTGGCCCAACTATTGAGGAGGTTGACTAAATATAGCAGTGACAATGTTTACCTCAGATCCCAACATACACTATACTAAAGCTTTTTTCTTAGCCATAATACACATTTAATGAACATCACATAACAAGCTTATTTATGCTTATTACTTTAACTTTTGGTACAATATTTGAAAAATATAAGGGACTAATTCTTAACATTTGCACACTTACACATATATTTCTTATTCACAGAAAACAAAATCAAAGTCTGTGTGTTGTCTTATAACTTATCTCTCCACTGATGATGTGCAAGACAGTTCTGAAAAAGTCATTACTTTTAATCTGTGACTCCTAAACATTAAAGCAATAAAGATGTTATTCTGATTTGAAATCTGCAGCATGGTTTTTCTGGTTTACAGTATAAATGACATTTCATTTCCGTACACCTGATATGCATTATTGCACAAAATGTGTTTACACCGGGAAACTGAACGTGCAGCTGTTGAAATGTGCACACAAAACTGGTTCCTCTAAATAGACCACAAAGGTTTTGATCAGTATCTTTATTCCTGTATATTAGCTAGTTTGAATAGCAAAAATTAAATAACATGATAAAAAAGGTGCCTCAGTAGTTGTCAAAGATCGTCTGATAAAATGAGGTGAATAAAATCTACAGTCTCTTATTCTTGTTTCTGCTGAGCTGTGAGGTTTGAAACAAGGACACAAGCAAACGTGTATACAGATTCGATTGAGGAACATGCAAATTGGAAAATTAGAGATATCTGGGGTTTTTTCTTATGGAGTAATAACAAGGGACTGTGTTGTTTTTCTTACTAACAGAATATTGAAAAATTTACAGCAATTTATTTGCTAAAAGCCATGACATATGTTAAAAAGAGCATGACAAACACAAACATACGTAGATAAGTGTTTCAGTTAAAAGTAATCCCAGGTGCTTATCAACAGATGTTCTGTTCCCAGATCTAACATTTGCACTGGGCAGGTGGGATGGTGGGTGGGGGGTGACTGCCTAATGGAGTGCTACATGGAGAGTTCAGGGTCAACTGTGTGAGATACACCTATAAAAGTCAGCATCACATACAGCTGATATTCAGAGCCGTGAATCACAGCGACATAGCCATGTTTTTGCTCATCAGTTGTTTTGCTCTTGTGGTTTCTGCGCTGGGTGAGTGACTGGTGGTCTAGCACCAAAATAACTTGACTGATACAGTGTACTAGCAGTCTTGCTCTTTGATATTTAGAACACACTAGAATAGTAACAATTTATGCACTGATACACAAAAGATACTCTGGCAGCACAAGTACATCATTTTAAATTGTTTGATTGACCTTCAGGGTGTGGAGTGCCTGCTATCAAACCCCAAGTGAGTGGCTACAACAAGATTGTAAATGGGCAGAATGCTGTGTCTGGATCCTGGCCCTGGCAGGTGTCTCTTCAGGTAGTAATGAGTAATGCACTCTCCACACCCACTATAGTTTTGTTACAATCTCATTACCTTTAATGATTCAAATGAACGAAAGTGTATTTTCTTACTCTTAGGATGGTACTGGATTCCACTTCTGTGGAGGATCCCTGATCAACCAATATTGGGTTGTCACCGCTGCTCACTGCCGTGTGTCGTAAGTAGCTTTAATGTGTCCCAAATCCACATAAGAAGAATACATAAATAATATGCCAACATTGCCATCTCTGCTAAAACTTTTGAATCTGTTTAGTCCTAGAAACCACCGTGTTATCCTGGGAGAACACGATCGTCAGTCCAACACTGAGCCACTTCAGATCAAGAACATTGCAAAGGTAAGCAACACTATAATGTGTTAAAAACCTTTTTTGTTATGTAAACGCAAACATTTGCCAGAATTAGCTGTTTCCTGGGTAGATGTGTCACTGCCCTTCAAACAAGCAAAATTACATAATATTTGTTATTATTACTCCCACCTCTGTATCCAGGCCATCACTCACCCCTACTACAATGCCCAGAACTTCAACAACGATATCACCCTTCTGAAGCTGTCCTCCCCAGTACAGATGACATCCCGTGTGTCACCTGTGTGCCTGGCATCTTCCAGCACCAGCTTGCCTGCTGGAACCAAATGTGTCACCACTGGCTGGGGCAAGACTGGTCAAACCTGTGAGTGAGCTGCTGCTTTAAGGCTTGCACACATTACAAATGTACAGACACAAACTCGCACAGGTAGGAAAGTTCAATTTCCAAAAAGAAAAAATAAAGAACACAGCTAAGTAGGCTTCCCTAAAAAAACAACTGTAAAAGATTGATTTGCGTAGCTAGTCTCATCTTGATTTTTTAAATCTATTTTCAGCAAGCCCCCGCTACCTCCAGCAGACTGCTCTGCCTCTGCTCAGCCCTGCTCAGTGCAAGCAGTACTGGGGTCAAAACAGAATAACTGATGCCATGATCTGTGCTGGTGCTTCTGGAGTGTCATCCTGTCAGGTAATAACATTACAAAACTAAAGAGAAAAGAAAAAGAATTAACAAAGAAGTAAAAGGTATAATACAAATTGTAAAATATAATATGTTGATATGTTTTTATGATTAGCAAACTGTTGCCATGCCATTGTATATTACATACTAACTACATACTAATTTTAAAAAGAAGGTCAACCCACACCACATACCACAGAGAACACAAGGTTCTCCAAATGCACAACTAACAAGCAATATCAATTTAAAAACCATATTTGTCTCACTGTAGGGTGACTCTGGTGGCCCTTTGGTCTGTGAGAATGGTGGAGTGTGGTCCCTTGTGGGTATTGTGTCCTGGGGTACCTCTAACTGCAACGTGAACACCCCTGCTGTGTATGCACGTGTGTCCTACCTGCGCAGCTGGATCGACCAGACTCTTGCTTCCAACTAAAGTGCAAACAAACAAAGTCTGTAATATACATGTGCTTACATGTGCAGCAGACTTAGGCATCCTGCTCCTATTAGCTGTCACCTGGATGTTACTCATTTGGTGTATAAATGAGACATATACAAATAAATATCTCTTGAGGAATCAAGTGTTAGTTTCATGTTGTAGATTCATTTCAACCCGATAAGTGGAAGTGTGACACATGCAGCTGCTGTAGCTCGTGTGTGCGTGTGTATGACTACACATGGGGAGGGGTGCTGAAAATGCAGCAAACCTTTTATGATACAAAAATGATTAGAAAGCAGTTTAAGAAGTTCTGAGTTGAGAGCGGTGTTAGATCTTACTGCAAAAGTTCTAAAAACATCAGTACTGTTTTGTATCATGAAACCCTTAAGATAAAACCTAACCTTGTGATGTATACATTTTTGCTGTGACTTTATCAGATCATGTAATTAATTCAACTCCAATCATTATAATAATTTTTTAATAATGCAGCACTGTTGAATTGCAGTATGTTCTACTGTGTTTCTGTGTCCTCTCTGTGCATGCAATACTAAAGTATTTCGCCCAAGGCTGCATCAGTTGTAGTTGCACAAACTAAGGAGGAGGAGTATTAAGAGAGAATGACTATAAGGCAGTACCAGATAGAGATCAACGTAGCATAAAGAAAGACTCTTGCAACAGTAAAATGACAACAGGTAAGATATTTTATACAATATAACCATATAATCCAACTGATAAAAATGCATTAATTTTAAAACCCATGAACAAAAATGTGTTCTGTTATTGTGAAATTTCACTAATACATGAATACAGAAATCTAATTTTTAGGTAACGTCATATTTTCTGATCACAAGAAAATGGAGATAGAAACTGGCAAACAGTAGTGCCAATGAAATTACATCATATCTCGTAACATAGAGTCCAGTGTTTTAAGGATTTTGAATTAAAGCAAAAAATATTACTAAATCATATGCAGTAAAATGAAATCTGATTTTCATATCTAGTTATAGAAGTTTAAAGTAAGATTCCATCCGTGCATATTGTAAATGACACTACTTACATATTATGTATTGTGTTTTTTTGATGAGTGATGAGAATTTGATGAATATTTAGTTGTATTTTGTTCTAGTTTTTATTTTTATCTGTTAAGATTAATTTGGGAAGCTAACACACAGACATATACGCATACACCGGCTATTAAAACAGATGTGTTGAGGTGGTGGATGTCTCTAATGCCAGATTTGTTTTGTTCATTAGATAACATTGCCAGAAATGTGCACACAGCCTCTGTGGTCATCTACAGCATCATATCTATTGTTGGGATGATTGGCAACGGTTTGGTTATCTACGTGACAGGCTTCAAGATGAAGAGAACAGTCAACTCAGTTTGGTTTCTCAACTTGGCCTTAGCTGACTTCCTCTTTACTGCCTTCCTGATTTTCACAACCATTTCTCTCGCTCAGGAGCAACAGTGGCAGTTTGGAATTTTTATGTGCAAACTTACCACCTTTGTGACTGTGGTCAACATGTTTGCCAGTATCTTTCTTCTAACAGCCATAAGTCTGGATCGTTGTCTGTCCATCTGGGTGGTGGTGTGGGCACAAAACAAGCGCACTGTGTGCAAAGCTCAGCTCATATGTGCTGTAATCTGGGTGTCCGCTGTGGTGTGCAGCACCCCTTACGCCACTTTTCGTAAGGTTTTAAATAACGCTGGTAACATTAGCTACTGTAATTACCCTCACGATACACCTTTATTTACTCTCGACATTTTTCGCTTCGTTGTGGGCTTTCTCATCCCATTCTTGGTCATATTTGTTTCGTATGTGGCCATAGCCGTTCGAGCAGGGCGTCTGCAGAGGATAAGAAAACGAAGATCCCGCAGAATCATCTTCTCCGTTATTCTTGCGTTCTTCCTCTGCTGGTCGCCCTTTCATATATTGAATCTGATACACAGAATGAGTAAAGGTCTTGATCCGAATATTGCTATTATTGCATTTCCTCTGACAGTGAGTCTGACATTTTTAAACAGCTGCCTCAATCCCATTCTCTACGTTTTCCTGTGTGAAGAGTTCCAGAAGAAGCTGAAGAAGTCCATATGCTTCGTCCTCGAGAGTGCGCTGGCAGAGGACCAGCTGTCTTTTATGTCTTCTCGCTCCATGTCATCCCACTTTTCACGGAGTACTCGGAAGTCTGGATCTATTACACCTCTGGAGAAAGAATCCACAACTATTTTCTCAACCTCCACAGAAAACAGAGTGTGTACCGCCGAAGAGGGAAAGACACTGAGCACTGTTTAAGACGTCCATCCATTAGTATGTGTAAATTGTCATTAGGTAATTCAATCAACTGAAAATCCCCTGTTAATGCAGACAGTGCATCTGTGTTCCTCTTGTTGCACCTGTTACAGCTTCCACTTTTTTTCTTACTGGTACATGTAGTTATTAGTATCACAGCTGCCAAAGTTGCAATTAGCCACAATAATGTGAAACGTGGATGCTCTGCAGTTTAATATTAGAAATATTATGTTTATGTTCAACGATTGATGTAAAACACTGTATTATTTTGTAACTTGTGCCGTCATATATGAAATGACTATTTTTTATGTTGATGCTTGTAAGTTCTTTATGCTCCAGCTTATTTTGATCCATGTTTCCTGACTAACATGATACTGTTGCACAAGACTTAATTTTGTTCTCAGCTTTACACTTTGAAGGAGTGAATAAAAATGTATTGTTAGGAAACTGTTGTCTTTCTTCTACGTGACAAACGAAGAGTTTACACAACTGACACTGATGTTATCACAGTGTTTTATCTCACAGGATATCACTCTGTTAAAACCTGGCTTTTGAGCTTCTATAAGTGAACATAAGGTATACTATAGAAATCTCCACCAATCTCACATGAACTGATAATAAACCACAACTCTCAACAGTTTAATCAAAAACACAACTATGCATGTGGCACATTGCATTGTGTTTTGTGCTACTAAACAAAACAGGGTTTCCTGAAGGCAGTTTATAACCCTCTTATATATCTGAATATGCTAGCATATTCTGACTGCACTGAGGTTTCTTTAAGTGTGCAATAGTGTAACACAGACAACATTTTTAATAATGTATTCACTGACTTACACTTCAAGTTGGAAAATATATCACAAAAACACTGACAATTACCACGGCTTGACATCTGGTTTGGTTGGTTTCTTTCAAAAAAAAAAGTCTGGGTGTAAATGATTTGTGAAAGATTTATTATTAGCGTTACTGTTATTTAAACCTTATATAAAAGCTGCTTTTAGTTACATTTAGTTTCTGTCTTGTCTGATAGTATGTGTTCAAATTAAGGAAGCAAATCTGGAAGGACTTTATCAAGTCTTGTCAATGTTGAGGATGTCATTTCATGTCAAGTCATTTCTATTCTGGTAAAGTGATACCACCGAGCGAGTCTATTTATTTAGACTACAAAGAATATCTATCAATAAAAACAGTCCCACACCACAAGACATTCACACATAAGAAACCTAAACCTAACATCCTCCTAAATATCATCTCTGTGATGCATAGGACTAATCATCTGAACTATGAGTCTGACTGTATAGACGACAGGTGTATTCAAACATGGCTCCATTCCAAATGCATAGAATCCATTTTGAAGGTAAAAGATAGCCTGTTAGCGATCATAGAGCTCCTTCATCTCTTTAAGGATCTTTATACTCTCGCAGTATCTTAACTGGTTCTTGTTGGAGCACTCTTTCCATCTGTCGAAAAAACAGAAACGACACCTGTCACATTTCTGTAGTTTTCCAAAAGTCAACTTTTAACAAATAAGTTGTACACAGGTAGCAGTTTGTAGAAATTCAGGTGTGCAGGGTGTACAGAAGATCATTATTTTCCTATAAAATGCAAACCTTCTTTGTGTAAGTGACAACTGCAGGTTTCAATGTCATTTGTAGTACAAATTCTATGTCTGTTTTTTTAACAAAAGCTTATGTAGAACCTGGATTTCACTCACTTCACTTCACTTCACACACTCTTAGCTAATATAAGAAAAATGTAGCACATAAAGTACTTTCAAGACAAGACTTTACTTCTGCATTTCAAATTTCAGTCCCTCTTTGAACCACTGGGCCATGTAATAAGCATAATAAGAGATGAGCTATGCAATCTGTTTTTAGAAAGCATCCAATATATGCATCACATCTATCTAATAGAAAGAGAAATTAAAGTTGACAGCCACTAGAACGAATATTGTAAAAGAAGAATATAGTAAAAACATACTTTTGTCTTATCTTCTTCCATCGTTCCATGTGGTCACATATGAGAGGACCTGAAACTGGTGCTGAATCTGTTAGCTGTGTGAAAAGACAATGGAGTTCTAGTTAGCTGCAGGTCAGAGATTAACTCTGTTGTTAACTTGGTCTAAAGAAAGATGAGAAATAAAATATCATGAATAATTCTCATGCAAATATTATACAGAACCTGGGTAACATTGGGTTTCTCTGTCTGCGGGATCCTGAGATTAATGGGTTCACCAGAGGTGCTGACTGGACAAGGGGTTGGGGGAGGGAGTCTGTACACATTCTGACCTTTACCATTGATCATGTCTGTGACCTGGTAAAAAACAATGAAACAGTCATTAACTCAAAATTATTCCTGGTGTTCCAATTAAAGACCAAAGATCACAGCATAATGCCATCCAATAAAACCATTTTGATAATTATTACAAAATAAATTTTATATGTTGTTTTATATCATGTCATAGTCATGAGTCAGAGCACTTATGTTGTTCAAACAGCAACACAGTGCTGCTAGAGGCTCATCAGACAGAAAACATTACTGTGTTAGTTCCTGTCAATGTTGGGTACTGTCACACAAACATTTTATATTTTAAGCATTTAGAATCAAATAAATCATGATTACATAATCAGACACACAACTAAAATATGCAATGTACTGCATTTGAAATGTGCATTTAAAAAGCAATGGTTATTTAGAGTCCAACAAAGTTCTAAGATATGGTTGACTATTAAGCTTTTTAAAGGTGTGACAACATGCAAGGTATAGTGTGAGGTAATTTTTATTATATTTTAGCTCTGTATGTAAAATGTCCTCCAAATTTAATACTATATCATGATAAAGTGAAATGAAAGGACATTTGACATTCCCACTCTGCCATTCTACAAAGACTAGCAAGCTAGTAGTTTGTTTGGTGTCTGCATATTTAAATTACTGCACACGTCTCACTTCTTCCTCTGCCATGCTGTGTGGGGGGCTTGGGGAAGCTGGCTCTCGAACAGAAGGATTGTTTCTCATCCAGGCACGGCAGATAGGGTACAGTGGGGTGCTAGTGTTAAACTGAGCCAGATCCACACTGCGATCAAACAACTTAATAATGTAAGCATCTAGTAAAAGGAGAAACACAGAAAGCACACAAAAAATAGAAAAGGTAAGACACTGTACAATGAAGAAATAGGCAGAGTGATTACACTGATACCGTGGGGAAAAGGACAAACACTAAAATAAAACTGATTATGGTTTTAGGATATTTTTAATGTCTGCACTGTTTACTTTGTTTATGCTGATTGCTCTCTGGTATGCCCTCATCCATCTCCTTTCGCTTCTTCCTCCGGTGCTGTGAAAATCGAGCTGATGGTCTGAGGAGAAAAAAAAATCAAAACAAGGATGGAGATGTTACATCATTCCAGAAAATACACATTACTTATTACTTAACTATTACTTTTTCTATGTTATCTATTGTGTGTAGACATGCATTTTTGAATTACTGAGTCCCGTTTAAAAAATACATACACTTGCCTCTTTCCAGCAGATGATGGAGACAAATCCCTAGAAAGTGGAATATGATACATAAAAATACAGACCTTTACACTTGCTTACATTTTCTTGAAATTAGTATATTCACCAATTTCACAGCACCGACTACAGTAGCCCTTATGTCATTCACTCTACACAATTACACCTGAAATTCAATTAATTGTTCCATACTTGTTTAATGAGTCCGCTGACATTTTTCCAGTATCACTCTCATTTTGCTCCCTGTTCAAAATATAATATTAGTTTGACTGGTAAACAATCACATTATTTAGATAAGGTTCAAATGTTAATAATTTCTCTGACCTTTCATTTTCACTCTTCTCTACCAGTCCCTTTAACACAGCATCCAATCTACTGCGTGCACCAGCCCCCTCTAAATCTGCAGAGTAACACAAGTTGGAAATAATAGGTGTTTTATTTAAAAAAGGATTACTGACTACATCCACAATTAAGTAAATTACACTAAACGTATAATATAGTCTCATAATGCATTCAGAAATCGGAATAGTGACTATGATCCACAATATGAGCGAGACTAAGAGTATTTTTGAATAAAACTAACGTTAGTGTTATTTCATTTTAATCGTGGGGCTAGAGTGGTACAACCTTACCTGGCCTTTCCGTCTTGATCTTGACGTGATGCATTATCACCACCTTATATATTCTGCTAGCTGGGAAAACAACGACGTTTAAAGTGACACTTTGCAGTTGGTAACCGAAACTCTCTGTGTCTTCATGTAAATACAATGGCGCGACTGCTACAGGACGTTGGTTGCTAACGTTAGGGTTGGCTAGCTAGCTCCGGTTAAGTTAAAGACTGTTTACAACCAGCTAGCCAGCGTCTGTCTTAGCAGTAACATTAAACACTGGATAGCACCAAAGTTAGCTCGCTTCGCTACCTTGATTATTTGACTAACAGTTCTCCGAAGTGGTTTCTATATATTCCCTTAAAAGATACTGAATACTTGACGTTTTATTATTATTTCAGGCCACAGCGCTCACTAGCATAAATTCTCATTGCTAACTTAGCTCGTTTGCAGATAGCCTTCGCAGACTTTCCTCTTCCGCGCGCTGCCGGTTTTCTATTCATTGATTTGTTTGCGTGCAGCTAAGCCAAGCTACGTGATTGGGTTAATACTACGTCCTTTATTTTTATCTGGCTTTCCATTGGTTAGATGTATTGAAGTAACTCTCGGCGTAAACACAGAGGCACCCTTTTGGTTTCATCGACATTCTTTAATATTTTTACTATTTTGACCCAACAGGGAAGTAATTATGTACAAAAAGTTAGATTTTTAGAATTAATGTATCTTCAAAATGTCCGCTATAGTAGCACAGTGTGTGGTTTAATGGACAGTTTGGGTCGTTTGGCGTATGGTACCATGGTGACTTTGTTTTGTGGACATAGCAAATAAACTCGGAAGGCCAGTGGTTAATGTGGTTTTCGTAATAGTGACAGCTCTCATTTGGTTCCGAAGTGCTCAGCTCGGACGAGGCATAAACCTGGACCCACTCTGGAATATCTATTGTGCATCTTGTCTTGTGATCAGCTGTGAAGTTTAAAGTAGTCATGAAATCCAGGTAGGATCAACCACATCTTTATACTTTACTTGGCAGAAGCCTTTATCCAAAGCGACTTACAAGGAGAAGACACAAACAATTACCATTTAAATTTTTACAGTACCGTAAACAACAGTTTCAGTTGTTCATATGTGATGTTTTTACAGTGGTCCCGTGTTCACAACACATAATCCCTTCAAATCAGCGTCGAGAGTGGGGAAGACACACTACCACCCATCAGGCAACCAGTACCTGACAAAGAAAAAAAAGAAAACTGTATGTTTTATTCAAAGTACACATACACAACAAGACACAATTGTTTCTGTTACCTTTCTAAGTGTATACAGTATCGTTTTTTTCTTTTTTAGACTCTAAGTCCTGTACGTTTAAACCAGGGATCCACTCCACTGATGCGCCAACAGCCAGAAAAATGTGACAAGCGTGTTACCATGGATGGACAACCTGTTTATGCAGAGTCCTGGCCCTCCACTGACTGTGGATCTTCTCCTGCCAGCTCTATAACTTCATCTGACACAGAGACACCCAAAAAGTCTGCACAAGCAGGGAAATCCTTTGAGATGGGAGATCAGGAAGATTCAGTGCTGGCAAAGTATGCTTTAGTTTCATAGAGTCGAGACTGCACCCTCGAAGCCAATGTAGCCATTCTTGTCCAATGTTAAGCTCTTAAACAGAACTGTAACTTAAATTTATTATAAAAAGTTGATTCAAGTCATGACTAAACATGATAATGTTTTTATATATTATATATAACTGAATGAAACTAACCGGTCAGTGGCTATTTTATTGAACTATGTAAATGACTTATAACCATCACTCTGCTCTTCCAGATACATAGAACGTTTCCGTCACGGTCGACCACAGAGTCGAGAAGAGCGCCAGCTGATGGCTTCTGCCATTGGAGAGGAGCAACTGCCTTTTTGGTGGATGTCACCGTCATCTTTACCCCCCAGTTCAACACCAACTAAAACAACAGACAAAGGTATATTTTCACTAGCTGCTGTATTTTACTGTAAGGTCTATTAATGGTCACCAGCTCTGAAATTTCAATGTAGAAAGCAACCATACATGGACTCCCTTTCTCTGAGTAGATGTCATCCATCCTCTGAAAGATGACCATGGACCTGACATTTTCAGTCCAGCTGTACAGCGTCAAAGTGACAAAGAGGAAAGAGGCAGAGGATCCCTTAGTGTGAGTGCATTTGTTCTTGTGTTCTTTGTTCACTCAGCAGAAATAGTAAGTGGATTGTTTATATAAGATCATTGTAAATTTACCTACACATGTACATTTATTTCTTGAAAAAGTTAAAATAATACACATCAGATACTCTTCTGTCTTATATCTTATTTATTTTTTGTGCATGCTGTTTGATTAATTATTAGCTTTTGCTATCCCTGGTCGATGCCAGGTTTATCTGAATACCCAGGAACCAGAATGTCTACAAGAGAAACACTTTATTCTGACTAACTGTGCATATAAATATTTGCATTTCACCACCACACCACATGTCCATTTGGAAAGCTCTGTGTTTACTAAATGGTTGAGAAGCCATCTTTTATGTAACGTTGTTTGATACTTTTATGGCTTGTTCAGCCTGCTCATGTCACCGCACCCAAAATTTATAAAACATCTTTAGTATATTTGTTAGCAATATAAAGCCAGACAAAGTGACTTATTAGATTTTTCACTCAAATGCTGCATATTTCATTATCTACTACTATCATCTACATATACACACTATTGTTGCTGAACTTTATATTAAAATATCAAGAGCAAAACTTTGATTTATTGAGGGTTTTTCCTGTTCTCTTTGTTCCTCAGATTTTTTTGGACACGTCCCAGGGTGAATTTGATGATACAGAGATAGTGCACCTTCAAGAGAGGGCCAGCAGACTTCTGCTGAGAGGGTGTGAAGACCATGAAGTAATGTTCATGATAAATCCATACTTTCCTCGAATTGTAAGTAACCTTTTTTTTCTGACAGGGAGTGTACTCTGAGTGATGGATCTATCCCTGTCAGCTCAGAAGGCCTGGGTTGCTCAGATTTCTCTTCTCCAGTCAGTGTAGATGAACCCGTGCAAAGACCTTTGATTCCCAGTTTACTGAAATCTACTACTGGTAAGTGTGTGTAAAGGAATTCCATTTGTTCATATGTTTGTAATTTTTTTCTTAAAATTTAAATGTGTAGTAAATGACCTTGTTGTGCAGTTTGTGTGTGATTCCTCTTTTTTCATAGTTTTAAACTGTACTGCTGTGTCAGTATTATTGTTCAGTTTGTTTGTTTGAGAGACTGAGGAGGAGACTTGGATGAGTCTTGAAACGTATCTCCCACTGAAAAACTTTGTCCAGATGAACAGAATCAAACTTTCTAAGATTTCCTTACCTGGATTATTAAACATGCATCAAGGCAACGTGCAATTTGTTTGTTAACATTTCCAGCTAAGGTCAAATCAGACTCCGTTCAAGCTGCATCTTCCCAAATATCAGTCATTCATTCTTTGGCGCCACGCCGAGAGGACGACATCTTGTTTCAGTGGCGTTTAAGGAGAAAGATGGAGCAGGCTAGGGAGTGGCCCCACGCAATCCACCACTCCAGTCTTCATGGTCCCACTTTTAACCGGCAAGCCCCCAGTTTAAGTCATCCCAGTGGACAGGCTTTTAAGGTTGGACTTATAATTTATCATATTTACTCCATATTTCATTCATTTTTCTATTCTATATTTACAGTCATTTCCTCTTCCATGTATACAGCAGAGTATTCAACCTCCTGAATTCTCACATAAAGCTACTTATCCAGACATTACTTCTTCCCAGCCGGAAACCAAAGAATCCCATGGAGAATGTCCCCCAGCTTCCAATCCACCTCCCTTTAAAACTATAGTTGTCACTGACTCTTCAGTCTCTCAACCCCAGACTATTGCCCACGTTCCTGCACACATGCATTTGCTCTGTGATGTGTTGCCCTGTCCTGTCCAGTCATCTCATGCTAGCGCACAACAAAGTATTTCCCTAACACCAGATGAGTCTCAAGCCAAAGTCATCTGTAAGAAGACCAAAGTACCTGGCATCTCAACTGAAGAGCCTGCTCTTGAACATATGTCTTCTTCACCACCTGCGTCATCTGGGGCTGTAGAAGGAGAGTGGCCTAGTCACCACAAAAAACAGGAGAGGAACAGGAAAGAGAAGGCACAGACAAAGAAGTCAGAGAAAACTGAGAAGAAGACAGGAGTGTCCTCCAGAAAACAAAAGAAACCAACAAGGTGACTCTGTAAAGTCTTAACCTTACTATGTCAAGTGCTGAAACTGGATTATATTAAAGGAGGCACGTTAATTCAAGTCTGAATGTGTATTGTACATTTTTTGCAGATTTTCTGTGGAAAGTGAACACCCTGATGGGCATAGCTCTATCGTTCACAGTTCTTCACATCAGAGACTTTCCAAAAAGGTCATACCATGGAGAGGGCATCATCAACAGCAGGGAACCCAAAAGTTTCCCAGTGAGAACTGTACTGGTGATCATGCTCCACCTCCGTCTCCAATCCACAGTGCATTAGGACAGGTCAGCATATGGGCGAACTGCAAATGATTTTTTTTTTCCTATTTCATCACTGTAAATTTGTGAGGATTTATAAAACTTAGATTTGATATATGTGAGATACTGTACTATTAAATGATGTAGGATACAGTTGTTTGTTTCTAACCGTTTTAGATTAAGACAAAATAATATAATATATACTGCCTATACAGATATAGATGGATATATATAGATCTGAAATGGTCATGCATCATTGTTGTCCCTGTATTTTGAAATGTCATGTTGATGTAGAATGTCATTTTGCTAAACTTGACAGGTAGTTTCCGAGGTGTTGTTCTCTTCCATGGATTCATCTCCAGCGCAAAAGCCCTCAGTCTCCTTGGTTTCACCTCCTAGCACTGCCTCCGCACCTCCACAATCCCCAGTTCCTCCATGCAGTGCACAGAACTCTGTGGAGGTCATTTCTCAGCTGCTGCAAGAGGCTGAAGGTGAGCATATGGCAGCAAATGACACCGACCTTTACCCTGTGGTCAGCTGTCCAGAACTTTTTCTAACTTATGAATAGCATCCAGTTCTAGCATTCCAAAGTCATTTCACTCATAACCCAAGAATGTTGTCTCCGATGTTTGAATGTGGAGTTGGTAAAATACAGTCTGTGATCCATGTTGAAGTTTTCTGTAGTCATAAGTAGAAATAGATTATTTTTACTATAAAACAATTGGTTCTGGTTTTGGTGCTTTATATTTTCCATTTTTAACCATCTCCTTGGCTTTTCATTACCTTCAGTATTTTTCTTTTCAGATTCAGATGAAAAAGAGTTTGAAGATGACCCCTTACTACAAGTCCTTCGCAAACAGAGAAAATGGGTAAAGGAGCAGATCAGGTAAAGCATAAATTAAATTGATTCAGCTGCTAAAATGGTTATTTATGTGATATTTTTTCAGATAAATAATCAACTGTTTCCTTCTAGTGAAGTGGACTCTGTGTTGAATGAATTCCTGGATGTACAGCAAGTTACTTGACCATTGGCAAGAGGCACTTGATGTAGTTGCTTTTTATTTTTTATAAAGAAATAAAGTTTATTTGTGAAATATTGCAACATTAAAGCCGTCTGGGGATATGTCTCTGTGCATCATTAATCATAATTACAATACAGTGTATTTTACAAAAGTTGCACAAAAAGAAGCAGCAGTTTCATATGTGATCACAGAATATTTACAAAGACTGGTTCCATGAAACATTATAAATCATTGATGACTAATAGCAGAGCGGTACTTACAAACCTCTTACGGAATATTAGAACCGTGCCAGAAACTGAACTAATGCGTGGGTGCAGTTTTTACTCCACGACTGTGTATTTATACAAACTTCTGTTGTTGTGTTGTCACACGTGATGAAGATGGTAGAGATTTGAGCGTTGGGTATGTGTGTGTTTAGGTCAGAGTTGTTGAGTTCTCTGTTTGCAGCATAGGGGCAGATATGATAAGAATGCCGTCAGGAGAGACCGCTGACTCCAAAGCCATGGTGTCCACTTCTTTTGGGATTCGGTAGCGGCGGTTAAACTGCCGTGTTGTGAACCCAGGACCATCCTTCTACAAAAACCATAGAGAGAAATGCCTGTTTAGATGACAACACACTTAACAGTTGCAGTAAATAAATAAAAAAAGCCCCTATTTTCTTCCCAGTCTACCAACCTTTTTTTCTTCATGCTTTCCTTGCACTTCCACAAAGTCTCCTATCACTTTGACCATTAAGTCCTCTGGATCGAAGTGCTTTACATCAACTTGAACTGTAAATCCAGTGTCATCACAGATTACCTAAAATGAGAAATACTCTACTGTTTAGGCTGATTAGGAGTTTGAAAATTCAGTCTTGACTTTCATTCACTTGAAACTACTTTTCAAAAGTTCTCTCTTATAGCTTTTTGTCTGGATTGTTATTGCATATTGCAGTTCTGGAAGCTTCTAATTTAAGAAAATATATATTTTTTTATATTTTCCACATGCTATTGTAAAAGGTATGTTTTATTGCAGTTCCTTCAAGCCAAAATAATTGCAATAATTAATTAAAATACAATGAACTAAAACTAGCCGTAGAAACTTAAAATAACCTACCTCTGCAGAGCTGCTATTATCAGTCTCTGGAATTAGTAATTTCGTGGACCAGTTATATTGTCCATAAGTCCCATTCAGCCGAGGAATAAGTGGTGGCAATACCTTCTCCCATGGGATACCATCAGCTGGCAGAGTGGGTGGCAGGATGAAGTCCATTTCTAATCAACAGAAATTTTAAAAAGATAATTGACTAGACAGCAGACGAGGCTACACAGAGGTTAGTGCACCACACGTTACAGTCTCTGTTCCTCGCTTGTGTTAAGTCCTGAATGAGGCACAGTGAGAACCAGAGCTGCTCTCCTTCTGAATTCTGGAAGTCCCAGTTACGCTGTGTGTTTTATACTGGAGTTACATAATGAGTGGGGGATTTATGGTGGGGCACCTTGCTTTTGTTTTTAACTGGACTAACGTGTACCCTTGGGTTTTCAGTAAGGATGGTGTTGATAAGAGCATATTCTATTGTTGGAGGACTGACGCAGCTGTTGCGGGTTTTTTTTTGTAATTTTCAAGTGTTTATTTATTTAGTCATTACCACTATTACAGTCTACAGGCGGTTACTATTGGATCGCTTTCGCCAATACAAACCATTCGTGTATACTTATCAGATGATTGGCATAAAGTGCTTATGATCGGCTGTCAAGGAAGGTCTATCCAAAAATAATTTCAAAAGATGATGTTGTCCTGAGCTGATGCCGGACAGACAGCGACAGCGGGGACGTCAAACACATGCCGCTGCACGTGTGCTACCAGTGTCACTTTCCCCTCATCACTGACAAACTGTTTGTACAGAAAATATAATAAGCTGTCAAATAAACCTCAAATATTTACTTCTCAAGTATGAAGTAAGATGAGATGAAGTAGCTAAAATGGTATTTACATTTACACTCAAGTTTCTTTCTAAATACTTCACTCTGAATACAGACAAAATACAACACATTTAAAAAAAGATGCAGTATCTATTAAATTATGCTTTATCTATATAAGTCTACCCAAAGTGTCTCCCTGCAAGTACTATATGTCTGAATACTTGTTCTTGGCACATGCTGGTGAAGTCAGCAGTTATGTACTGCAGGCACATGTTCTCCCTGTTAGTAATGTAGAACCTGTCACTTAAGCTTTGACCAGAGTGACTAAAAATGGCACTGATTATGTGGTGACTCATACAGGATGATAGGGAAGCTGGAACATTTGGGGTGGATTAGGTTATCAAGTTTCACAACAGGCGCCACCGACTGTCCAGACTTTAGGAGACTTCTGTAACAATGCAAAACATTAGGAGTATATATATAGAGAGAAAATATCTCACAAATGAGTCACCAAACCAAACATCCATACAGATTAATAAATCGCTGCGATAAAGTTATTCAAAAAAAGTTTTAAATTTCTGATTTCATATTGAACACACATGGAATAAAAACAAAAATGAAGTGGGATTATTTTTATTTATCATTCATACACAAGTAAAAATAGCTTTCAGTGCACAACCACACACAAATATTAACCATTAACCTCCACACTAAAAACTGAAGTCAAGACAAACAGTTTACCAGGTTATCTGTTGAATGTTCTGACCAAACTCTGGCCTAATCGTTACATAATGTCAGATGCTGTTAATTTATATGTTAAAATTGTTTGCTGAACAATAATAATGAACTCACTCTGAATAGCTTTGCAAGCGCAAAATACAAAAATTTCCATGTCCTACAACAATTAGCTTTTAAGGATGCAAGGGATTCTTCTGTTAAAGTTATGCAGCCACTGTATTTAGTTCAAAAGACCAGACAAATCACCCAAATCTTTCACTGTACTTAAAAAAAAGAAAAATATTTGGCCCATTGTAGTGGATCATGTCAACTTATTTAAAAAAACAACCTCTCATTATAAAATGTCTCAAGGAATTCCCACTGGAATTGTAAAGGAGAGGTAATCTCCCACTTCCCCCCACTGTGCTCTGAAGTGTTGAAAAATCGTAATCCATGTGGTGAGTACTGCCACCCAGAAGAGCACACCAAGTGCTGACCGCTTCACATCTAGATGCAAAACACAAAAAAAAAATTACTTTAAATGGCATTAAAACAAGGTTCTCTCACACAGAACATCATCTCAAACAAATGTACTGTTTTTCTAAAACAAAATCCTATAGATATATATTTTTTTTAAATCCACGTTCTTGCGATATGTATTGATACTGAAAAATTATAACAGCTACATAAAAAGGCAAGAGTCATCCTATCTCTTTGAGAGATTAAAGAAGACTCAAAACACGTCTTAACCTCACACCATAAGATGTGTGTATACTTCACTGGAGAATGACTGAATAACCAGACTGTACTAACTATAGAGAAACTACAAGGTGTTGAGAATAAATGCACTATTAAAAAATTCATATTTGTAAATATAAGTTGAACAAGTAGATCAAATCTCTAACATTAATAGAATAAGTTCTGACACTTACACGTTTTAATCTGGAGCTGTTCTGTGTAGGCTGGCTTTATAAAGGCCTCTCGAAAAAACCAAAGAACATTGACCAGCCACAGGAACGGCAGAAATGCAAAGCCACCTTAGGAAAAGAAAAACCCAAGTGACAATATTACTTGATTAATACCGAGGCAAACTTACTCAGATCCCTCATGCATCAGACCACGTACCCAGAATTTAAAAAATAAAGCAGACTAGCTACTCTCACCTAAATAATATTTTCTGCATAGACTTAGTTTCTCCTCATTGGGCAGTCGTTCCAGGTTCATCGTGAATTAAAGTGGTCCCTGCTGCAGAAAGAAAAACAAAGTTACAGTAGAGAACCACCTAGAAACACCAAACAAAAACTGAATCTTAGGAAACAAAGGTGTCTACTGCCAAGATAGGATCATCTAATGGTCATGCAATGGCAAAAAAGTAGTCTAAAACTACATAAAATTCAAGGACTGAAGCAGATTATTAGGGCTAGCTGAGACAGTAAGTATTGTTGTCAGATGACTCGAATTAACCCCAGGCTAACGTTAGCATTCAGTTAGCTTAGCTCAGGTAGTTCCGACTGCTACAAACGGCCACAGCGGTAACCTACTCCAGTCCAGACTGTGGCAGAGGTTGTTATTATAAGGTCTAAAATACTTTACATGGACTCGATATATTACCTGATGTTTTTGTGCCAAAGAAATTAGAAATTCGTCGCAAATTAACAATAAGGAAATAACCAACACCACTTCCCCTCTCTGTTCTTCGCAATCGCGTTCTTCTTCGTGTCTTTTCTTTGTGTTTTTACGAAAATCACGCGCTAACCTTCCCTGTACGACGCCACCTACTGTACCAGTGTGTTACTGTTCATGCTTTTATGAGCGATTTGTAAAATAGACAGAAGTGTGTGCTGAGTAGGAAGATCATTTTTCATCGTGTTTGCTGAACAGTGAGACAGTTCATCACTGAACCAAAATTAAAAAAGCAATATATTATTATTGCTACAATTGCTGTATTGTATGTTAAAATCTAATTATTACTGAATACAAATTATTAATTATTATAAGGAACAATAAAAAATAGGGTCACTTTCCTAATCTTCCCTTTCCATCATGGTAAATAATGTGTTTCTCTATAAACCTGTTAGATATTTAGCCACACAAACCGTATTGGACACTGTTGTGTAGTTAAGCAATTGTTCACAGAAAGGAAGACTACTGAATATCCCTCATTCCATTTGTTACAGAAAGATACCAACATACAGTCAGTTGTCTGCAATAAACCTTATCTCCTCGCTGTTGTTATTCACCTGTTTGAATCATGCAGTTTATTTCACATTTAGGCTATAATAATAAAATGGCTGTTATCATATTATATTATTCTTTAGATATTTTTTAAGAGTGTGTTTTCAGTGAATTAGGTTTAGTAGAATTAAAAATAATGCAATTACCTAAATGTTAGACTCCTAATATATAACGTTAGTTAGATGTAGTCTAATACATTTGTGAATGGAGATGCGATTTACTTTACAGCCACCACCAGACCCACTTTCCCCTCCTATAGGAGCCTCACCGAAAAAACTCACTTTCCCTTGCAGCATTGCGGTTCCCCCCTCCCATCTCGCGCCTTCCCTCTAGTCTCTCCTCGGACTGCTAGCCGTCGGTGTGTGTTGTTGTTGAAGCAATGATGGCGGCAGCGGGATGCGGATCAGCAACCGCGGCTGCCGTAGGAGGCCAAGGTGGAACCGCTACAGCCAGGGGTCGTTTCCCCGGTCGGCCTTGGTCGTCACGCAGTCGTTTACGCTCTGAGAAGCGGTGGCAACTCGGACGATCAGGCTTAGAAGCTGATGATGTGACTAACGGAGGGCCAAGGCCCGCAAACCTGGTTCTGTCGTTAAACGAAGACCAGTCTCACTTGCGCTTACTTGGGTTAGAGGCGAGCCACAAGACCCTTGGCCAGGCTGGATACAGCTCTAGTGGGAGTGAAGAGGTGAGGTCCCAAACCGAACCAGGAGTTAGTATCTTTATTTCATCTTCTCATATTTTGTGTGATCGTTAAATGTGAGAGAAAGAGTGCTGTCCACAGAAGTGTGCCTGGTTAGTGCCATGGAGAAATGTCAACATCTCTTTGCTAGGCTAACGTTAACTTTAGCTTGAAACTAGCATTGCATGCTAACTAATATAATAGCACAGTGAAGCTTTTCATGACATTTAATGAAGAGTCGCAACATAAAACACAATTTCAACAAATCAGCAAAGCACTTTAGCTTAGACTAGCATTGTTCCCTTAATTGTTCTCACGAGGGTTAAAATAAAGAGGGGGAACATGTTAGTAGAATAATTTTTTAAAGAAAATCGCTTAGTGAGTAAGCTACGCCAGTTTGTAAACAGGGACCGCAATTCCGTCTATGGCCCGCTCGTTATCGGGCCACAGTAGCAGCTAGCTAATAGTAGCGAACACAAAGAAGGGGAAAGCTAGCGCCACTGTATCCTGCACAGCTAACTGTTTTCATACGCTGTCCAGATGCGGACAGAGTTGTCTGCTTAGCTAGTTTAAACAGGATATAACTCACAAAGCCCACAGGGTCGAAACTACCGGTTCTGCTAACGTTACAGTAGTAGAAGCACATAGATAACTAACGCTAAGTTTTAATCCTTTCTTGGTAGCATGCTTGTAGGTCAGAAGTGAGTTTATGCTTTCGAGAGAAGGGCATGGCTAACTGCTAGCTAATGTTTAAAGCACGACATTTAAATGGTGGTGCAGAAGTGATCCAAAGCCAGTTGCACCCTTTTTGTTAGAACCGAAATCGTCCTATATGTGGTCGTTAACATCTAATCCTGTTTGTGCACTGTGCACAGTAGTGGAACTGTTTACAGTGTTTCAGATCACAGCTGCAAGCATGAGGACGATGCACTGTACTTGTAGAGCATCGTAATTACAGACCCACCATTCCCCTGCAGTTTTTGTCACCTGTGTAGCTGCTCGTCCTAACTAATAAAGTATGATTAATACAAAAGGCATGGCATAATAAATAATATAGATTAGGCCTACATGTAATTGCATGCTAATAATTGAGGAAAATTCATTTTAAGTTGCAATACTAATCATATTCATGTTTTGTCTTAGACTTAAGAGGAGCAGTATTAAAACATCTGGTTTGAATGAGAAAATGAAAGCAATTTACATTATCTGTCACTGATATCACTGTACTATAACCTAGAGAAATAGTGTGATTTCTGACCACTGTTTTCGTATTGCAGTTAATGACATTAGTGGTCCAGCATATAAAAAAAGTAGTTGTAAATAGTTGTAATAGTAATAGTGTGTTCTATGTTAATAAAATAATTATTTAGAGAATTATTTTTAGTTTAGTGGAAATCAGTGGATATATTCAATGCCATGCTCTGGTATTTAAAACGAAAGCTACATACGAAGTGTTTTTGCTGATTTCATTTTCAAAGGGAGATGACTTCAGAGGATTTGAAGCTGAGAAAAAAGGCTCCAAAGGACCTGTATGGTCTCGACAAAACCTTTCCAAAGGTAAAGAAAAACATATTACTGCACCACATGACCTAGTTGTTGTAATTTCTGAACAGCACACAAAGTAAAACTTTGAACTTTGAATTAAACATGCAACACTGTTTCAAACAGGGTTGTTTTCTATTTCAGTTTTGCACTCAATAGAAGACCTACAAATTTTGTAATATTTATATATATTTGTTTAATAGGTGGTGCTGTCAACACGAAATCCAAACGACAAAGTGAGAAGCTACCACTTAAAACACCAGCAGTGGAGGCAGCTATCACACCACCTGATCCTGTAAAAGATGTAAAGTCACTGGAAGAAGTTTGCGGTTTATCTCTCGAAGCAGAGCCGGCAAAGGATTGCAGAAAAGGTTCGAAAGGAAAAAACACTATGGATCGACAGTCCACTAAAAGCGGAGCCTCATCGGCAGCACCAAGGATTACTATAAAGTTGGTGGCCAAAAAGAAAATGCAAACTGTAAAACAGCCTCATAAAAAATCTGGGAAAAAGCTCAAGATAAAAGGAATTGAGGATCAGCCTACAGCCAAGGACATTCAGGAGGAGAAGATTTCAAGTGCTCACTTCAAATTAAAAACTGAACCACATGAGGATAAAAATGGCACCCAAGATAAAGGAGGGGGCACTGTACCTGCAAGGAGGCGTGGGAGATCTGCTTCAAAGACAACAGTGCCTGTCAGCCAGACTGGCGCCAAAGTTGCACTTGAGGACCAAAAATCAAAAGAGAGAAAATCAGATGATGAATGTGACACTGTAAAGGAAGATGGAGTTGTAGAGCCACGAGGAAATGCAAAAAAAAATAAGTTAAAGGAAAATACTACAGAACAAGGTTCTGAAGCTAATCAACAAGTGATTCGTAGGAGCAATAGAGTCACTAACCCAATCTCTAAAAGATTCCCGGACAGCGCAGCTGAACCAGATAGTGTGAGTAACAGTGGTGCCATTATGACGGAGTCAAAATCAGTTTCTAGAATAGTTGAGACCAAACCACCGACGAGAAGTGACACACGAAGGCAAAGCAAGAGGCTTAATAAGGATGTTACAGTGCCAGAAAACCATGGTCCATCATCTACAGAGGAAGAAAATGTAGCTTTACAACCCAGTGACAGTTTGCCTTTGAAAGATGAGGAAACAAGGGTCCCAAGTTTAAAGCTGAAACGAATAAGAAACCCAAAATATGATGCACAGACCAGTGGTAAAAATCCAGCTCGAAAGAAAAAACGGAGAAAATTTATTTGGACTTTAACATTAGTGAAGGGAACAAGTAAGACACAGGGTGCTGAAAACACTGTCAAAGTAGCAGAGAAAGTGATGAGTGAAGTGGATCAGTCAACATTTTGTGACACCAGCAACAAAACCTGTGTCAACAATACTTTGAAAGGGATTGATAACAAATCTACACTGGATAATTCAGCCCCAGAAGAGATTAAAAGCACAGATAAGAATGAGTGTACCCAGAGCAAGGCTAACACATCATTTGAGAAAAAGTCTACTTTACAGGTGGAAATTGAAGTGGAACACATTGCTAAAACACCTTTACAAGAAATCACTAAAATAGATGAGAAAGTTGTCCCACCACTTCAGATCAAAAAGGTCTCTTCCCCTGGTAAACATAAAAGCTCAAAGCCATCTTTTTTAATTCAGCAAGTTAGTCCTGTGCCTGAAAAGAAAGAAGATGTTCTGAAAGAGCTAAGTGAAGTAAATGAGGATAATTCGTCTTCTCTGGATGCCGAAGTTACACCAACCAGGAGGCTAAGGAGGAGGACAACAAGCCTTGATTCACCACAAACAAAGTCTGTTAGTCATAAGCTGATGACCACTCAGAAGCAGAGGCTGAGGTCGGGTCCACAGGATAAAGATATTCTGCAAGTGGATGTTGAAGATTCTTCTCAGGTTTCAACTGAAGACTCCAGTTCACAAGTTCTTCCTGAAAACTCTTGTCAGGTTTTGCCTGAGGAGTTCTCACAGGTGAGCAGTGTTAACTCATCTGACATTGCTGATCAGGGTTCCTCAAAGGTTGCTGAAAATTTCTCACAGGTGCCAGGTGAAGTTTCTCCACAAAAGATGGAGAACGAGTTACCACAGATCAAAGAGGCCAAACTATTGCCTGTGCCTTCCAAACCTAGAAGATGTAGAAATAATAAATTAGTGAAAAAGAAGTCTGCTCAAAAGAAGAAGGGTGTTGTCTCATCTGAAACTGCTGTCCACACAGAGTTGACTACAGTTGGAGCTAGTAACACAGAGTCTCTGCTGAAGGAAGATGCTCAACCTTTAGTAACAGAGGAAACTCCGTCAGAAGAAAAAGATTGCACTAAGCCTGAGGCAAAACAGGATGCTGTGTCAGTGGAAGAAGAGCAGATACAGCCACCAGTGAAAGAGGAAACTGATATTCAGTTGATAGATAGCCAACAGTCTGTGGTGTCAGAAAGTCAAGAAAATGATCCAAAAACATTGTGCCTGCAAACAAAATCTCTGAAAAAAGTAAAAAAGAGACGTAAAAGCTTGATTGGACAGCGCCAGAAACACAGGCATAGAGGCAGAGATGGGAAGTTTGCTCCACTTACATTATCTGAAAATCAGAAAGTTCTTGAAGGGGATAGTGACATTTCAACGCCTTTGACTACTACCACACTGGACCCAAGCCCCAAACTTATTGGAGTACATAAAAAGTACAAAAAGCGACAGTCAGGCCTTCAATTTATTGGGTCTAAAAGGCCAAAACCACCATCTAAAATACTTTCTAAGCTGATAGAAATGGAGCTTGACAAAGACAGCTTGAAGCAGGAAGAAACGGACACATTAGTTGATGGAGGTCAGTCAAATGTTGTAGATACTCATCCTGGTAAATCAAAGTTTGTGAAAAACATCAGGCACTTCATTATGCCTGTTGTAAGCGCCAGATCCTCACGAGTGATCAAAACCCCGCAAAGATTTATGGATGATGCTGGAATGTCTGTATTGCCTCGAAGAAACTCCCCAAAGAAGGGTATGCAACTAGGCATCCAAATACGTCCAGGAAAGAGGCGAGATGATGAAACAGACAGAGCAATGTCTCCTATACTGGCAGTTAACGAGGAAGACATATTAAGTGAAGCTCAACTGGATGTTGATCTGTTTTCAGCTCAGGACCTTGATGACAACATTGATATTGCTGATGGACTATTTTCTGATAGCAAATGTGGTAAAAACGAAAAGAAAAGGTCTTTTCTAAAGAACTCCAGTTTCAAATGGCACATGCCAGAAGAGTCTAATGAGGAAGTATATGCACTGGACAAAACTCCAGAGAACAAATGTGGGGATCTGTTTTCATCTACACCAGTTGATAAGCCCACTGAACTATGTACTGACCTCCCGGATGGTCAGAAAAAGAAAAGTTCCCCTAAGTTTAATAAACAAACAGCTCACCTCAAGATTTATCAAAGGCTAAAGAAGCCACAGACTGGGCTTCCCAAAAGCAAAAACACAACAGAGATGGATAGCGTGAGTAAACCTCTTCAGCCCCCAGTTGATTTAGCAGAAGGACTTGATGATGAGGCCATGAGCATAAGCCTTAGGCAAAGGAATACAAATGCAGAGAAGGAGAAGTCCAAGCTGAAGATAGAAGACCTTGATAGTCCTGGAGTGGTGAGAAAAGTTTCTGTGTGCGTTAGGACTACAAACCCCAAGTCCCTTGTGTTGCAGCACACTAAAGACAAGGATTTAGCAGACAAAGATACCACCCAGCTTCACTCAGGTAACAGATTAGTCATAATCAAACATTTGTATAATTACTTAGGCACCATTGAAAAAGTATTGTAGTGGTCTATAAGTTGTCACATATGACTTTATATCCACAGGAGAGGTGCAGTCAGAACAGAAGTCAGGCACAGCTGAGGGTGATTGCCTTGGGACTGTGGAGAAGGGATCTTCACACAGAGCACGCCTTACTGGTGCAAATAAAAGAATGTTCAATCTCCTCAGAAAAGCTAAGGTCCAGCTCATCAAAATTGATCAGCAAAAACAGCTTAAGTCATCTGGGGTAAGGTTTTGTCTACTAAAAGCACATTTCTAGTCATCATACACGAATTCTCCAATAAATAAAATGTATA
>JAUYWH010000008.1:12848664-12874077 GCA_034779795.1 Ctenopoma multispine | reverse complement strand
ATATATGTATATATATATATATATATGTATATAGTATATAGTATATATATAGATAGTATATAGTATATATATATAGATGGCATGTATTGACTATTGATGCCTTGTTTTTGCCTGTTAAACCCCGTAGCTGTTATCTGGCCCAACTGGTGCCAGGTCTCGAGATGTGTCCTCTAAGAGACAAAGGAGAAAGCATAGGACTCAGCCTGATACTGATGTTCCAGTGAAGTCCGAGCCTCCTCAAGGACAAGTAAGTGTAGAAATGAGCATGCTGAAGGGAAGAAAATGGATCCAGCTAAAAATCTGTCCCTGGCTTTACCGATGAGTATGGCTGTTTATTTCACTTTGTGCAGTAGTTGAAGCAGGAGGTTGTCAAAGCTGACAATTCCACCCTTTTTTAATCTCTTATTTCCCTCAGCCTCAGCTCATCTCCCCTGTGTGCCAGGAGTTCCGTAGAGCAGGGGGTCCACGTATCAAACATGTGTGTCGTGCTGCCTCTGTGGTACTTGGACAACCTCGAGCCTTGGTACCAGATGACATTCCCAGACTTAGCGCATTGCCTCTGCATGAAAGGAGTAGCATTTCCCCATCAGCTGTCACTAAAGGTAACATTGATCTGATTGACAGATTCATCTGGATTTTGTTTTCTGATTTTACATTTCCTGTAACTTGAAATGTGATGGCTTGATGGTAGCAGCATTGGGGGTTTTGACAATACACAATTAGTAGTTTTAGCTACTAGGTCCTGGCAGAGGGTGGGGTTCTTTGAGATTCACTTTTATTTTGCTGATTCAGTGTTTTTTACATTTTAAACCATACCTGTTTGATTTTTTGGCAGGTATCCAGCTGAAATATAATTTGTAACCACTGTGATCAGTGTAATATATGAATCACACTCATCTACTGTATCATTACACACCAACAATCCATTATTTAAATGTGTCTGAATTTTAAATACAACCTAATTCAATACTCCATAATTTAAACATATTAGCTTAGTATTAAAATGCTGTAAATATTATTATTCTCAAAATTAGTGTCACCAGACTGTGGTTGCTGAAAATTCATGAAGCACCTTTTAAAAAACAAATTTAGCAACACATGGATAGATTACCATTGTTTTATGTGTGTTGCAGATATTGGGTCTCCCTCAGAATCTGACAGTCCTGGACTGTCAGATCCAAAGGTCACCAAGGTCAAAAAGCCATCAAATTTTGTGAAACGGAAAGGACTTGGGCCATTTGGGTACCGTTCTCGGAGGTGTGGTGTGTGCAAAGGTTGCAACCATGAGGAGGACTGTGGAAAGTGCATGAACTGCCTTGATAAGCCCAAGTTTGGTGGTCCCAATACCAAACGGCAGTGTTGTGTGTAAGTTAATTTGTACATGATAATTAGTTGTAGGGGAGCACAACACAATGTTCAAAATTAATGGCGATTTCTGTTTTATAAAAAGGTATAAAAGATGCGATCAGATTGAAGAGAGAAAAGCACGCAGACTCAGTGGAAGAACAGCACCCAAAGGTAAGTCTTCACACCCCCATCTAAGTTTCATCTTATTGCAACACTTGTACAGTATTCATTGTTTGATTTACACACGGAAATATATATATATATATATATATATATATATATATTTTTTTTTTTAATAAAGGTTCCTCTAAGCGACGGCGATCATCTCTCAGTGGAGGTCATTCAAGTAATGATGAAGGGAATGATGGTATTGTGGACTCACCAGCTGGTCTCCAGGGTGATGGCACCAGCCCCTCCCTAAGGAAACAGCCAAAGCGTGTTGTGAAACCCCGCGTGTACTTTGACCTGGTGGACTATGATTCAGATTTAGATGACAAAGCCTTCTCAAGCTCTGCCTCACCAGCCAGGAGAAGGGGCGCAGGACCCCGTTTCAGTCAAGGTAAATAAATACTAAGGAGGCAGGTGAGATAGATGCTTAATTATGATCTAGTCAAGTATTTTGCATTTGTAACATCAGTCACTTCACAATAATATGGAACAGTAGACTTTAGAAACTGATTTGTTCAAAGTTGTCATGTTTTACTTAAGTTTTTGCTAGTATGAGTACAAAGCCTCGTGATGTACCTCTTAATGATAAATCTTGTTTTGTCTTGACTAAGACTTTGTGTCATTGGATGGATTCCTGGGAGACATTTCAGATGATGAAGTCAGGCATCGAAAGTCCAGCTCACACCGTGTACCCCCTGCCCGGCGTAAACCTGAGAAGGTGGGTGATTCCACCGGAACCCTCCTACTTAATTTGTGGATTTGAATCTTTTAACATGGTTTAGCAGAGAAGTCACCTCATTTTGTAAAAATTTCCCCACCTCCATTTCTGCATTCTTATATATTTGAATGAAATGCTTGTGCTGCTGTTAGCCAGTATTTTCTTCTTCGTTTTTTCAACACAGCAATAGATTACTGTTTTTTTAAACATAATTTCAATTAAAGTTTGTATGTGGCTTATATCACAGTTTAAATATAGCAAATGTGCCCAGATGTTTTGACCCAAAATATTATTTGACAACATTAAGTGCCACTTAAAGCATATAACCTATTTTATATTTGAGTATGAGTGAGGTAATGTTAGTTACAAAACCTATGCAACAGAACCTGGGCTTCTCAATAGCTGATATGTCCTGTACAAATGTAATCATGTTATGCTTTTCTTTCAGGGTCTCTCATCTCAGGGTTCTATGGAGCAGACTCCTCCCAGTGTGCTGGCAGCATTGGCTCATGGATTTGAGCAGAGAGACGTTGAATCTTCTAAACCTACTCACAAAATAAGGGTTGACTTCAAGGTAGGATATTTTTGACAATATATTACTTACAGTATAATGTTAACACATTTTCATAGTCTTACATATGGTCAGTAAGTAAAACAACCATAGAAGTCCTATACAGTGTCTCTCAAAAACATATTTGTGATGTAGGATATTTGTGGTTAAATGCTTTTGCTAATAGATTTGTTTTCATCAAACATTATGCATTCCATTATAAATCTTAGTCTCAGATTGTTTTAAGGTCATTGTAATTCACATTACATTATAAATTTTGTCCACTAGAGGTCAGTCTTTTTCTTAATTCCAAAACGAATCAACCCTATGTCCAGTTAAGTAGTTCATGAGGAATGTGAATCAACTATTTTTGAGTATGTTTTGACAGAGAACTAAATTACTTGCATGAAAATCTTTTATTTGACCATGCCCTTTTCTTTAACCTGGCACAACATTTGGCCAACTGTTTCATTACGGGTGAAGCCATGTGAGAATTCAGCAGACATAGTATTGTCCTGGTAACTACTGCAAGTAGTCTTTTCCCAGCTGGTATTATGTTAATTATTGTGTTGTCTCATTTTCAGGAGGACTGTAGTTTGGAGAAGGTCTGGAATATGGGTGGTTTAAGTATACTGACCTCTGCACCTCTCATGCCGCCCTATGTCTGCTTTCTTTGTGCCAGTAAAGGGCAACATGAGGTTAGTGCTCAATATATTCTGCACAGTTTTAGTTGAAATTGATGATCTGTTACTTTGCTCTCTCCCTCTTTATATTTGTTAGCTGTTGACTAATACGTATGTTGTGAAAGTTACACATCTCCCACTATATAATACAGATTCTTTTAAAATGCATTTTGTCATATTTGAAATAGATATACTCTCAGGGCAATTTTAAAATTAAAGGGCTTTTTCATTAAATTCATATGTAAATATCATCATCCAGATGCTTCATTGCCAAGTATGCTGTGAGCCCTTCCACCAGTTTTGCCTTGAGCCAGCAGAGCGCCCATCTGAGGAGAACAAGGAAAATTGGTGCTGTCGTCGCTGCAAGTTCTGTCATGTGTGTGGCAGGAAAAACAAGCACTCAAAGGTAGATGCTACTACTATTTTTGTTTGGTTATATATATTTTTATCATTGTTAATGTGGTTCAGTGAGTAAATATCACTTTTTCTTATGTGCCCATCAGCCTTTGTTGGAGTGTGAACGATGCCAGAACTGTTATCACACTTCCTGTGTAGGGCCCAACTATCCAAAACAGAACAAGAAGAGGAAAGCCTGGGTAGGTTTGCTTTTCCTAGAAAATACACATTTTAAATTTGCATGCTGAGTTTAAAATGCATTTGTTGCTAGTTGTAATATTATGGTTTATATGCAGGTTTGTATGACATGCATAAGGTGTAAAAGTTGTGGCGTCACACCGGGAAAGAATTGGGACACTGACTGGAACCACGACAAAGGACTCTGTCCAGACTGTTCAAAACTCTATGAACAGGGTGAGGAGAGGAATTGTGTAATGCATCTGTTTATTAATCTCTTATCTGTCAACCTCACTAGTGTACGTTGAGACTAATCATCTCTATCTGTTATAAGGAAACTACTGTCCAATCTGCTTCAAGTGCTATGAGGACAATGACTATGATAGTCAGATGATGCAGTGTGGCACCTGTAACCACTGGGTACATGCCAAGTGTGAGGATCTAACCGGTAATTTATATATTTTTTTATCATTTGAGGGTAAAAACACTGTAGCTCATGGTGTAAAAGCTTTATACGTATTAGCTCTGCAGCTATCTCAACTTGTGAAACTATTTCAACTTACTTACATTATGAATTGTTTGCTTTACAGTTTTGAGATTCATTTGCATAACTTATAGGGCATCAGAATACAAAATAAAATGAGCAGAGATAGGGAGAAAAAGCTCACAAAGGCCATCCTTTGTGATATGTATATCCAATACATATCTAATTGTATGTTAACTATTACTGGCTGAGTGTGAATATATAAACTTGCATTAGTGAGTGCACATGATCTAGTGACAACATTTTCCAGTGTGTTCTTTTGTTTTCTTTAGAAACACAATAATAAGGCTCTCTGCATGTAACAATATTTTGGTTAGAGATGTATTACACTACTGCTCCACTAATAGACTTGTCTCCTGTAAAATAATTTCAGATGAGCTTTATGAGATCCTGTCTAGCTTGCCAGAGAGTGTAGTGTATTCGTGTCAGCCATGCAGTGTGACGCAGCCCAGTGCCTGGAGAGAGCTGCTCTACATTGAGCTCAGGGCTGGCGTGGAGAAAGTGCTAGCTTGCTTGCTTTCCTCCACCCTCACCCAACACCTTGTTACCTGCTCACAGGTAAAAGGCTCCGCTGCATGTGAGAAATTACACTGTTAAATTGTATGTTAGTTTGTTTGCAAAACATCAAATATACTATGATTTCTGTTGGCAGTGTGAAAAGTTGGTTGATCCTGACAGTGGAATAGAAGGACAGCCAGCCTGTGACCTCCGAGCTGTTGGAAAGAAGTTTGACAAAGGGTTTTATACAACACTGGTGAGTAATAAATACAACCTCTTATTTAATGTATTTGTACTCTTTAAAAGTGTGAAAATTTGTCAGTACTGAGACAATGTTTATGCCAGCCTAGAAGGAAAGAAGAACGTTATAGAAAAGACTGCAGGACACATTAGGAGACATGCATATCCACACACTGTTTTAGTATCATTACTGATTTCTTCTCTCCTAAAATTAGCTGTTAAAATAACTTTAAAACTTTTCACAGTCAGATGTTTTTGATTCAGGGAAAATTATGCTCTCGCTGAAAATACTTTTTAAAAAATATTTTAAAGAAAATGTTCCATGAAGATGTGGTTCAAGTGGTGCGAAAGAGGCTTGAGCAAGAGGAGCATCTCCCAGAAGAGCAGAGACCCACTGCCCTGGCACGATCTTACTACTTAAAGGTGAGACTTCTCTTTGAGCACTATTCAATATTTTTATTTTGCTAAGGGTGTGAGAAATTGCAAAAAGAATACATGAAACTTTATGTAATTTATGTTGTATGTTTATGTATTTATTTGTTCATTTATTTTTAGCTCCTCGAGGAGGTATTTAATTGGTTTAACAGCCAAGACCCAAAGGTGTGGAATCCCTCTACCAAAGACTTGCCCACGTAAGTATTTCATTTACTGGTTTGTCTACATGTATCTATTAATTCAAGAATTATACTTGGCATACTCTAACGTTCAAATAGTGCTGGAAATGTTAGAAAAACATGACTTTATACTCCATGTGGAGCTAATTTTATGTTCATGTGTGTGTTCCGAATATGTGTTTTGCATAACTACTTGGATACATATATGAAAACATTATTTATATGCAATGAATAATTATAAATTGTTTAACTTTGTAATTATTTGTTTTAAAGGGGGATGCTGTCCAATGCTGTTCATCCTCCTACAACAGAGCATATTTATGCCCAGTGGCAGGAAAGGGAGGAGCTATTGTCCAGGCCTCCACTAGGGCTCCTGCAGGAGGACAATGGTGAAAGCTTAGATGTGAAGGAAGAAGAGGCACTTTCTCCAATGTCCGGGGAACCAACAAATCGGAACCACTTCAAAAGCAGCAGTCTTGTCAGGCTCAAATTCAAAGGTAATGCTATCATTCATGAGCGGTGATAATAAAATTGGAAATTTCTATACTCAAAATAATGTTATGTTATGTTAGAGTAGATTAAATTAGGAATTTTATACTGGCTTCACTAGATAGCACAGTATGTCACAAATATTAAAAAACAACAATAAATACAGAACATTTTTTTTATCATCTGCAGTGTTTGAACCCATTTGATTTTGACTTTTGCACTTTTATACAGGGAAAAGGGGCCGACTTTCTAAGTCTGATCTAGACACTGGATGGTCTAAGGAGGATGAGAGACAGTGCTCTTTGTGCCAAAAATATGGAGACCTCAAACCTAATGTAAGTAAACCATGAACTAGTTCAGTGAAAATTGTAGATACCAATTTAGACCCTAAACTGTCAACTGTAAATACTGTACATATAGTACTGCTTGGTTACAAATTCATTAATTTCTTTATGGTGTTGTTCACAGGAAGCAGGCAGGTTGCTCTACCTGGGCCAAAATGAGTGGGCACATGTGAATTGTTGTCTGTGGTCAGCTGAAGTGTTTGAAGAGGACAATGGCTCTTTATTACATGTACACAGTGCTGTTACAAGAGGCCGCTTGATGGTTGGTTATAAATCTACTCTAAATTGATTGATTTATTATTTTAATAATGTGTATTTATTTATAGTCAATTGATTTTATTGTTTGCTAAATTATCTGGCCAAGATAAGACCAAAATGTGATAGCAATGCATCAGTCAGATTTTATACATGTTATAAAAATATATTTTTATTTTTGTTCCTCCTTTTTTTTTTTTTCCTTTATACTCCTTTATAATTTGCATTTCACCCTTTACATCGTCAATGCCATCCCCCCCACAGCGATGTGAGCGCTGCAACCAGACAGGTGCCACAGTGGGCTGCTGCCTGACCTCTTGTCAAAGCAACTATCACTTCATGTGTGCCCGGTCCCGTCACTGTGTGTTTCAGGATGATAAGAAGGTCTATTGTCACAAACACAGACATCTCATCAGTGGCAGGGTAAATTCTGTTCTTCTGCCTTGTCCCTTTTCAAATGTTGTTACATTGTAAAAGTTTGAAATTTGATTCCAGATTTTGTTATCACTCATTTTCCTGTGTTCTGCAGATGATAACTGGTCAAGAATTTGAAGTAATACGCAGGGTGTACGTGGATTTCGAGGGGATCAGCCTCCGCAGAAAGTTCTTGACTGGACTGGAACCAGAATTGATCAGTGTGATGATTGGTAAGTGCCTGTCTTTTAACTGCTTGCCTGTTTCACTCCTTAGTGTTTGCTCACCTGATCTTGTCACTGCACAGGTTCTTTGCAGATAGACCAACTAGGTGTGCTGACAGAACTTTCAGCTAGCAAAGGAAAACTGTTTCCTGTGGGGTTTCAGTAAGTTAAGTTTCATGTGTTTTTAACCTCATATAAACAAAATGTATACATGAAACATTGATTGAAAAAACAAAATGTTGTCTTTCCCTTAAAAGGTGTTCTCGTTGGTACTGGAGTACAGTTAACCCGTCACGCAGGTGCAAATATACATGTAAAGTCCGGGAGGTCCGACCCATTGTCCCTGAAAAGCCTGTTGAGGAGTTGCCTGACCAAGGAGACAATCAAACCATTGCTCACAGCCCCTGTGCATTACCTGGTGCGTATTTCACTGTTGGAAAAAAAGCTACTATTACTTCACATACTCATACAGCTCTGGAAAAAATTAAGAGACCAATGCATGAAAGCTGAGATTGCAAATCAGGGTTATTCCAACAAATATTGATTTCTGAACTCTTTCTAAGTTAAAACATTAGTAATGTGTTGTGTAAATATGAATACGAACTTGTTTTTTTGTTTGTTTTTTTGCATTATTTGAGGTCTGAAAACACTGGACATTTTTCATTTTCTGCAAATAAATGCTCTAAATGCCAATATTTGTATTTGGAATTTGGGAGTTACGTTGTCAGTAGTTTATAGAATAAAACTAAAATGTTAATTTTATTAAAACATATACCTTTAAATAGGAAAATCTGAGAAACTGATAATTTTGCAGTGGTCTCTTATTTTTTTCCAGAACTGTATATTCAAATAGTTTCAATAATAATATGTATTACTCTTCAGAATCGAAAGCCCAAAAGTCTGTTATGACAGAATCCCTACCCTCAACTGAGGAAAACTTTGTCCCAGGACTTCCACACAAGACAGATCACAGTGCAAGGCCAAAGATTCCCAGCTATCCCCAAACCAGGAGACCAGCTGGAGGATTGTCTCGACCTCTTCCATCCCCAGGTAAAATACTCTTTCTTTTTTTTTATATATATAAAAAAACATGTTGCTCTAGTAACAAGGACACTCAAGTCTTTAGCTTCTAATTAATCCTATTTTTTTACTTAGGATTAACCCAGTTGAAACCCCACCACATATTGACCATAAGTGATCTGGAGGAGACCCGAAGAGCTCGTCGCAGTCATTTGTCCCCCCCTCCCCTGGGCCCTGTAACTGGGCCTATCAACCTTCGTGCAGGAAAATCTTCCCTTCCTACTTCCCCACTGTTCTCACTTGGTGCTTCAGATACTATGATGAACTCTCCATCGTCCCGCCCAGTCGGAGGTAGAAGTGCTTCCTCTGTCCGATGCCCTGGGAATACAATGACCCACTGTACCTCATCTTTCTTTCCTCAGTCTCCCTGGCAGGACAATGTGGGAAACCTTCCCTCTCCAACTCTATCTTTCTCGTCATCCATACAACAGTTACCCAGAAGTCGATTTTCACTTGATCTGAGTCAGTCAGATTCAGTTGAGGTGCCACACAATTTTTTAGCTTCACCAGAGCCTGAAGATGTCTCTCCAGCAAATGGTACTTCACCTCAGGAGGACGTAGACCAGCAGAAGGATGTAGAAGAATTTCCCTACAGTTCATTTCACAAGGATCCCAGTATAAGTCAAGATATGCGGACAGAACTGGAGATTGAAGAAACACTCCTGAACGAAGGTGTGGCAATGAACTGTGGGAGACAGATAGTGGTGGAAGGTGATGATCAGGAAGAATTTTGGGGAAGAGCCCAAGAAGTACACAAGAGAAAGGCTCTTGTTGCCAGCCTACCACGGTCTGCAGCCAAGGATGACTTAGAAAACACCTCCTCTGATGAAGATATGGAGCATTATTTTGACTTTTCACAGACAATTGTCAGTTGTCCTGGATCAAAGGATCTTTCCAAGTCTCCCTCCTCCCCAGCCTCACGGTCTATTGCTCAGCTGGATGGCGTTGATGACGGAACAGAAAGTGATGCAAGTATAGCAACCAATGATGATGCACAGAAAGTTGCAGGTTCTACTCCAGCCCAGATCCAAGCCAAAACCCTAAATAATAAAAATCTACCTGAAACAAAAAATGCAACACAGGCTGTTCAGGGTCTGTTTCCCGGATCATCATCCAAAGATAGGCACACTGATTCTTTATCAGTGCCCAATTTGGTCACTAGCAAGAGTCCTACAGACAGTTCACCTCAAAATCCACCTAAATCCTGTTATTCCAGTCAGTCAAATGAGGACAACATGGCCTTTGTTTCTCCATGCATTTCTAGAAACTCTCCACTCAAAGAGCAACGTTCTGACACTCCACTAGTAAATCAGCAGACTGTGCTTCCTTCTCCAGTTCACAATGCCCTGCCTAACTTACTCACAAAGGTGCCTGAGACCTCATATTCAGAGGACCTGTTTAAAGGTTCCAGTTTAGCGTTAGCTTCTGAAACACCTATTGTTCTTGAGAAATGTGGTACAAGTGCACATTTAGCTGAGACGGTTCCTTTATTAGTAGGCACATCTCTTGAAACCCAACAGCTTCAACCCTGTAAAACCTTGAACTCAGATCCTGACAGCAGCCATTTTGTGTCATCAAGTGACAGATCTGCTGTGTTAATGAACCACTCAACATCTAATGCAACAGAGCCCTCATTACCAAATGCTGCTGATAATAGTCAGGGCACCCTGCTGGAGCTCCTTCAGCCTCCTCCTGCTATGTCCACAGATGTACAAAACCCTTCTCAAGGCCTTGTGGATTCCTTGCAGATGTATTCCTATTTACCTGGTTTTAGTCAGCAGCCTCTATCGAGTATCACACTTGAGCCAGTTACATCCTCTCAAGAGTCAACAGCCTTCCCATCTATGGAGCCTCTGTCCACTAAACTAACCACCCTCACTTCTGTTGCAGATGTGACACAAACACCGCTAAATGTTGCCCCTCAAAATGATCAACTGCTTTCAGCTACACCAGGCACTCCCCCAGCAGGGACCTGTGGAACTGTGTCGGTTCCAGTATACTCCACACAAACACAACCATTGGGTTCTACAGCTGTCACTTTTGTTTCTTCCTCTGCTTCAGTACCACCTATTTCTGGGTTGTCAACACAATGTTCAACTGCTCCACTCCAAACCACATCAACACCTGTGATCTTAAATGGTTACTGCTCTTCATCTGAGCAAAAGGATGCTGCATCTGGCCACACAATTTCTATCAACTTTTCTACTCCCAGGCCAGCTTTAGAACCTCAACAGCCAGTAGTACCCCAAGCGTTACCTGGTCATGCGATTCTTACTGTTAAAGAGGTGGGAGGTCCAAATGTGGATCCTACACCACATGTCCTACTAGTGAACCGTCTTGGGCAGATCTTTGTAAAGAACCCAGAAAGCAACACTTTCCAGCTACCCACTCCCAACTCCCCTTCGTATAACTGTGTCACTCAGATTGCAAGTCTTTTGCAAAGCAGTGCACTGTCAGCCACGCTGGCAGCAGCTGGTAACATGACTGCCGTACCCCCTGCACCCAATATGATATCAGCAGTTCCCCCGCCAATAACACCTGCAGTTCAGAATCCAACCACGATAACACAACTGCTCACAAACAATACTAATGGTCCAGTGCCACCAGTTACTGCAAAAAAGCCAAAAAAGAATGCAAAAATATCAAAAGATGAAACTGTTCCAGAATTGAAAAAAGCAAAGAAGAAAAAGGAGTCCACTGCATCAAGAAAATCTAAGTCATGTAAGTCCTCAGGGCAACCTGCTCTGCCAGCTGAGGATCCTCCCATAACTCCTGCTGAAAGTGCCCAAGCAATTATTAATCAGGCAATGGCAAGTAACTACACCCCTAAGTGGAGTGGGCTTCAAACATTAAGCCCGTCTTCCTTGGTTTTGCCACCTGGCCTATTAATTGAACCAGAGTCTGTTTCGCGTTGTTCTCCATCACCAACACCAACACCAGTTGCTACACCTCGCCCTCGCACCCATGTCCGCATGAAGAGAGTATCATCACTTTCAGATCGCATTGTCACAAAGAAGTGTAAAGTTGACTTCCTTCAACCAGACCCCATCAGTGAGGATGAGGACTGGCGCAGACCTACCTTTCCTACCATGTCAAGCAGAGCTTCAGGAGTTCGTATCAAGACCCCAACAGTAAAAGAAGTGTTAAACCTAGATGAGTTAAAGGAGGAGCATATAAGTGATTCTGAAAGCTCAGGGTAAGATTTTACTTTAAGCAAGTAGGCATAGAAGTATTTTTTTGATTAAGGGACCAAATAGATATTTTCAGATTTCTCGTTTTTTCCTTTCAACAATCCAAAACCCAAAAACCTTTCAGAAACTACCACAAATGATAAATAAAAACAGCAAAATCTTAACAAGTGAGAAACTCTTATATTAGATATTGTGATATTTTTGAGATGGTGAGATTACAAGAAAAATGCTAGACATGGAAGTAAAGAGTTTATGCAACAGTGACATGCTACAGTTTTTTCAGTGATTTAAACTCCCACATTCTCTTGTGTTTTGCACTGCGTGCTTTTTGTTACTAATGGAAAGTGTTCTATAAAGCTAAAATGAGACACATGTATATGCACAATGTATATTGTTTAGTTCTTAAACATTTGTACTCTTCTCTTTATTCAGGTCAGAGCCTTGGGATGATATGTCTCGGGGTGAACAAGGCAAACAGCACTCATGGGAACCAGTGGGACACAGCACCATGACTGACTGGAGGAAATACTCTGGTAAGCTAAAGTTTAAACAATGCAATTTAATTATTTCTGTGAATTGAAAAAAAAATTATAAAATGTGTTTTCTTAGGTGCTGCTTCTACCTCAGACGATGAACCACCACCTACTAATGAGAATGAGGAATGTCCAGCTAACAGAGATCAGCCGCACTTAAGATTTGAGATAACTAGCGATGATGGTTTTAGTGTGGAGGCAGACAGTATAGAAGGTAAAGCCAATACTGCATAACATAACTAACAAAATAATAAAATGTTTTCCTTGGTGTAGTATTTATGGAGTAATGGTTTTTTTTGTATTCAGTCAGCATTTTTGTTTCTCCCTTTAGTGGCTTGGAAAGCCGTGATAGACGGGGTGCAAGAGGCACGAGCAATTGCTAGGTTGAGACCTCTGACCTTTCAGAGGATCACTGGTGCCCGTATTATGGGCCTTCTCCATGACTCAGTGGTGTTCTTGCTGGAGCAACTTCAAGGAGCCCACCGCTGTCAGCGCCACACTTTTCGTTTCTTCAAACAGTTCAGCCAAGAAGATGACCTGCCTGTGAACCCCAGTGGCTGTGCCCGCTCTGAGCTCTACCTTAGGTATGTTGACAAGTTACTGTTACTCTGTACTGTAAGCCATAGTGAAACTCGCAGAAATTAACTTATGGATATATGGAACATATGGAAATGTTCTAGTTAACCATTACAGTATTGCTGAATTATTATATATATTATTTATAACGGTGCTACAAACACTGCAGTGTTTCCCCTACCATTATATTAGGTGGGCACCCCATCCTCCTTAAAGGTCTAGTTATTTGTATTTAATTTTATTCTCTATATAGCGCCACATCACAGCAGAAGTCATTTAAGGTTATCTTTCCGGTAAAACAGGTTTATAACTTGTCCGTTTATTAAACTAACTAAAATAAACTTATGTTATTCATCTTATTTACACAACGTCACTATTTCTACGTGGTCACGCGTTTACAATTTTCCTCTGCTCTCTGTGTTGTTCCCCACGGAGTTCCGCACTGATGCGCACACACACAGAGTAACACATTCCATGCGCGTGTAGGAATCTTGATGCGGCATGACAATTTTAAGTACCCCCACCCGTCACACCCCCACCCCACCAAAGCTGTAAACCTGGGTGTAACACTGCACTCGAGTGCAGCTGATATAGCTTTGTAAATGATGATGAGGGTGTGATAACTAGTGTTTAACCATCCATCCATTATCAACCGCTTATCCGAGATCAGGTCGCAGGGCGTTTAACCATATACATTTAAATCTATTGAGCTGTCCTGTCTTTGACCTTGAATTTAATTTTTTCTCTTGACAGGAAATCAACATTTGACATGTTCAACTTCCTAGCTTCTCAGCATAGACAGCTTCCAGATATTGGGCCTTATGATGATGAGGAAGATGACATTCTTTTGAAGTCCACAAGGTCAAACCTAATACATATACTTATACCTTCTTTCTATAAAATTCATTTGTACTAATTGTTTAAGAAAAATAATTCTGTAGTTATTTTATTAAATACATGTGTTTCAGAAAATGGCAAAATAATCAATTCTAGATATTTCGGTTGTCCTTTCTTTTAGACGAGCTACTAGTTTGGAGTTGCCCATGGCAATGCGCTTCAGACATCTGGAAAGGACATCCAAGGAGGCTGTTGGTGTATACAGGTCAGGAGAGAGCAACTTTTGCAAAATGATAAAAATCTACATAACATTTAAAACCATTTTTAGTTAGGTCATCACTTAGTATATACCAGTGTTGGGGTTTTAACATTGTGGGTACAAACAAATTAGTAAAGCTGAGTGAAGGTGGGACTCATTGCAACTCGAACACAATTTTGTAGTCACGTTGTCTTCTCAATAAAATTGTACTTGCAGGATGCCTGTGGTTAGAATAGAATCCTTAAGTGCAAGAAAATTCTAAATAAAGAAAATGAGAGCAAAGCCTGATCCGGACTCTTTAACCAACCTTTTTCATGAGCCATTATGTGAGTCTGACTTGTAACACAGATGTTTTAAATTACTAAGATCTCATTGCGATTAAGCTGAGTTCACAGGGATGCCAATGATAATCAAGAAAGATCTTAAACCTCAGTATGTCCACATCCCAGAAACAAGGTGAACAAGATAAAATTACAATTTGAGCACTGATGAGCACAATATTTTGACCAATGATCTTCTAACAGTGGTGAAGGTCAAGGTCAGTCAAAAATGTGTATACAGTACTGTATGTGTATCTAATGTAAATAGTCAGACTCGTACTAAAGCAATGAGATACCCAGGTTGAAATTAAACCAGTTTTACACAGTTTGCATGAATGTATTCGTCTTTGTTTAGAGATGGTTTAATGATGGACGTAGTTTGTGCAAGGACAAACAGCTGTTGCCTATTAGTTGCAATTTGTGGTTAAGACATGGGTAGCCACTGTAAAGTAAAACACAACAAATCAGTTAAATCCCTCTGAAACAAGGCAGTCCACAGCCATGCAAGCATTCCTTTACGTGGAAAGGCAGGGAACATAATCAGTGGTTGAATTATGTTTTATAGTAAATAAATAAATCTCTTCATTTTTAAATGGAACACTCCAAGAATGTGGACAGGCTGGATAGCAGATATATAATGTGCAGTGTTTTTTTAGCGCTGTTTAGGCAGGCAGTGGTTTCAGTTAAAGAAAGAGCCTGGTTTTAGTTAGAGGTGAAACTCTACTCAACTCTTATGAAACAGAAGAGCATCCCTGTACATTAGCTGCTCTGACCTTTTTGTCTTTGTTGCAGGTCTGCTATCCATGGTCGTGGTCTTTTCTGCAAGAGAAACATTGAAGCAGGAGAGATGGTTATTGAATATGCAGGCATTGTCATCCGGTCAGTGCTCACCGACAAAAGGGAGAAGTACTACGACGGGAAGGTTGGTCATATTTGATCAGTTAACAACAGCAAGAGAAGGAAACGTTTAGAAAGAGTCTGTTTCATTACATATATTTTTTATCTTCACAGGGTATTGGCTGTTACATGTTCCGCATTGATGACTTTGATGTGGTGGATGCAACCATGCATGGCAATGCAGCGAGATTCATCAACCACTCATGTGAACCTAACTGCTACTCGCGTGTGATCAATGTGGAGGGACGAAAGCATATTGTCATCTTTGCTCTTAGGAAGATTTACAGAGGGGAGGAGCTCACCTATGACTACAAGTTCCCCATTGAAGACGCCAGCAACAAACTTGGCTGTAATTGCGGGGCCCGGCGATGTAGGCGTTTTCTCAACTGAGGAAACCTTGAATAAAAAGGGGAGGATCCTGTTTACTAGTAAGCCTTAACTTAAGATGGCACTGGAGTAGGTTTAGGGAGGTGGCGGGCAGTCCGCACAGCAGGGGTATTAGCCACTATGAGACCTGTCAGTAACACTTGGCAAGGTAAGAAGTTTTATCTGGACATTTTAAGAAAGAAGGAGGAGGAGGAGAATCTGCACAGAAAGTGAATCACCAGTTGACAAGTTTGTGATCACATGGTACTTCTTGTGGCGGGTTCACATTTACAGCTCCTACAGCATAGTCAGCATAGCTGCATATATTGTGGAGGAAGTGGTTTCGGTGTTCATGACAACAAGATGTTTAAACCGGATATTTTGTGTGTGAGCTTCTGAATATACAAGTGACGCCAACAGAATTTCTTTGATACACACGTCAAGCCTTATCTGTTTGAATCATTGCTGAAAACCTATAACTAGACTTTGAGAGATTCCACATATGTTCTATTCATTTCTGGGGGTGTATGTCTGTCTATAGTACACTTGTAATCATGATCGCTCCATCCTCCAGTGATGAGAACATTATAGCCCATGTTTGTAGTGGTGAAGTATTTTCTTGAGCCATCCATGCATTCAAACCTTTATTTGTGTGTTTTATCTTACATTTAACAATTCTCACGTTAGTAGTTTTTCTTTTTAGACTTATTTTTTTTGTGAATAACAACCATGGTGCTAAGCTTTCAAAGCTTTGTTCTGTAATGTCTTGTTGGACTAAGATGTCCTCCAAATCAGGAATTCTTTAGCTGTTTATTCACCCTGCTGAGATCATGTATCTTAAATTTATGCACTCAAGCAGTTCTCTTAGCTTCATTGGAATCTAGTGTCTGCTTAGTTTCACCCTTTATATTACAATTTTGCTATTTTTTTCACCTGCTCTCTTCCTATGTGCAGCTGCAAATAAGATTATGGCAGTTTAATGGTTTCAGTCAGTAATGTGTCATATTTATAAAGATCGAAACATGTCTTTTAAGACACTTTTTTTTGTTAATGTACAGTCTATGTAGCAAACACTACCCAAGCCAAAAGTGAAGAGTTGTGGTGAATATCAGTTTTTTAAAAGTAGATTTTATTACTCTCATGGCAGATGCTCATTACCTATTGCAATAAGACTTTGCTGCCCTACAGTTGCACATAAATAACCATCAAACATACAAATCCCCTTCCTTTTTGTAAAACGTACTACAGCTTCTCTCTTAATCAGGGGAAACACTGGTATAAAGCATCACCACTGAGTGTGTGCATTCAGCTCCTGCACCAGGCTTGTTCAGAACACAGTGCACAGACTTTCTAAATGATGCTGTTGCATTAGTCTGAAATGGAGCTGAGAGAATGCACTCAGCACCTTAAAATAATGTTTAATATTGTTCTTAGTCGATGTTCAGTGCTGTCAGTGACAAATCTATTTGAATTCACGCACTGTTCAATTTGGTAATTATATTTATTCATGTTTTGATTTATATTTTTAATAGTAAAAGTTTGTGCTTTGAATCAACGGTGGCGGTCTAGTGTGTTAGAAGATCTCCCCCATTTGTGTCCTTGTTTGTTTACAAATGATGTCCTTTATTTCACTAATTTACTTGAATTTTCTTTCGGGGCAGTTATCCATTTAAGCCTTTATGACAAATTGTTCTAAAGCAGGTATTTTTAAAGAATCATTTTTATTTTATTTTTGTTATGCTAATTACTGACGGTCTTAGAATCCACCACAGGAGTAAAGTGAGCACTGTTATCCTCCCTAGACCCATTATCATTTTGTTCTATCCTTTCTTTTCAAATAATTTCCATGTTATGTCTTTATCTTATTCCTCTTTCTTTCTTGCATGTCCAATCACTGGGATGGAGCCCAGATTAACTTGTGTCAATCACCTTGCTGACAACAAGAGCAGAGTCACTCCCAACTCCTTGCAAGGATTCTACCTCAGCTGTTTAGACAGATGTTTGGGAATACTGATGCAAAAAGAGAGGATGATAATTTAAGAGTCGCTCGGTTTTAATGTCCTGCAAAGCTGGTTTGTTCGTCTTTGTGTGTGTGTGTGTGTGTGTGTGTGCGTGGCGTGCGTGCGTGCGTGCGTGTGCTCGCACGGGTGTGGGTGTGCATGCGTGTGTTCGTGCACAGTGAAGGATGCAAAGCACTAGTCTCTCATCATGACCATCTCTCCCAGGATCTGTTAAGAAAGCTGTATGTTATAAATATATACACACACACACACACACACACACACACAAACGTATATAAATATATATATAGTAGGATTATTTTAAAGTAAATATAAAAGACATAAACATGAGAAGATATGTGATCTTTAAATTTACATATTTGTTACCATGTACAAATAAACCCTGAGTTTGTAAATATTTGTATACATATTTCTAAACCTGTTTAATTTTTCTATGCACTTTTTTATTTATAATGTTGTTTGCTTAATAAAGATGTTAAGATGTTTGAACAAAGTCTCTTTTTATTATAAATGATGTGTAGAAAATGAGTATAAAAATAAACACACAGGCACTGTTACAAAGTCCTTTTTAAAAACACGATCAACATTTGTTGAGCGATTTGTCATTACTAAAGACAAAGGTGGATAAAAAATATGTCAAAGTTATGTTATTTATAGCTGTCCAGAGTAAAATAAGATGTTCAGTGCAGAAATGAAGAAATTGCACAAGCTCAACATGCATATAAAGACAACAAAGAAAGTTTTGTACTGAAAACTAATCTTGCCTTTCGAGAGACATTTCAATGTCCTGATGCTGCCTAAGGAGGCATTTGTTTTTGTCCTTTGTAATTCCAGTAATTTGGTATTGTGTATTTACAACAAAACAAAAAACAAGAGTCTCTCAGGAGACAAATTAAAAATATAAGAAATGGTCAAAATTGAAGAAGTGACTAAAATACAGGATCTCACACTTCCCTTAATGCAAGTTGATGTCTGAAAACGTGGTTTATCACAGTTTGCCATAATTGAACTCCAAGTTTTGTGTGCCAAATGCATATGCTGTTTTTTCCCTAAAAAGTCTCAATTTAACAACAAGTAATCTGACTTTATGCTAACAATCTTGCAAAGCAGTCTTCTGCTATAGAACTATTGGATTCTGTCTGAGTTTGGCAAGAACAGCAACAGCGTCATTGCGCTCAATTAATCTGAACAGTTTAGCTAGGTGCTCTACAGTCCAGTCAGGGTGGCTGCTGGTGACCCCTTCCAGCACAGCTTTCAGAGGGCTCTTACTGTCCTTCATAGAGTAGGTGTAAGTAATCCAGGTGGAGGGGAAGGAGCAGTGAGAGGCCAAATGCTTGGTATTCTTTACTACGTGGCTCTCTGGGTCCAGCAAAATCACCAGCTCTTCCAGAACATCCAGGTTGTCCAGCACTGTCTGTAGTGGTGCTGCTAGGATGTCAGGACCTACAGTAGGAAGAGATGTGCACAGTGATGTAAATGAAAAATGGTTGTTGCCATTATGGGCATATATATATATATATATATATATATATATATATATATATATATAATTGGTGTGTAAAGTTTCATGTCAGGTACAAATAAATATGCCACAACTGCACATTACTGGCTCATAACAATTTCAGAGGATTTACAAAAAAATTACAATCTCAGAAACTGACTAAAAGGTTTGTAGAATATTCAGGAAAAAAATTTTAATTTCCACTCACTGAGTATGTTCTCCAATTCACTCTTTCCATCTGGAGTAAAGAGGGGAGATAATTCTTTCTTGTTGAGTGAAGATCTTTTGCTGTTCTTGTACACCATGTGCTGACCTGTGTTAAAACCAGACGTAAGAGACAATTATTGTTATAATATATGTTGACACAACCCCATTAACCCTAATTTTGTGAAATTGTGTTTATGTTGTAAAACACCCAATGAATAAAGTACAGTCTTGACTGCTGCAATGCCTTTCTAAATGAACTACCAGCATATGCAGCCAATCCAGTGACAAGCACCTAGAGATTAGTCAACTCAACAGCACCTCTCTATCTGAACATCCTCATCCAGGTCTACCATCCCTCTTTCCCACTACATTCTGACAAGGAACAGCACCATATCCACACCACCCCAAGCAAAGCTCTTCAGTTTAGGCATCTCACAATTGTGGACTAAGATAATGCTCAACAGCCATACTCCCAATATTTCAAAATAATTGTTGAAGATTGACACTTCTGACAAAACCGAAACATGTCTCTATGTCTTTATCTGTATCTAACCTTTACTTTAAATATGCAAACCTCTTTTCCGCTTTATGTAGATAACACAAGCAAATAGCACAAAGATGATGAAAATGCTGGCTAACGGTATTGCCCCTGCAAAAAAGGGAAAAAAAGGTTAAATTTAGACTTCAAATATATATATGTATGATATGATATGATATATATATATACTGTATATATATATATATATATATATATATATATATATATATATATGTTTCACCTACATGATGGAGTTGGGATTGCTCTTGTCTGTTCAATCTGAAATGAAAATGGAGTGAGAAACCAAAACCATTTTCCTTCTTCTATTAAATGTGTGTTTTTTAGGACATTTCAACAGGCTAAATATTTTTAAAAACAGGAAATTGTCCCTAAAGAAAATGGCACTTCTGACATAATCTTGTACTAGTCACCTTTTAAGTGTGGTTACTGGTAGTTTAAAAAAGATAAATGTCTTTTTTTTTATGACTGAACTTATAAAACATTTCATAAGTGCGTTAATTCTTAACTTGCTAAGTTAATGCTAAACCATAATAGGTTTAGCCATAATGCCATAATAATTTATGTAGTTCATCACTGTATCACAAAACTATCAAAGGTGACAGTTTATGAATAAAACATAACTGCATTGGCCTCTGAGACAAAGAGAAGAAGACTATGTGAGCCAGCCAGCTCAAAACTCCATTAAAATAATATGTGACAATGTTACTGGGCCAGACAACTCACTGTGAAAGGAACTTCAGTCGTCAGCGTTCTGCAGAATAATAGTAATAAAAAAGCAAATGTAGGTTTTTACTTGAAAGCCAAAGAGGTAAATTCTACATTTTACAATTCCTGTTAATTATGTAATGTAAAGAAAAAATGTGTATTAGAATAATAAGTATTCGTTATAGACTGCAGAGACTTTGTCTCACCTTGTTAACTGACACTGGGTGTCAGTAGTTGATGTGCAGTTGCTGGTAACTTTATACTGAGGTGGACATGTGGTACAAGGTTTACACACATTACTGCTGCCATCATTGAAAGTATTGACTTTGCACTTTACGAAACCTTCATGTCGCCCTCCATCATCATCAAAACCACAGTTAGGGGGAACTTCATATCCTTTATTATAGAAACAATTATATAGATTAATAAATTATGATTAAGAAATAATAATTAACAAATGTAATTGGAATTTTTGCTATTTTCTGGTTTTCTACATAAATTAGTGATGAAATGTGATTTGATCTTTGAAAGTCATAAATATCAACAAACACAATATTTCTAAACTGATAAAACAATAAGTCATGATCTTTCATACCTTTATTGAACACACCTATTGGAGATACAGAGTAGTGGTGGAAAAAGTAATGGTAGAAGTGCTTTATTGACCCTTTGAAAGCAGTAACCTTAAGCAAGTGCTTCCTATAATTGTGGATTAGACCTGCACGTCCAGAAGGAAATTTGGATTGTTCTTTTCTGACAGAACTGGTGTGAACTGCTCTTCTGAGTTCATTACACAGCATCTCTGTTACGTTTAGGACCACTTGAAAAGATGAATTTTGTCTCCACAACCATTCTGTAATGAATTTACTTACATATTTAGGGTTATTGTCTTGCTGCATCACCCAGCTTTACTGAGCTTCACCTTGTGGACAGCAAACCTGACATTATCCTGTAGGATACATTGATCAGGTTGAGAATTTATTTTCCCCTCCGCAATGGAAAGGTCCAGGTCCAGAGGCAGTAAAACAGCTCCAAATCAAAATGCTTCCTCCACTGTACTTCCCTGTTGGGATGATGTTTTTGTGTTGATACGCAAATGTCTTTTTACGCTTCCTAAGCAATTCTAACTTCATTTCATTTGTCCATAAGACATTTTCCCAGTATTGAGTTTCAAGATCCTCTTTCCCAAACTTCATGCTGCAGTGTTTTATTTGGAGAGCTTTTTCTGTGGTGTCCTGCCAAGGATACAACGCCTGTTTTTCACATGGCTGGCTCATGGAGACACGAATGTTAAACAGCTCTACAGGCCAACAGTGCAGATTATTTATAAAAAATGGTTATTTAAATTGAAAAAGTCACATTCTTAAACTCAAATCTTCAAGAAAAAATACAATATGAACATCTATTTTGTAGTGTGTGTAACTAGAACGACAAAAGTAATACTGCGTGTGTTGTTGTTGAACAAACACTTCAGTTTGGTAAAATCACAGTTTATCATTCCTAAAACCTCTACTTCCTGGCTGCGGGTTCATCGGGACGTGCAGAAGCTTACAAACTTTAGAACAGCACAAATCAAAGATTTTTAAGATACCGGGCAAAATCATGAGCAAAGACTCAAATCAGATCTATTGTTTTTAAAGTCTTATGTACAGAGGAGGAGTGTGCAAACGTTTTTAAAGAGGGTCAAGTTTGAGGATGTGAAAATTCCTGGGACCAATGGGCCTGTTTTAGAAAAAGATTTAACAGCAAAAGTTACATACGGATGCACTGTTTTAGAACAATTTTATTTTCATTGTGATGATTATCATTTTCAAATGTCAATGAGGCCACACAAGAGTGAGCAACTGAAAAAATACATCAAGTTATTTTTACTGGCCCAGGTTGCAATCCCTGGACTCTGGTGGGATTTCTTAACAGTTGAGCTAACAAGAACAACAAGTCTGAAGAGAACATGCCTAGTATAGAGCAAAACAAAGTTAATACGCTGGTGCAGCTGTTTTCACAGTGTTAACAAAGACACTCCCCAAGAAGCTTCTTTCAGGATTGCAGGGAAAATATAATCCGATATATGCTGAATTACATTTACTTCTATTAAAATTGTTTAAATTGTTTCACTTAACAAGCCTATTTAAGGCAGGTGTGAGGTGAAACCAACCAGGAGGATAAATATGTGGTCACTAACCAACTTCCCTCAGATTGATAAAGTTCTGTGGATGCAGAATGAAACGTCTCTACTTAAAAGAAAGAAGTCCAGTTGCCATGAGTCAATCTTCAGACAACTTTAACTGGATGACTGAGAATCTTCACAGACATACTTCTACTAAAATATTTTGGGACTAAACCGGTAGCTTGGGAGCCCCCTAGTGGCCGTCTGGCCCAATGCATCTGCTTAGTTTACATAGCGCAAGAGACGGCTCACTTGTATAGACACAGTAGCAAATCGTCTCGATTTAAAGACAGTATCTCTGACTGTGAGCTGAAGAATGTCTAAACTCGTTGAATTTACTCTGTAACTCTTTCTGTCTACGTGCAAGTGAATATCGCGTGGTTGCAGGTCATCTGAAATCTCTTTTTTTGTGAGGCGCAGCTCACATCAGCTAATACTGCTGCTGACACTCTGTGTTTTTCCAAGTCCGGGTGTCTTCAGTCAGCTCCTTTGTTCTCATTTCATTGACTGGACTCATGGCTTGCTAACATCTGACTCTAGCTGACCTTAGTGACATCAACAGACTAGTGTTGCCATTATTTATATCCCTCTGTATTTGTGATGGGTGTGTTCAAGCAAAGACAAAGACATTAAAGACTTCATTGTTGTGTTTCATCAGCTTAGAAATATTGTGTTTGTTGATATTTTGTGACTTGAGTGAAGATGAGATCATATTTTCTGCATTTATGCAGAAATCCAGGAAACTGCAAACAGTGCGGTTACTTTTACTTGTGACTGTATAAGATAAAATAATAATAACCGACCTTTCATTATAGGACATGGCAGACATTCTATATGTTTATAATGAAAGTCAGAATAGAGCAGAATAGAACAGAATAGAATAATGACCGACCTGGATGTATGCACTTCACACATTTTCCAGACTCCTTATCCCAGCGGGTTTTCACATCAGAGCATTTTTCAGAGTACGGGGTCGCCATCATTACTGATCCACTCTGTAGAATAAAAAATGTAGTACCTATAACTTACTGTAATACCTCAAACGCTTTAGCTGTGAATCCAAGTAGGCAAAAGCACTCAGCAAGCGCAGGTATTTAAAATAAAACTTTCAGATAATTAAGTAGACTGTTTTTCTGTTCATGGACTCTAACCTAAGTCTAGAAGGGCTGAAGAGGTCTGGACGGAATAATTTGATCTACGCTCGCTGCTTTAATCCTAAAGTCACATCGCTATACTGTTCTCTTCTATTGGATTATAGGCCACATAAATATAGGGTAATAAGGAAAAAAGACGGCTGGTTTAAAACATAAAAATATCTCTTACTGTCGTGACTGAGTGAGACGGAATTTTATAAGTGGGCTCATTTCCTTTTCTAAACTGCCGTAATAACTTCCGTAGAACAAACATATAAAAGGTTATAAATAAACCATGCTGTGAGACGGTGAGAAGAAGACTATATGAGCCAGCTCAAAACTCCGTTAAAATAATATGCGATAATGTTACTGCGTCAGACTACTCACTCAATGTGAAAGGAACTTCGGTCGTCAGGGTTCTGCAGAATAATAGTAATAAGAAGGCAACCTGAAAGACAAAAAGAGATTCTAAAGCAAAAACACTGCTGTTCCGACAACCAGTGATGTAAAGTAAAAAAATGATTCTAGATTTTATAATATGAACTATTTCTTATGGACTGCAGCGACGAATATGTTGCACAGCCGATGCCATAGAGATCCAGCACATCAGGTATTTTCCCAGACTTTCCGAATAACAGTGTCAACTTCGGTTAAGCCTCCATACACCCGGTGGGCGTATATCTCTTTTTTTATGGCCATCTAAGTAGGCTGCTGCGCTTTATTTCAATTTTTGAAATCACACAACATGCACATATATCCTCTGATATGTCATGGGCTTTCTTCATGCTTATATCCTACAAATAATCATAGCGAGCCGCCCTGTCCAGCCCTCGCTGCCTTCATAAAAAGTATTGACCTGGCACTTTGGGTGTGACCATGTCGCCCTTCATCATCATCAAAACCACAGTCAGGGAAAACTTCATATCCATTATCATAGAAAAATAAATAACATACCATAACATGACATGACATAACATACCATAACATGACATAACATAACATAACATAACATAACATAACATAACATAACATAACATAACATAACATAACATAACATAACATAACAGAAAAGAATAGAAAAGAATGATGACCGACCTGGCATTATACGACATGTCACACATTTCCCAGCATCTTTATTTCAGAAAGTTTTCAGGTCAGTACATTTTAGAGAGTACCTCATCTATCCACCATTGCTGATCAGCTCTGTAGAGTGGAAAGTCCAGATCCTATAATGTCATTGTAGCACCTCCCACATAGCTTTTCTACCGAATGGGTTCCATTGCGTCTCCAGGACATTATATGTATATATTTGCATGAAAATGAACTGCAAAATACATTTTATTATTATACATACTGTTCTGAAAATATATCAAATAACAAATGTGATACATACATATATA
>JAUYWH010000008.1:12786232-12848564 GCA_034779795.1 Ctenopoma multispine | reverse complement strand
TCTAATAAGGTTCTTTAAATGTTTTTTGCAAAAACAGTGACCATGTCTGGAGGGTTCACAAACTTTCAAGCAGCACTTGTATGTGGGCTCCTGAGAAATGCAGACACCAGCTGACTGTCACATGACAATGGAGGTAACTCCAGTGCTTTGATATGTGACAGTTTGGATGACTCTGGATGAACAAAAGTGTCTGCCAAGTAAAGACTGTAAATGATCAACTTGCAAAACAAGTGACTGCTGTATGCTGCGAACTCAATGATGTTGCAATTATAAAAAGGCCGTGAGTGTGAAAAACACATGGAAGGGCAAGGAAATTTGTAGTCAGTAACTACAGCTGTAATGGTAATAAAAAAGCAAATGTAGGATTTTAACTTGAAAGGCAAAAACATAAATGTTAAAACAAATAAAAGTAAAATTGTTTTGAACTATTTGTTATAGACTACAGATCTATCTATCTATCTATCTCTGTAGTTGTGGTGTGGAAAACGTGTGTCATGTAGAAAACATGACTCATCAGTCACTTCAGTTAGCAAGATTTTACAACTGTTATTCTAAAGAATTGGGTTTCCTAATGCTTAGAGAGTCATGTTTGTGATTGCAGGGTTCAGATGATGATGATAATGTCATCAAGTGTGCCCTGATAGAGTCTAGGTCAAGGTTTGCTCGGAAATGCAGAAGCCACAGGATATATTGCAAGGTGTGCCAAACAAACAAAGAAATCTCAAAAACGATACTTCGAATTTGTCATATTTTGATATTTTGAGAGAGAGTAGAAGTAGCTGAAGAGTTTGATGTATAATATGTGCATGATATGTTGTGTTATTAAAAGAGATACAGAGATAAACGAGATAAAACCGATACGATAATTTACGATATTACATTTTAATGCCAATATCGACTGATAATATCGGTAGGCCGATAATATTAGACATCCCTACAGACCTTTGCTCCCCTTGTGCATCTGGACATTATGAGCCTGACACCAGTCACAAAAAGGAGATAACTCTAGGGCTTTGATAGCTTGGATGAAAAGAAAAAAACTGATGATGTACTTGCGAAACAAGTGAACTCAAATATGTTGCAATTATCAAAAGGCAGCGAGTGTGAAAGACACATGGTTTCCACTGCACTGGAAGGGCATGGAAATTTGCAATCACAAAAGTAATCAGTAACTACAGCTGTTACAAGTGGTGTAAAATCTGTAATAAAATACTAGTAAAACAGCAGTAGTATAAATAAATGTCCTTAGTTATTTTCCACCACTGCCCACATGATTACACTGCACACATTGACACAGACATTCTATAAAATGTAAATGTCAAACCAAATTCATGTCTGTCTGCAGCTTAGTACGTCACTTTGTTCCAATCTAGATTATCACAACAACTGTATAATGGATGGATTCCCATTTAATTGTGGCATAAAAACAATGCTGCTAGTATGGCTGTATGTTCACTGTTGTTTAAACAGCCTTTTACAGGCTCAGTAGCACTCTTCATGATGTGAACTAATTTTCATGTTGGCAGAGCCTTGCTAAAAAGCTTTGGCAGACTTACAAGTAGTTATTTTTTCATTTATTTGGTAAAAATTGAATGTTTTCAAACATCCTTTTTTTTGCTATGCTTCTAATGCATACATATTTTTAACACGTAAATAAATACCATTGGTCAGGTGCCTTTTTTTTTTTACAAGTTACATGTTAAATTAAGTATGTATTGTCCAAGTTAGTAGGCTTAGATAACTGTTCTGTGCTGTGTAGAGGAAGAGGGAGTATTGACAGGGAGTATTGTGGCATTACTGCTGAGGCAGCAGGATGATAGAGCGTATCTCCAGCTGGAAGGATATGTACTTAAAGCTGTCTCCCAGTGTTTTGGCTGTTCGTACAGTATGCAGGCTCAAAAAATGAAGGTTTTTAGCACCAACAGGGTTGTTTCATATGTCTAATATGTAACAGTTCTTAAGAAACAGGTTTAGGCTTTTTTTTTAAATGACTAAGTGGTTACAAGAAAACAATTTTTTATTGCTCTCATTTTTCACTGCTGTGTGTTTTTCTGACTGATAATGATTTCTAGTGATGTAATTTCTGTATGACAACCTTCTCTTATGTCCTCAGGTCTGAAATCAATCTAGGAACCATGAGAGTCAAACAATCATACTCAGGGTCTGCTTGCTAGTGTTTAGAGAGACCAGAGGGTCAACGTCTGGGAAAACAGTGAGCGTTGGAGCAATGGGGCCTCCAGGTATGACCCAGGATGGGACAAGAGGACAGAGAACATCCATGCACTGTCAGAAAGAGTCCATTAAGGTTGTTCATTCCACATCTTTAGGGGAGAAAAAAATGTGTGTAAGAGCTGTATAACAAATGCAAGGCTGTCATTTGGTCTTTTCCAAAAACACTTTCTTTTTCTGAGTAACATTTGTAGCACTTTGCCAAGAATGTCTATGCAGCCATCCAAGGGAGGCCTGTAGACATTTGTCTTGTTCTTATATCTCTTTGGTCAAACCATCAGTCAACGTGTCAACTTTATACAACAACTAGCATATGAAGCAAGAAAAACTATTGGCAAAATGTAAAAGGAAATGAATCTGCTGTTACACACTCTATGAAGTCAATCAAGCTATTAATAAGTTAACAAAGTTGTGTGAGGGAACGATAACATCCACTGTTTCTTTTTCTCCAGACACACATATCCTCCGCGCATCCTCTCCCAGACATCATGCCAGGAACGTTTCCTGAGCTTGCTACAGCCAAGCGGCGCCACAAAAGAACAACAGATATTCCTTATCATGGAAACAGTTGCTTGCTTCCACCCTCCTCCCTTAGTCTCTCGGATACTGGACAAGCTGTTCTGCGTCGCTGTTCACTGAGAGACACCAACTGTCCTCGCCATGCACTCAGTTTGCCTAACATGGTCAGCACCAGCCCCCTTCGTATGACCCCCAATTGTCCTCTCACTGCACTCACCTTCACACAGCAACATATCCAGTCCAGCTAGAAAGGTGGAGAGGCTGGCAAAGCCCCGGAGTAAACTCCTGGAGAGTGACTTTAACCAAACCCCCACCCTTCCCCCAGAAACCAGACTACAACTTCACTATGTCTCCAAGGATGGAAAGTGTCGTGTCAACCTGTGTCACATATCTGAGAGAGGGCGCTTCCTGTCTGACATCTTTGCCTCTTTCGTGGACCTGCAGTACCGCTGGTTTCTATTTGTTTTCATGATGTGTTACATCACCACCTGGTTCTTATTTGCTGGCCTGTTATTTTCTGTGGAGACACAGCGCACAATTGGTTATGGGTCATGTACCGCGTCTCCTGCCTGAAGGTGTGCTGCTGGTCATGATGGAATGCATTGTCGGGTCCATGATAGATGCACTCATGGTGGGTTGCATGTTTGACAAAATATCTCGACCTAAAAAGCGTGCGGAGGCACTTCTTTTTAGTTGCCCTTGCGTCATTGCCAACCGTGATGACCGACTGTGTTTGATGTTCCGTCTGGGAGACCTGAGAGAGATGGTGGATGCCAAGGTCCGTGCAAAGTTAATCAAGTCCCGCCAAACAGCTGAGGGTGAGTTCTTGCGTCTTGAGCAGACAGAAATTGACCTTGGTTATGAAACGGGGTCAGACCAACTCTTCCTTGTGTAGCCTCAAGAGATTCAGCACAGCACTGACTCTAATAGTCCAGTTTGGGGACTGGGCCCTGAGCAACTTAGACATCAATAGTTTGAGATAATCATTAACATGGAAGGAATTGGTGAGGCCACAGGTGAGTAATAATAGTAATACAGTGTTTTGGTTGGATGAACAACTTCATTGCACAAGTGCAACTCCAGTGCAGGAAGTGTTATTCCTTTGCTCAGAGGTTACATTGTGAAATGGGTTAGACTGGGCTGAGACTTTGCTGTCAGGGTTTTTACAGTAATTTTCGCTTTGAAAACCACCTCGGGAAATTTCATATCACAATTTTGTGGCAAGCTACAGAAACCTCAACTTGGTCAATTAAATCTAACCAAGAGAAAGGGATAAAAAAAGGACATATGATGTTTTTCTTTGTTTTACATATTTCCCACGAACAGGCCAGGATGAACACATGAGATTTTGGTCAGTTTGTCACCTTCTGAAATTTTGTTTCTCAGCTTTTGACATAGAACTGAAATCCAAACCCAAACATTTTTACTCTCCGATACTCTTACTTACAAAACTTTTATTAGATTGACTTTCAATACAGCATCATGGTTCACATCTAGTTTTATATTACCAATACTGTACAATCTGTTACTGTACATTTTTTGAGAAGAGGGAATTGACTGGCCCAAGTCAAGATAGGATTATATTTATTCATTATAAATTGAACCATAATTTCAAAATGTTACAAGGCTGAAGGCAGAAAAAAAGCTTATTTTTTTACAAGAAAGAAATTAAATGTCCTTCACTGCAGGATATTCACATTTGCAGAAAGTCTTTCTTCATCCTGTTTAATAACTCTGAACTGCTACCCTGAAACAGATACTCCCAAGTTCATGCTCCTGGCCAAGATATCATCCGGCAGACTGAGAAGTTCTTTTTTAGAGACCAAACAGTGATGTACTCAGAGAGGTCATGGAGATTTTTGTTGTTGTTTCCTTTGTATACAAACACTTTATCGTCTTTCCCAGAATGTCACATGTCAACATTTTAATGGAAAATGCAATGTTTTTCAATACAATGTTACATGAGGTTATTCAATGCCAGACTGAAAACAGATGTGTTACCAGTTTGTAGACTGGTTACAGATGTTAATAACACAGCCATGAAGAAAAGAAAGAAAGAGGAACAGCCGGAAAAAAACATGATTTCTAATGAAATTTGTGATAGACGTCATGTTACAGGCAGAAACAAATGTGTTGGTGACAGCTGACCTGAGACTTTAATCAACACTGTTGTCAGTGTAGTTGGTAAATGCAGTAATAATATTGATAACATTTTCTCATTCAGTCTTTGTGAATGTTGTGTAATGTTTTTTTCTTGGAATGTCTATGTACAGTTTATACTCTGTGAAAACGTCATAAAGCACAGTTTCAACTGCAAATGCTGCATCATATTTATCCACCAAAAAGTTCCAGCAGGCACCATCTGGAAGTTGTTTATGAAAGAGCTGACGTAATACAGTGTTTAATGCATGTGAATTTATTTCAAAAGAAAAACGTGTGGTTGCCTAGATTTTTTTTCTGGTCAAAGATTGCTCTTCTGCTGCTTGGAGTCTCATTTCAGCCTGTTTTTAGTGTCTGTTGTGTCTCTCTCCTGGGAAAATAGGTCAGACAGGAGTCATTCTTGAGCCGTTGAAAACAGATACTCACTTGAGATCTTTCTTTTTAACATTAGAGAAAAAGTTGTAAGAGAACACTTAAAAAATGAAGAAAACATAAAGGCATTTGACAAACCATAAAGGTCACTTTCTTAATAAAATCAGAGAAAAAAGGAAGTCCTTTGCCATTTTCTTTTGTTGGCAATGTTTTATTTATTTATTTTCTCAAGTAATGAGAGCTATTCAAAGAAAACCGCAACTCAGAGTGATTCCAGCTATTCACAGCTGTACAAGCAGGGAAAGAGGAGTAATACTGGCTTTATACAGAAGGGTCACTTGGGGCTGAGTAAATTTATCCCTCTAATCCCGAACATGGACCTACGTGACCTACCTTCTCAGACAATAACCACTTGTCTGAGAGTGCAATAACCTCATAACTGACAACACGTGTAAAAAAAGAAGAAACTGTAGAAACTATCTATTATTGCTCAATGATGGCAAACCAAGAGTTTGTTAAATGTCTGAATGTTTTCTTTTTTATGTGTAAAGTGCTGCTTTTTTTTTGTTATAACTCAACAATTTGCAGCTGTACAAATACTTTTATTTAAACTTTTATTTAAACATTTCCACATTAATTGACCGAAAATATAATACAGGTGACATTACATGTCTTCAGAAACATATTTGCTGTTGCAAATTAATGATGATTAGGAACAATCTAAACATTTTTCATAATTACCAGAACTTGTCTCAGTTTAAAAAAAGGACAACAGTAAAACTGTACTATTATTAATGTTCATAGTGATAAATGTTTGACTTGTAACAGGACGTTAAAATAACACGTTTAAATAATAATATGCATGATGGTACATTTGAATAAAATCATTGTTAATGTTATTAAAACTTGCTTTTCCTACTGTGATAAGCCTACATTTCTAAAAAGGTTGCTCCCCTTTGGCAGTAGGATTGTCTTTTGTGGAGATTCTAGCATATAGCGCCATCATGTGGCTGTAATGTGTAGTTACAATAGTAACACATTTAATATGTTTGACTGAATCACTATTGACAACATTCAAGAGGAGAGAGCATGTGAAGGCAGTGAAAGTGAAAGGAGTGCAGAAAAAAGCTCACCATAGCAGTAGTAGCAAGTAGACACACAGGTAACTCAAACACAGGCAGATCACAGTAATTAACTGATGCTGGGACAGTGCAATCAGCCTTTGAGGGATACAGGTTGTGTATTCATCATATATAAGGATGAAAGAAAAGATTTTAGTATCATATTCAAAATAAATAATTTAACAGACATGTATATTAATTATTGGTGTCATATAAATTAAGAATTAAGAAACTGCACAACCATTTTGATTGTCCTCTGTTTAAACCCAAGCTAAGATACTATAGTTTGTTTACCTTTAAAGAGTTATAAATTTAAGTTTTAGGTTAAATTTAAATTATAAGTTTAGCTGCCTCCTAGTACTTTCTTTAACATTCACAACGACATTTTAATTTACTTTTAATGTCTGTACAAATTACAAAGAATTAGCAAGGTGGCTGTTGTGTGTAAGCTTGTTTAATCAATGCATTAGTGGTCTGAAATATGGTATACACTTCCATTAAAACTCATAAATGAAAGTTGAATTAAAGCTTTATTTATTTATTTTCTATCACACAAACACATTAAGATAATGCTGTACAAATCAACAAATATTTTTCGTTAGAAAAAAACCCTGAAAACTCCACTAAAAGCTCCCCTTAGGAAGCATGGTGTGTGGTTACATACTTGTACAAGAAACTTGTGGTACCTTTACAGAGGTGTGGCTCTTACTAAATAGAACATTATCTTTTTTTATTTATTTACTTTTTTATTGACAGCGCAGAAAATCTACTAAAGCACTAATAAAATATACTAAATTAAGGTGTTCCTAAAACCATGCAGTGAGTTCCACACTGCAGAATTGTGCTGGTTATTAATGCAATGCTGCCTGAGAGATCACTGGTATTCAATATTTTATTCATCACCTTTTTCAGTTGCCCCTGTCCCAACTCTTCTGAAATGTGTTGCTGGCATCAAATGTTTTTCAAAAACGTTTTTCACATTTTTCAGTTTTTAGTACAATTTTCAATCAAATGCAAGTAAATTGTTTTTAAACTCATTGCATTCTTTTCCTATTTACATTTTACACTGCGTCCCAATTTGTCTTGCAAACAGAGTTAAAGTATGCAAGTACGGTTATAGGATTTTGACAGATTTGAATTTGATCTCAAAGTCTCAGTAACTTAGATTGTATCAGTGCCGATATCTCAGCCACTGGTCCCATTTTGACATTGTACTGACTGTTACAGTAGTTGCCTTCATGAGGGTGCTATAAACCTAGTTCAAACTTACAAGGTTTACTCAGCTGGTCTAATAATTGTGAAAGTAAGAGGGTAGATGCCTGCGTCATTCAATGAGGACGGGCTGTTGATGTGGCTTTAATGCACGTACATGATCAAATGTGAAATGGTAAACACTTTCAATACCTTTTCTGACATGTCATTGGAAATTAGTGCTCTGTTCTATGGTTATGAATGTGAATACAAGTCACAGTTTGCATGCGAGTTGTAACTTCAGAACAGTGGTTAAGTGTTGAAAAAGGACCTTTTTGCTTCTTGTTAGGTTTATCAGACATCAGCTGGGACTTATCCTTAACATATATTAAAGGAAAAAACTAAGGCTACACCTTTGAGAACTATGTATAGATGTCTTTGAGTCAGGGCTCAAATGTGAGATGTGTACAGGTAGGTGTTGTTGATACTCCAGTCAGGCGGGAAGTCCTGCACTGCGTGGCTCTTGATGTGTCTTTGCATGGCAACCAGGCTGCTGCAGAATTCCAAGCAGACTGTACACTGATAGGGCGCAGCCCCACCATGAGTCCGCAGGTGTTTGATCATGGCTGAGTAGTCCCGTGAACGCTGACCACAGAGACGACATTCAAAGGGTTTCTCTCCTTGAAGCACAGAGACGAGAAAATTGGGGCAGGAAGAAAGGCAATGACGAGAGAAGTGTTTTCATTAGAGAAATGGCCTCATTGCTTTAGGTGGTATAATTGCGTTTATTACTATTCTGCCAGTATTTTCTAATTTTATATGTACACTGCCATATTACTCGACTGCAAGTTATTCAGTAAAGTTTTCCCAATTGAGAGATCAGTTGTTTAATTTAGAAGAAAATCAGCTAAACTAGGCCACCTTTGCTCATCTAGTTTTTCACTGCATGCCGTATTTGCAGAGAAAATAGTTTGACATTCTCAATAGTTCAGGGTTGAATAATTTGATATGACTATTGCATGTTAATGAAGTCATAATAATCAGAGAGACATTTAAACCAATGAGATTCTGACTCAGCCCCTGTGAGCCCATTATCTTAAGATGTCAAACTTCAGATCTGTTCCTCTCAGCTGCTGTTAAGGTAAGGAACCATTTTTTGGAAGGGATATTCCCTTGATTTCTAATCAAGATCATGTGCAGTATGTCAGTAAACTAATTTTAAGCACCATTGGATGGTGGGCTTCTTCAGGCATCTCGCCTGATTGAAATACAGTTGAAAGGGCAGACTTGATCATCATATAGAAATAATGCAGCTTTGACAGCAGTTAAAACTTATATAAAGTTTACTTCTATTTTATTGTCTCACAAGTGTGCAAATTTCAGGTTTCTGAAAGGCGAGTTCCATACTATTAAACCAGGTTAATGGTGAAAATGTAATAGTCTGCTCTGGAAGATGTTGAACAGGAATCCACAACATATGAACTAAAAATGCACAATGCTAGGGTTACAACTAATCTCTCTCTCTCTCTCTCTCTCTCTCTCTCTCTCTCTCTCTCTCTCTCTCTCTCTATATATATATATATATATATATATATATATATATATATATATAAGACTTAAGAGTTTAAGTGTTTATTTGAAGTCAGATTAAAGCTAAAGATACCTACTTATCCGTCTCCTTTCATATGAGAATGAAAGAAATATTGTAATTCTCTTGGCATTATTTGTAGTTTGTAATATCCAAAATAAAGTGAATCATAAATTTACCACACTTTCGTTCATGCATTGCTGTTTGCTTACCAGTGTGAACTCGGTGGTGTGTGTCCAGTTGATGTTTCAGACTGAACTTCTTGGGGCAGTGTTGGCATTGGTAGGGTTTTTCTCCTCTGTGATCTTGTCGATGGGATTGTGGTTCATGCTGCACCCCATCTTCTCTTCCGCAGAACCGACATCCTGCACAAGCCTCACCTGTGTAAACAACAGGATGGGAGAAAATAAAAAACGCTGCGGTGGACATTGTGGCCTTGTCACAAAAACACTATTCACAAGGGAATAAAGCAGGCAGAATTGCTTTTAGAGCCTGCAATGATTAGCAGATATATCAACCGAACATTTGATAACTGACCAATCATTATCAGTTGCATCTCTAGTGTGATGCTTTCAGTTCTGTTTTTTATAATTATAATTTGAATATTGTTTGAGTTTGATATTGTTATGGGGATAACACAACACACAGTGAATGTGTTATCCATGGGTTATGGGCCATGCCATTTTCTAACATGTTGTATATAAAATAATTGAAGAAAGAGGAATTGAGTCATTGTTAATGTAAATAAATTATTGCAGCTGCAAGAAATCTGAGTGTAAATCCTGCTAAAGTCAGCAGGAGCAGTCAAACCCAGGTGTATAATCCTCCCTGAACGCTTTTCTTTGACTTAAACTAATTATTTAAAAAATAGCATTGCAAGAGCATTAGGGCAATGCATTGGTGTGTTACATGATTTTTAATCACTTGTCAGGAGCTCAAATCTATTTCTGGTCAGCATCCTGTTGCAAGACAATAAATTCAGTTTGTAGAAGTTAACTTTCCTGTCATGCTGCACATTTTAGTTGCAACTAGGTATCTTGGTGATTTTTTTTAACATTACAAAGGTGTGATTTTGAGGTTAAGATAGCAACTCTGAAGCCTTTCCGTACCTTCGGTTTTTTATAGTTTCTCAACTAAAAACTTGGGCCTCATAGTATAGACAGGATGCTGAAATAAGAAGGGGGGTACTGTAGTAGGGGAACTTGAGAGAATAAACCACAACAATTGAACACTCACCACTCTAAACACAACCTACTGAGACCTGCTGTCATTAGCACATTTCCTGTCCAATATTTCTCACTTCAGAAGACCTAACATCTTGTAAAGATTATGCTTTAATTCTGGACTTATACAGTAATATAATTCAAGGAGAGGATAAGAATTCTAATTGTTTTTACACATTTAATGTAATTATATACCATAAAGGAGCACTTGACGATTGCATTACGTACTGGTGTGCAGTAACACATGTTGTAGGTTTTAGTGTAATCTCTTAAAGTTTGAACATAATGTTCCATTGAGCAGCAATAGATAAAATATTTTATCAGCTGGATAGTACAAACTGAATACACTTATACACATATACACACATGTATACACAGACTATTATAATATAACTGTTATTGAAGTAGCTTATAAGCATGTTATACACATTTATTGCAATAAATCCATATGTATAAGGCATGTATATATATATATATATATATATATATATATATATATATATATATATACACCATTTTTTTGGTATAGGACAAACCACTGTTGTGATGCAGTATATACTGTACTGCATGTATCTAGCTGTATCTAGTAACCGCACTACTGCTCCTGCTGCACCATGCTCTCAAAACCACAACTCTCTTTATCACTTTCCATTGCGTAGCTATGTGTCTTGAATCTACCGAGGTTAGAGGTCATGACAAAAACTTTCTAACTATCCATTAAATTGATTAGTTGTACACAGTACAGCCACTGCTTAAGCCTTGATCTTACTGTAGAGTAATAATAGCATGTTCAGTGTTACAATTAAATGAATTCTCTGTTTGGCATTATCATATCATTACCTGATGGTGTAGGGGCTGACTCCTGCAGCACTGGATCACCAAGAGCATTTGTATTGCAGTTTTGGCAGGCTTTAACTCTCTCTGTGCTGGCCTTGGGCACCTCAGCGTAACTGCAGAAAAATAATGTTCTTATGCAACAGTGGCAAAACTGCACTAATAGACAAATTGTACCTATTAAAAATACTAAAGCAACTTGCTTGTGGACCAAAGATATGCTTAATTGGAGTAATATAAACTGAAGTTTCACATGATTGTGGCTGCAAGAATCTTCTTATATTTTACAGCATTTTGCGTTATCATGCATAACGTCCTTGAACAACCTTTCCTTCCTCTGCTTTCCCAACCACAGTATATTATTTATAGCCCTCCTTCAAGGTAAAAGCTCACAAACCTTTCATAGAGTAACAGAAACAGGGTAATGATTCAACACTAAGGAGTAACAAGTTTTTCCACAAAGACATATAAGATATATATATATATTTCTTGTGGTATAGACATGGCCAGTCTAAACACTGAAACCATGTTTCAGTGGTTGGAAAAGCTTAAATTTTGCATAGGAGGGGAGTAATTTAGGGGGCTCCCCTTTTCACAGTTTGGCTACACTGCATGGAACGCTGTACAAAATGCGTGAACTTGAAAAAAAAAAAACAGAAAGAATAATCTTAAGCAATGTCAATCAGGTTTAACACCATTAAGCGCTACAGAAGTATAGAGATAAATTCAATCATATTTACAACACATTTCGACTAGCTTCATTAGAACTGTAAGAGCTCAAATCTATGTTGAACTAACCTAATTTGTAAGTCTTTGAAAAATATATGATCTGTGAGATAGGAGTTTTACTGACTAGGACTGCCAGGGAAGGGTTAACAGGTGAAACTGCTCTAGTTGGAAAGTGCAGGAGGCTCAATCGCACACATCTAACCAAATAGCAGTGAGTCAGGTACTGTAGCTGTCGCAAGGGAACAACTGAGCAAATTAGGAGATTCTAAATGACTCTGAGAGGAAAAACAGGGAGACAATGACTGAAATAAAAAAACAGAAGTTTCCAAAATCATGTCCGAATGCCAGCTTACCTCGGTTCACGGCTTTGAACGGTCCCATTAAATTCTCTCTGGCTGGATTTTTTTCTTTTTAACAGGCCTTGCTTTAATATGCTCCCTACCCCCATAGAACCAGCATAAAGATTTTGTGGATAACGTGAATAAAAACCTGAGTAGCCCACTACGGAGCTGTTAACTGGGTTTTGAAATTGGGGGCCCAGTAGAGGGAACATGTGGGGAGAGGAAAGGGCGAACGGGTATGCTACAGATGAATGATTTGGGGATTGAAGAGGGTGTGCTGCAATTAAGTTTGAATAGTTTTCAGCTATTTGCCTCAGGGTGCTCACAGAATTCCACATGTTTGTAGAGAAAGTCCAAGGAGAGGAGAAAGAGGAACTGCTGGTAGCAGGCCTGGTAATAACACTGTCTCTGTTGTAAGGTGTTGTAAGTCTGGGCTTCTTTCTTTGACAAGGTGGGCTGCTGTTGTTCTTTGCTGGATCAGGAGGTAAAACGTTTTCCATGACAATGCTCTCACTTGTTTCTTCCACTGACGGGGAAGTTTCTTTCAGCACTTGGACTTTCTCATTTAGACTTCCTTTGTTTTTTTCTTTGGTCTCCTCTGCACTTTCTTTTTCTTCTTTAACATCTCCTATTTCGCTTTTTTCTTCCTCTGTCGTGACTCTGTGGTCAATGGTGTCCAGCTGCTTCCGGCACTGGTCTTCCAATGGTTGCATCTCCAACATTTGAGCAGCTCTCAGCAACAGGTGCAGGTCATCCACAGACACCTCAAGAGCCTGAGTGTAGGTGAAATCCAGGACCTGCTGGAAGGTGTGTGGGGAGAAATACTCCAGAGTGCAGTGAACTGGACTGTCTGAATCTCCTTGTGCTAGCTGTTGTGCCAGCCTTCTGCTAGCACAGGCTAGTACTAGCCGATGAGCCCTGAAAGTTTGCCTCTTCACTGAGATGATGGCATCACAAAGCGACCCCGAGCGTCGCAAGGTATCTGCATGCTGCAGAAAGTGGAAATATTGCGTGTTGTTGATTCGGATCATTTCTGAAGTTTGTAGAATACTACGAAAAGTCTGAGAAGAGAAAGTAAAAGGAACAAAAAATCAAAACAAGATCCTATTAGATTCTGCCTACACTGTTCAGTTTATTTGCCTGCGTGGTACTAGGTATGTGACATTTCTAGAAATGCCAAATTGCAAGTAGGAAAATCACTTTGTACATCATCAGCAGGGAATAGCATGTGATTAACAGATAAAATGTTTTTCTGTGGTTTGAACAATTTTTTCCGTCCCTTCCAGACAGCATTACCTGTGGTTAGAGTTGAGAGGGCTGAATGTACTCAAAAAGAATGCATTTTTTGTTTATATTATCACAAGTTGGTGCAATTGTAGATTTGCTTTCACCTAGTTCATTAAATGCTGCCTATTTTTGGCAATAGGATTTTTTTTTACTGAATCATGGCATTGTCTGATATTGTGTCTGAATGTCTGGTTGATGTGATATTCTGCACTCCCATACACGCTGTAAAGCCACAAAGACCTAACAGTATATGAAACCATGACTAATGACTGTACACACAGGTAAACATGAGTAAAGTTTGAACGTCAATAACAATAAGACTGTATTTACACCACATGCACACCACACACATCAAATGTAAGAGTGAGCAGGGGTGGAATATTTAAATATGTAAGCATGTTACAGAGATACTTGGAATTAAACATCTAAAATTGAGAATACATGGATGAAAATGACGTGTCTGTATGCTGAAACTACCGGATGCCTGGGAGGTTTTCAACTTCACACAGTCTGAAGTCTATAATAAACTTTTTTCATTATACAGTGTGTGGTCGGTTTCTGCAGCAGAGGTCACAAGAACATTGCGCTATTACAGAGTTTTTTGTTTTCGCAACCCCATTCAGTCCTCTGATGGTGACTGTAAATTGAAAGTAGACGCGAAACGAAATGACATTTAGTTGTCTGTAGTTACAGGAATTCTTTTAGATGCGCATGCATTTTTGCAGACTCAAAATCTCTCGCTTCGTCTTTATTGTTAATCAAATGAAAACAATTAAAGTCATTGGAAAATTATTTTAAAGTATTTTCTGGCTTGTTTTATTAAAAATGTTATATTAAAACAATAAAAATCTTAAGTGTAATTTAAAGTTGTTCTAACACATTTATAACTAATGTTAATTTTATTATATCTTATATTATGTATTTCATTACATATTATATGGAGGTAGTACAGTACATAGCACTGAGAGTGAAAGTGACAGTAGAACAGTTCCCATATCAGCTGTACAAAGTAATTTAGATTAACTGTATTTGATAAGACAGGGTACTAAGGTTTCATTTTAGTGTGTATTTATTAATTTTTAAAAAGTCTTTTAACGCACATAATTTGTACTGATACATGTTGCAGTGTTGTGAGCGGAGGTGAATAAAGTACACAAACTCAATACTCAAGCAAAAGTGCAAGTATTTGCCTAAGCAAATACTTGCACTATGCTTACTTGCCTAAGCAAATACTCGTACTTTTACAACTAAAAGTTCTAAAGTACATGCACATAATCTTACTTAAAGTACAAAAGTAAAAGTACTCTGCTAAGAAGAAAGTGTATTTTAACATTAAAGAATATGATGCTGGTGAAAACATAAATGTATAGGTTTTGTCCTGATTTGTCTTACAAATTCTCAAAGGTACAAACTAAGGTAAAATGTGTTGTTATACTCTACTACATTGTGGAACAGAAACAGAAGTTGGTGAAGGTAGAGCTGATTTTAACGCCTTATATAGTGACAGGACATTAATCCATATCTGATACATCAGCCTTTTACTAATATCTGATTTATATAAGAATCTATTACTGCAAAAAGTAACCAGTAACTAAAAATTAATTTAGTGGAGTAAAAGTAAAAGTAACATAAAATGGAACTACTCCAGTAAAGTACAAGTAGCTCTAAACTGTACTCAAGTACTGTACTTGAGTAAATGTACTTAGTAACTTACTACCTCTGGTTGCGAGCATGCAGAAAAATTATTATGCAATGCAAACATGAATTAGTACAGTAAAGTCAATCTTCTGCGTACGTGAACATACAGTACTGTAGACCCGCGCTGTGGGAAAAAAATTGTAATGTAATATATAATATACAGTATATGTTATCTATACATTGGTATATATTATGTAACTTGGGCCAGTATAATAGATTTATTCAGTTGATAACAATTATTGTTTTATGTATAATTAATAATTGTAATATGTGCAATCGTGCAACTGTGCATTTTTTACTCATCAATGTAATGTTTATATAAATCCACAATAATGATTATAATAAAAATTATAGTATAGAGTAGAGTAAGCGTAATAATAGTTTTAGTCAGAGGCACTATGGCAATACTTATTAAGTGGGTGAATTTGTATGCTACTATGTATCATGTGATAAAGAGCTTTGAAGGAAATACATGCAGGGACATTTTACAAAGACTTTAAAAGTGGTGTCATGTGTTCTTCGATAATATACATATAAACGTCTTCTTGTTTCAGAGCGAGAGAAAGTTCAGAAACTTGTCTTTCAGTAGTGAAGAGTGAAGTGCCAATCCATTAAGTTTGGTTCCAGCTGTTTGTTTTGTTGTCCTTTCAAATATTATGTCTTTCCTCTTAATTATATGGATACGATAAGACTGACACATACACTCACGCATTTTCCGTTTTCTGTTAAAGTAATGCATATAGACGCTCTTTTGAGGCTTTTGGCCTGTAAAAAATTATTTGGTTGTATTCTGTGCTATTTTGTTTTTAGCCCCTGCTAACCTTGTCTACGTCTTTAAAAGCTTTAGACTTCATTTGATTTTGCTATAACAAGGCTTGTGCAATAATCAAATCTCCCCAGTGCCGCTCAAATCTACAAAGCACTCTTGCAGAGTTGTGACATATTTAGCAGGTCTTTGAGCTCCTTGCAGTCACAGTACTATCTCGGTGCTCACACAGGGGAAAACCATGCATGCATATGTCAGATTTACACATCCTTTGACAGGACATGAAGTTACAGTCAGCCTCCCCACAGTTCACATGTAAAGGACCAGAGTCGCAAGAGAGAAGCCTGATCTAAAAGTCTCCATGGGCAACAGAAGATCAATAGCAGCACACTATGTTGCGTTTACAGTAGATCACAGAAAACACAGCTAATTAGGCTAAGGATTAGCAATTTTTAAGTGCATCTGCTTATGGGTTTCAGTCTTAGAAGCTTAAGAATCACCAAGCTCTGTTAAGAAGCGCTTACCTGGTATTATATTATCCCTGGAGAATGATGAGCAAACTTGCACCATGACTGTGAAGTGACTTGTAAAGTGACATGTCTGTCTGGGTACAGGTTTTGCTGTAGGACAGGGTGGTTTCCTCTTTTGTCTTTACAGTCCCTCCTCTTCAACCTATCTCTCCCTCATTGGCTCATCGATTATAGTGCCAAATGGCTTGTTTTTTGTGGTAAAAGATGATGACTTTCTCCTAAGTAAACCAGTTTCTGTTACTGGATATTTTTGTAGCTTGTCTTTGTTTGTTATAGTTTTCCTTATTTAGCTAAAAGCATGGAGGCAGTGTACAATTCAGCACTCATTTCATGCAACATGCATTATATTGAAAATGCATGTAAACAAACAAAAGATAAATAACTTAAAATTGAATTTGACTAAATAAATAAACTATGTATACAATTGAGTGTGTGTGATAGAGAAAGAGGGAGAGAAATGGGGACAGTGGTTGGAGGGATATTTGTGTGCCCAGTAGATGCTGTGCACCTGTACATGCTGTACATGATTTCCTCCCTCCAGCATCACTTGCTGGTCACTACATTAATAGGTTGTTCTGTGCTCAGACAAAAACCACTTCAAAGATTCTGTGACAGGAAGTACACAGACAATAGACCGGTTATACCAATAAGCAGAACGAGGTTTCACTGAAACCTGCAGCCTCAAAATAGAAATATATACTTTGGCCAGATGTCGGTGTGAAAACCTGTAAAAATAGGCCAACTGTAGAAAGCTGGTCAGTTTAGCAGACCTCCATTGTTGAGCGCATTATGATGCCTTAGAGCGCAAAACAATTTTTTTGATATTCTATCTGTATTTGTTTATTTTCCCAAACATTTCGACAAAGGTGGATTCTCTGCGTCGCTATGCCATATAGTCCTGGTCACTGCTAGTTTGTTCTACTGTACAAAGACAAGAACCTTCTGCAACGAGTCCAGTGGTTAAATATAACTGAACAACTCATTTCTGATGCAGTAGGACATTGGTGAAGCACCTGTGTGCCTCAGAAGAGACTTCTGATTTGAATTCATCTCATATTGCCCAATAGGCAACATTTTTAAAAAGTATAAAATCATTAACGTTAATAATTATTGTAATATAATGACATACTTTATGGATCCCCTTGGCAAAATATAAGTTATATTATAATATGTTATAATGGTACAATGTGATATAATATGGGTGTATTTACATTAAACATAACTAAAGACCCAGCTTTTTTTCTCAGGGGTTGGTGGAGACCGAAAAAAGAGCTAAAAGCAGAGTGGAGAGTGGATTTACAATCAGGTCATTGGTGGCCAGAAACATTTCAATAAATGAGTATTAATGTAGCTCAATGTCTGCACAATGAGTAGACAGGCCAACATTAGCTAGTTGATGGTTTTTTAGGTTGTTGTAAAAGTAATGTAAAAATTTTAAATGATAAATCATAAATGTAAAAGGCCACATAAGCAAACAAGGAAATGTAAAATTTCAAAGAAAACCCCAACAGGAATAAAGCAATCTCATGAAGAGTGACACATTTACTCAATTAGAAGTAGGCCTTCTGTAAGTGTAAGCAGAAATGTGATTACAAACTGAAACAAAAAGTAAAGACCATAGCTAAAGGTGCTCTCTGCAGTTTCCATTTCAATAGCTGAGCTAGACTGTAGAATGTAAATTACAATTGAAGAACAGATACAATGAAGTCTGATTGATACGAGAGCGTATAAGGCAACATAAAATCACATGGAAAAAGTCTACTGAAGTCACATGTGGTATGAAGTGAGACGCAGCAGGACGATGAAACCCTAGTGTTCTGTGGTAAAGTCTTATTGCTCATAATCAAGCTGCTCAAAGCTGATTTTCTGTACATAATGTGTGTTAGCTTTAGACAAAGAGTAAAAAAGTTTCTGGTTGATCATCTCTTTTGTTTGTATTTAAACTATGAACATGAATACCTCATGATCTGAATAACATCTGATTAAATGCAGAAATGTTTTATATGTGTAACTTCAGAGACAATATAAATTTAAATTTATTATTAGTAGCAAAACAAAGCTTTGGCGTGCCTAAAATTCACAATACAATTACGTATAGGTCAAAAAAAGTAATTGTTCCAGAATGCCGGAAGAGGTAAAAGTAGAGGTTTCAGATAACTCAGAGGTTTCAGTAGTTCTGGTGCATACTGCAAGGTTTGCTTTTGGCTATCGAGAATGTGCGTAAATGTGTAGCCATTTGATACAAGTTGTCAAACTTCACATTTCCTTCTAACCCCAGTTATCCACAGACTGTTTAAAAAGCTGTTCTTTAGAACAAGGATTTCTTTTCATCAGTTAAGCGGGGGTGATAATTATTCATCAAAATTAAAATATTACTCATCAACAAAGATAGCAATGCCACTGAAGAGAATTTTCATTGTTGCAGAGTTGAATTCCTTGTGCATTGCAGATGAACAGAAGAAGTCATTTTGAGGTACACTACAAACTTTAAACATGTCTCTTCTACAGTACTTTTATGATGTCAACATTACACTATTTAAACATATCATTCTTCATCATTTCAGCAATGTTAAGGGATCTAATATTGAAAAGGTTTGTTCTCAGAGGGATGGAATTAAGATCTAGAGATCTACAGCATTATGTGTAGTTGTCATTGCAGTTAGGTTTATATAATTAGTTTTTGATAATATTTCAGACAGTGACAACTGAGTGTGGTGGCAAAGAGGCATTGTTTATAGTGGTAATTTGGTTTTAACTAAACCCACACACTTCTTAGCAGTTTACCTTTTCAAGTAACTGGGCATAATATATTATATATGGTTTATTTGTCTCATTACTGAAGGGGACAGTTATATTAATAGAAGCACAGAGGTGGTGAGTAACTGAGTTTTGTACTTGAGCACAATTTTGTAGCACTTGTAGCTACGCTGGAGTATTTACATTGTATCCATTATTATGAATTGATCAAATTTCAATGCATAACTTGGCAAAAATCAGTAACGTTTACTAGCTGTGCTGTTTTTGTTCCGTTTCTTATCTAATTTTGCCCGTTTTTTTAAACTAAGCACCATGGACATCTACGTTCATTTCAATCCTGTCACATTCAGTGCGACTTAAAATACCTTATTCATATATTATTAAAATACTTCATACATATTCAGCTTGATTAAAGAATTTGAAGGGGTACTTCTACTTGTAGTGGAGTATTTTTAGGCATTTAAGTATTATTAGAGATTTGTGTACTACCTGTCCTGTTCTTTATTACTTCGCAGGGTATCCACACATAATCATACTTTATATGGCAGCACGATTGCAGCATACTGCAACCTACAGTATGTGTCTACATGACACAATAAGTAAACTATGCAACTAATCAATCATCTAAACATATGATGGTGTATTTATCTTTGTGGTTACAATAGGTAGCTTGTTATTTCCTGAAGAACAACTACACAGAATAAACTAATGATAGGAGAACATTTTTTTCTCTGCAAGTTTTTAAATAAACAAAACAAATGAATAAAATATTGTTTTTAATAACAAATTAAAAAATGCATAAGCTATAAAAACCTGTCTTGAAAAACGTAAATACACAAAATAAGTTTTAATTTTTACTTCTGCAGTGATGTTTCCATGAGTACATTGTTCTGGAGCTTGTGTTTTTGTTTGAATAACAATGACAGTAACAATGCCATATTTTATTGATCCCATTTGACAACATTGTTGTTTTGTTAGATGCAGTAGATGATTCGGTCTCGGGGCCTTGTCCAAGGACACCTTGACATGTGGCCATGATTCGAAAGACTGTGGTTCATAGACGACTGCTTTACCAACTAAGCTACACGCTGCCCCCCCCCAGTTGCTCGCATAGTTGAGCATAGTAAATATCTGGCGTCTACTTCTATTACCTCATTCACAAGGACAGAGAAATTAAGAAGTCCCTTGAATTGCATTGGCATAAGATTTTATCAGCCTCTGTTAGGGAGACATGCAACTAGATTTCCTCTTCTAAATAAGTAGCACTTAAGTGTCTGCATCTCATCTATATTCACATGGAACATGTATGTGGTGTTAACCACAAGACGGTTTCATTGTAATTGCTGTGATCACAGGTTTGACATGTTGATGCATTAGCATAGGTGCAACACTGACATTTTTTTTAAACAACTGTTCTGCCCAGTAAATAAACCCCATTTTAGTGGATGTTTTAGTTATGTTATGTTTTTTATTTGATCATCCTTGATAGGTAATATCTGTCTGTATGTTCAGGGTTCCTAGGTACATGCTAACATTTTGGGCTAGTGCGAATGTCTTGCTCTGCGCATGTAACATGTTATCAACAAGTATTGCTCAAACCACTGGACAGTCTGATCTCATCTCTTCCTCTCAGTGAAATTAGCATTATACCAGCACCTAAATGTCATCTTGTGCTACATGGTAAGGTGACAGCCAGAGGTGATGCACAGGGCTTTACCTACCAGTAATATCAAGACTGTCAGTCCCCCCACACCGCACTCATCAGCACCTGTTATCCCCTCACTGTCAGTTAGACAATCACCATTAGACACCCTCCCCAACATCAATGCTGACTCACTGACGTGTCTAACTGTGTGGGGTTAATCTATGCACATTAACCATTAGTGTGTCCTTCAAGACCCACACATATCGCATGATGTTAATGGTGCATATTTTTTATTTCATGAAGTACACAGCTCATGTGATAACATCTTTGATCTACCTACCCAGGTTTTAAATTTCTGCATACCAAGGGGTTTCATATTGTTGTTTTGTTGAATGAATCAAAGTGTTACTGAACTAAACAAAAAGCACACTCACACTGTGATGTGATAAAAGTCTGGGTTAATATGAGTTGTCGTACATTACCACAGCGGCGGTATGTAAGCAGTCGACTTCAGAGGAACCACTACCAATATGACTGATGTGCGCTGGAGGCATCAATGACAAACTGTCACTGTACAGCCACAGAACCTTTTCACAGTAATCTGGGTAAGCAGGACTACCCGTCAGTGTTGTGGTTTGGAAGAAGTGAACTTGTACAAGACTAGGGGCTGGGGCTTAACACTTCTTTGTAAATTGTGGGTGAAGGAAGTGTTGGGCTACCCACGCTATTGGGTGTGAGGTGAATTAGTACTTGGGAACTATGTGAAGGCAATTTTTCAACTGCTTTTTATTTAGGGTTTTACATTTATTAGTGCTTATCACGACATAAAACTTCAGATCAATGATTAGATTACAACAGTCATTTGCTTAAATGTGAAAGGAAATTAACACATGCACCACAGCTACAGTATATCATTACTCATCACGCTACAGCAACTTCAAAGGAAAATTCTCACCAATTACGTTAGAAATCACCATGCATAAGTAGGACTGTATATCTGTGATGTTTTTCTGTTTTGTGTGTACCATGAATGCTTTTAGTATACTGATGTAATTTAAACACTTTGTTTGTATCATCTCATATACAGAACTTCATATATCTTAATATGGTCATTAAAAATAGAATGAAACTAAACAAGTTGAAACACAAGTTGTGTTTCTTCTGTGTTTGACTCAGATTAAAGAGCCGAGGTGCATAATGTGTAGCTTTTCCTGACATAGGAAGTGAACTGCAAATTTGTGGCTTGAGGAGTCACTGAAACCCCATTCTGAGAACTGAGAAAAAACCTTATCTTTGTCTTGGTTAAGATTGATATCTTGAAAAAAAGTTTTACTATCAAATGTATTATATTACCACACTGTTACATGAATGAGCCAGATTTAAAGGATTTCACTACTAATAGTGCTGTGAAAACACTACTTATGCACTGATGTAAACTTATTTGGATATTGTAATGAAACTTGTAGAATGAAGCTGAAACAACTGCTGTATAGGTTTCTTTTTCCAAAGAAATTCAACTGAGGAGATGCAGGAGAAGAAAAACCTAATTTTCCAGTGTGCGTAAGTCAGACGGTTTCCCCCTCTTAACTGTGGCTTTTACACCACAGGGCTTTTTGCAAAGGTTACATCATGGTCAATTTTCAATCTTTTGCATGTTCTCACCACTAAATGAATACATTTTACTCTAATCATGTAAATGTGGGGGAAAGAATCACAGACACAGTATATAATGGGTCATTTATTTTTATTACACTATTAATTAGCTTGACCAGTTTTAATTTTAATCAGATTGCTTGCAAATACAGTTATACAACAGAGAACATTTTGCCAAATATCTGTCTGCTTGTTTGTGGAGCATGTCTTTGGTTAGCGTTCTGAATGAAAATGAAGAACAGCTCGCTCAATAATGCTATCAGCAGCCCTAGAATCGATGGACTATAATTGAAATCAGACAGACGGAATCAATGTCTAACATTTAATAACCTGTACACAAATAATTTGGTTCTACTTGTGACTTGTGCTTAATGCCACTCCTCACCAATTAGACCTTTGTCTGTTTATAATTCACATTTCTGAACGTTATAAACTTGTTGATGTTTTCTCATACAAGCTTCTAAAATTACATTTCAGATGAAGCATGACCCTTGATCCAAACTGATTATTACATACAAATAAAAAATACAGAATAATTACATCCAAAACACAGCATAGTAAAAGCCAATAATGCAGCAATTAAAATCTCAATAACATTGTTTATATTTTGTTGGGAAGTAAGGGGACAGACCAACAAAGAAGTCTAGAATTCGACAGAGGACAAACGTACAAATGTGATTTGAGTTAACTACAGTATACACCATTCTAAGTCTGCTAAATGCTGGTAGGAAACCTTCAGTGGTTTGGGAAACACAGGCAAGCTTATTCTCATCTATGGTTTCAGTAGTATCATTACAAGTTCAAACTGACTTAAACTGTGAACATACAACGTTTTCATTCACTAACGTAGCTGTACAAATTATACAAGGGCTATGCCTTCTCTTCATTTGTCAGAACGCAACTGCAACCTGCAATTAACCCACGTAGCTAGAGAAAAATAAGATTAATGCTAAACCAAAAGACTGATAGTCAAACTTGTTTGCTTTCTTTAAAAACAAAAACAAACAAAAATACAAATGCAGCTTTTTAAGGAAAGCTAAATAAAATATAAACTGATTTTGGTGTTGATTTTCTTTACTATAGGAAATAGTTCAAGACAAAAGCATGAACAAAGCCTTCCAGAGTGTGGCTAAAGGTAAGTGGCTAAAGGAAATCAACCTGACACACTAAACAGTTAAAAATCATTCAGAAAAAAGGGGTAATCCCCTTTTAACTTATCTTTACAGGATACTATGTTGATCATAAATATGAGAAACTACAATGAGTCATTCAGTGAAAAGCTATTTATGCAGAGAGTAACTTAAATGTAGCATCTAACATTCAATGTTGTTGAGTCCAAAGATGTCAAACTGGCAGATTTAAGACATACAGTATGTTTCACTACTACCATGCCTGAGTGTGGTGTGTTTTTAGGACTTACTACACACACTGACAATACACATTACTATAGCTGTGACCTCTTTACACACTGTTGTTCGGTGCAGTTTAATACGCCTAAGCTTCAAATTCACTTGTTCCGATACACATCTGCCAAATGTGAAAATGAATAGGCTGCTACAGGAAGTGATAAGGAGGGCATCATGTATGTAGTCTGTCTGTTGAATGTGCTGAACTTCACTACTCCTATTGTGGTCTACTTGGGGAATGACGTGTTACTGAAAAGAAGATGGAATCTCAACGTCTACCTTAAATACATTCAGAAAGAAGTTACTGTGTCGTTGTCTTGTGCTGGTTTTTACAACAGTCCGTTTTCAATCAGCCATGTATAGCACAATGTACTATTTTATGTGTTATTCCATTACATCAATGAAAATTAATCATAGAAATGTCTACATCTAGCAGTATGTTTTTCTTACGTTATTTACAGTGTCCATTTCGAACTGGGACATTTCAGACTTTTCAAAAGCAATGACAGGAACAACACAAATAAATACAGCAGCATCATACACCAAGTTGTCATGCTTTCATTAAATGAATGGACTTCTGATTATTCACTTTTACAGTGCTATAGGGAGCAGTTCAAATAAAATAAACTCATTCTCTAAATTAGCTAAATGGAAATATTTGGTATATTTTGCCAAATAGTTCAAATCATAAGAAGTCAAAAACATAGCACATAGTTCTGTATCGACTAGTGTGGACTTTTGGCCTCCTTTAAATTATAGCTTAAACACCTCACACACAAGCAAACCCTGACACCTCCACATCCTCACTTAATGTTCATGTGTCTTATTATTAGAGGTATTATCCAATGTTACAGTAGGTCATGGAGGTAAGGATAGTTTGACAATTAGCTTGGTAATTGTCTTTTTATCACTGAGTGGATTTTAAATTGAGAATTACACCATAATTTAATTAGGCTGTCACTCACACTCATCTACACAGATACATTATATCTAAGTGTGGTACTATTTGAACAAAAACGCCTACTTTACCCTACGGAAAAGTAAATACCATAAAGCATTATGCACCGTTTGACTTCAGTTTCTAAAGAGGAACAATAGGGCAAGTCATGCCACTGGGATGGTCTTCCTGTCTATCAGGTGGATGTTTTCAAGATTATGATTATGAAATGCCGTTGCAATGGACAGAACAATCCTCAGACTCTAACCCATAGGTGTATTAGATTACATTAGGTCATGTGAGTATGTATCATATCTCATTATTCACATTCTGGTAATGATGATTTGTTGTCGGTCATTTACAGTGGGTTTGGGACATCCCCATACTTATTCATTTACTTTATATTTGCAACACATCATAAATCCATCAAAGGGAGAGCAGCTGGGAGACCACTGTAATGAAGAGTGGGAGGACAAAACAAGTGGTCGGACATGACTTTTTAGCAGCCCCAGTACCTCAGTTCATTTGTTCAAAGAATTTGTAGGTGGGGTTTTCATAGCCATGGTTTTGCATTTTGTTGAGCTGTCGTTCTTCTGGTGTCAACATGGGGTCGACCTGCTGCGAGACACACAAGAGCTTAAGTTATTACACTGGCAAATCCACAAACAAGCACCACACATCGACTGAGAGCTGAATAAAATGAATATGAAATATATTAGAGATGGCTAACGGATGAAAATGATGGCAGCTGACTGGGGGTTTGGGCACCATGGTTGCATGAGCACACACAATAAACCATACCACAAGTCTTCAGGCTGATACCTCTCTCTCCCAAGTACCCTCTGGTTTCCATATCTACCATATTTCACAGTTGAAAATCAGCTTGGAATAAATGTATTTTGCTGCAGTTACTATGGATCTTTGCCCACTATTGATACCTTTGCTGCAGCAGTTATACTACTGTATTATAGTAATACATGTTGACCATCATCAGTCAGACACCATCCCTGCAGAAAGTCCAGTTAAAGATGGGCAGTATACAAGTATGTATGTAAGCTCAACGGGCTTACGGTTATATCTAGTTATTTAAAAAAGTTTTTTTTCTCCTACTAGTTCAACAAACAAAGTCACGCATATCAGCACAATATTTTTTTTTATATTTAAAATTATTAAACAGGAATTAACTACATTACTACCTACAAAAATATTTAACACTATTTAACTGACACTGAGTGCAATTACTAACTGTGCTTTTAGAGCGGATGCAAAAAATGTATACAATAACAAAAATCATAATATCGCCGGGAAAATGCCCAGTGTGCCAGATTACTAGTCTGGAGTTGTTACTCATCTGTCTCTGCTATGGTTGGTTGGTTATGGGTATGAAAAGTCTTGTTGTAGTTAAACAATACATCCGTATATATGTATATATATATATATATATATATATATAGGCCTGTCTGGAGTCGTACCTCAACGATGCCATGACTGATAGTGCCATATGGCTTCCTGCGCACCAGAAGCAGGCTAATTATCATCACCATGGCAATGGCTACTGCCACCACCAACAGCCCCACCATGGCGCCACGGTTGAAAGTCTCCAAGGCATCAGGTTGCTATAGAAAGAAAGAAATGTGTGTGAGACATTAAGCAAGGGATACATGTAGAGAAATGAAACAGGTATTTATGCATTTATGATAATTTCTTCAGGCAATCAGACACACATTTTTAACACAAGATCGTTTATTACAAGAGTCCTTACCAGTTCATCTCTCAGAATCTCAACAACAGGCTTGTTGACTACCTGCTTGAGGTCCACAGTGGTGTTGATCTAACAGGAGAGGGGGTGTGTGGAAAAAAAATTAATAATTTGAAAGGAAAATAATGAAAACATACAGCACAAATACAATGTTCGGCATCTAAACATACTGTTGACTGAACTTGGATGGGATCTATTTAAAATTTCACCACTGAGACTGGCCAAAATGATCATCTTACCTCATAAGTTGGACCTCTTTCAGATGTGGTGTAGTCATATCCGTCATCTGGAGACAATAGTAATGGAGACAAAAATAATTTATTGTGAGTAATGTAAAAAAATATACAAAACACTATTTGTAAAGAGAAAAATTGTAAAAATGAATGACACTGAATATTAGCTCACCTTTCTTATTAGACTGTGGTTCTTTAGAGACAAGAGGGAAAAAGTAGCATTAACAACAGCAGCCTGTGAGAAGTAGCTCATCTTTTTACACTACACTTAATGATGTGAGTATTTTTATATGATTGGTATGTGGACGTTTACCAACGCGGGGTGGATATGGCCTGTTTTGGAAAGCTCTCGTCACTTCCTCTTCATCATCCTTCTCCTCCTCACTCTCAGCTGGCAGGAGCTCCTCAGTAGTGTGTGTCTCAGAGAAAGATGTGGTCATGAGCTCACTGATGTCTCCTCGTTCTGCCTTGACCAGCTCCTCTGCAGGTGTTAAATAAAGTGAAAAAATACATAACTCATCAGTACTGATGTCTGAAATTAATAAAATAATAATAAAATAAAATAATGGGTAGCTGTAGTTTTGCTTACGGATATCATTGTGCAACTCCTCAGCCAACATAGGGTCCTTGTACAGCAGTGCAAGACTCTGGTTCATCCTCTCCTCAATCACATGGAGATGTGTATACACCTGCAAAATATAAAAATCCATTCTGTTTAAGCTTTTTACCAAGAAAAGAGCCAACAAAAGAAGAGTGTTTTGAACACTGAACTGCTCTTAGCTGTGAAAAAGAAACTCTGAATTCACAATGAAAAATGAAAAGAGTATTTTGGAGTCATGCCTATGGCTGCTTTTGAAGTCAGAAAAGACTAGCTTTGATGGTAGTTTTATGTAGAAATGTTAACTACTTCACCTCTGTTGAGTTTGATTCTACTAACTGTTCAGCACACAGTGGTTTGAATGTAATATGGTCAGCAAAAAGGAAGCACTGGTTCTGAAGCAAATACCTTAAACACTCTCAGACACACACCTGGAATTTCATCTGCTCAGCCTTTTGGGGGTCAACAGCCACAATATGCTGGTAATGCCTGAGTGTATGTCTGCGGTCCTTCTGCTCTGCAGCCATGTAACGTTTCAGGGCCTGCAGCACACGATCTGGCTGGAGGCCAAAGTGGAACAGAGGATAAAGTCAGGAAATGACAGACATTGAGATAATTTTGCTGTCCAAGAAAAAATCTATTTAGGTATATTTCCCCATTTACACATTCAATAATAGACTTACATGGGGGGGTTCAGACTGTATGGCAGTCAGGTAGTTCTCCAGGGCCAGGCGGCGGTTGTTGTTAAGAATAGCCTCAACTCTGACAAGATGAGTCTCCACCAGCCTCTGTCTCTCTCCAGCGACCTGCTCTTCCAACGTCTGCAGCACAGACTGGAAGTGCTGGTATAGAAAAGATAAGGACGCAGATTGGAAGATGAGTTATGTAATTTTAAATATGTTTTTTTATTAGGGAATATTTCCAAGGAGATTTTAAATAACTGAATAAAGTTGAATAAGGAGGTTGGGAAAGTCCATTTACCTCATTCAGGGCCTGTCGTTCTGACTTTGGCAGATTCTTTGACTGGTTGTCTGCCTCTGCCCATTCCTTCATAATCTGAGGAACAGAAAGACAAAACATTGGTTAAGTGGTTAAAGTAAAGCCTGTATATACCTGACACTTACAGTGGTGTGTGTGCAGTTTGCTTGGTTATATACTTGTGCAGCTATAGAATAAAGTAAATGTAAAATCACATAGAGGATTAGTAGCATACAACCTGCTACCTGTTAAAGATCGGAGCTGTAAACACAATGTCACTGATACTAATCCTAACTTTGCACATGGTTTGGTTTTAAAAACATGTGGATTAAAACGTGTGTGCAACATTTTGTGGAGTATGTTTTTTTTCCTTGTGCCATGGCTTAGATTGGCATTATGTGTGAGGTGTTAACATTTTTTATTCAGGTGATCATCCTCTACTTGTCACTAACTCACTTCTCATTTTTAACCCACCTGTTATGCCTGCCTCACTTTACCCTCAGAGCCAACAACTGGCCTTTATCCATCCACCCCTGGACCTGTTTTTGCCTGTGTTTGACTGTGCAATTACCTTGAGTACATATTAAACAGTGTTTGACAAGTCATTCTGTTGAGTCTTACTTGGTTCCTAACATAGCTAAGAAGATTAGTATCAAATCATGTCAAGTGGTTAAACTACAGGCAGCTTATCTTAGCATATAGATCAGAAACAGGTGACATAACTATGTCTAAAGGTAACAAAATGTACCAGCACCTCTAATGTTTAAAATGTTATAGATTGTGTGTTAATCCAAAGAAAAGCCTAAGTGTAACAACACAAGTTGTGGTTTTATGGGACAGTAATTAGACATAAATGTTGGCTGGCTAGCTGTTCATTTCTGTTCTCATCAAACTCGTTTCGGAAAATGACAAAATGTCATAACGAAGCACAACACATCGATAGGTATGAAGAATGTTTTTTTGTAGAAAATAAAAAAAAAATATTGACAGTGTCTTATTCAAAGATTAGTTGTTTTCCTTTGAAAATGTAGAAGTTCATTCTGAGGCACATTAAACATGTAGTGTAGTGCATAAGTGTGAAGACATGTTGAAACTGTTGAGCAAAGTTTCTTTTGATGGCAATGATGAAAATATCGTATTTGTGGAGGCCATACCACAGACCAAACCCAAATCAAGTCGAAAATCTTAAAGTTGTACCAGCCGTCTTGAGATTGTGAGCCAAGATATATGCCCACATCCACATATATGCAAACATAGCCAGATGTGCAATCTGATAAATTTTCAGAATCATGTATAAAACTGGTTACAAAAGTGTCTTGTGCTGCATTTGAATACATTTCTATTAAAATTATAAGATGACTGTATATGTACTGTATTATATGTTATTGATTGTGTATACATTGTATGAGAATATTTAATGTCAACCAACAGACCCAGTTTTATACTTTTGGTGGCATTTGTGGAATACCACAATTTTCTTTCCTTTATCTGCCTGGAAAGCAGGAGAGACACAGACATGCCAGTGCCCCTGTCATTTTTATAATCTAATTAGGTGTTAATAGTAATGGATCAGCGAGTCTTCTCCCACACTATTTAATCACCTGTAAAAAGTCTGACATGGCAGCCAACAAAACTATTAGCCTGTTCTTAGCCCTGTGAAATTCACCTCATTGATGCGTTTCATTCTTCGCTCCTCCAGGTCTGTTTTGGCACGCAGGAAGTTTGCATGCTCAGTGTCATCCACAGGCTTCTCAAAGTAAACATCGACTCCATCTGTGGGCCGAGATGTAGTCACTAGATGGGAGAAACAGAAAACAGAGGTTCAGCGCCAGAAAGCATTTATCCTGTAACTATAAGTACAGCCCTGTTCAAACACTGACAGGATGTGTGCATTGAGCAGTTTTACACCACAACTGAAGACAATGTTCACGGTCGTATATTTGGTTTCTATGTTTTCCTTTATGTGAAATGAAATGTTTATACTAAAAAAAAGAAAATGATAGATGAAAAAAGAGAAAGTATCACACTGGTTTAATACTGCACTCAACTCAACATGGACTGCTCTCTCTCCTCCCATCAGGGAGACGGTACAGGAGTCTCAGGTCTCGGACCAGCAGGCTCAGGAACAGTTTCTTTCATAACACCATCACCATACTTAACTCCTAACCCAGCACAACCCCACACAACTCTCACATCCCCAATAACCATACACTCCACTGATATTGCACACTGCATAGGTTGTACACCTATCTGTATACTATATTTATATGTTTTCACTTTATGCCACTATGTGCACTACTGGTGAGATGGCAAACTGCATTTGGTTGTATTCGTACCTGTACTATGTATAGTGACAATAAAGTTGAATCTAATCTAATCTAAAAAAAACAAACCTTATAATATACCCAACTAATTACCACTTCTCACCAAAACGTATCAACAGGCTCTGCTACCATCATGACTTCAAGCCCAGTAAATTTGATGTGTGAAATGGTCAACTGCTCCATTTAGTGTTCAAAGAAGCACACCTCCTGCTGACATCTGCTGTGGGTGCAGAGGTGTGAAATGCACCAGACTGACCTGACACGCACATGAGTTGATCATGCAATGTCTGAACTAGAAGCGAGTTAAGCACTAAATACAACCCCCATATGCCTTAATGTAGGCGTATGTGTTGGAAATTAAACATCACTATTTTCCTACTACAGGCTAAAAAGGTTAAACAGAGTGCAGGTCAACACTGAGCACTATAGTTTATGCCGGGTAAGAATTTGAGAAATAGTATGTTTTTACAAACAACAGAAGGATTAACAGAAAAAAATTTGAGATGCTCACAACTGTCTCCCTTCATTAGAGGTGCTGAGGTGGTTGATTTCTGGCTTTTCTCATAGTAGAAAGAGTCCAGATAGTCTGAAGCCTGGTAGGTAGCTGAGTCAATAGGGTAGTCATACTCCTCTGGATCTTTCACAGCTATACCCTCTTCTTCTTCTTCTTCTTCTGCTTCCTCCTCATCAACTTCCTCCTCCTCTTCTTCCTCCTCCTCTTCTTCCACCACTTCATCATCCTCCTCTTCCATATCGGCCTCGTCCACATCTGTTTCAGGAGATGGACTTGGGGTGGGAGCTGACACTTTGGTGCTGTAAAAAAATGTAACAGTCATTGCTCTGGCGACTTCCAACACGCAACCTCCAACATATGTATGTGGTCTAGCTAAATGGATTGGCATCTTACACAGAATTGAGTTTTCCACTGCTCTGGGATGTAAATGTCTGAGTCCCAGCGGAAACATCTCTCTCCTCTGCCTCCCCTTTACCGCTGGAACTCCCTCGGCCTGGGCAGCACACATACTCAACTCCCCGGAAATGGTCTCCACATGGCAGTAGCATCCCGTAGCTATGGAGTTCAAGATTGTCTGCAGTGCATTCCTGAGAGGCAAGCAATCAGATCCATAAAATTTAGAACACACTATATTTAAATTAATATTTTTGGGTTAAAAGTGGTACAGAATACACCACAGGACTCTGAGCTTCCTGCCACCCATCCTGCTCTATAAGACACAGGTAGGTGTACTGACAAAGTATGATATACTACATAACACTGTGTCTGTGTCTGTGTCTAGTCTAGACTGGAATTACTGTTAGGGCATACTGCAAAAGAGGTTTTATATCTGCACTGGAAAGTTTGATGTGTACATGGAACATGCATCAGTGGAAAGTCAAATACTGCTTATTTAATGTGACGTCTTATCGTACACCAACATTGTACAGCTGCTAATTTATGTCATTCTCACCTCCTTAGCAATGTTGTGCCAGTATATGTGACTCTCACAAGCATCCATCTGCTCCTGGTGGAGGAAACGGCATCGGTCAGGCACCAGCAGGGCCTCGCTCACATACTCGCCCTCTGCAGAAAGAAAAAAAGGTGACAGACGAATTTGACGGGTTCAGTGGTAGTCTAACTAATTTAATGAAAACAGAGTATATGAATGAATGCAATATCATAATGTGAAAATGTGCCTTGCTTAAAATGAATATAAAGCATTTGTTAAAATCCCACAAACAACTACACAAATCATAAATGCTGACTTTTGCCTGCTTTGTTTTATACAATAAACTGTAGAGGAATAAAGAACAGGCTGTCTTTACTCATTTAAATGTTGTTTATACAGCAGTGTTATTGCTGCTATATTAAAAGCTGTTAAGGAAAGTGTTCACCCATACAATAGACCTTAGACAGTAGAATTCAAGTGAGCAAGAGCCATTTCCATAATGTTGTGTCTCCAGAGTGACTCACTCTCATTACTCATTTAGTCACGTACTCATCTATCGTTAGCCTTTCTGCCCCCCCTACTGGTGCTAAGTATGAATTCAAGTGAACATCCACAGAATTACAGGCAAGCTGTGGCACTGGGAGAGATGCAAATATAATGCTGGTGCTGCAATAATCCATTAAAGGAATAGTTTGACATTTTGAGAAATAGGCTTATTTGCTGAGTGTTAGAAAAGAAGATTGATCCCCACTCCGAGTCTGGTTCTCTTAGAGGATTCTTTCATTAAAGGGAGTTTTTCAGTGCTGCAGTCACCTAGTGCTTAATCAAGGGAGACTTGTTGGGTTTTCTTCATAATTTTGTAAAGACTGCTTATTATAAGTGTCTTATACTTATTTTATTTCTTATTACTCATTTTAAACTTTAATCTTTGTCCAAATTAAGCTTGCCAACTGACATATCAATATCCTCAAAACAGTAACTTGGTATATTTCTCAAAATGCTTAAGTGCTCAAAGATTGTAATGTCTGGTGACTACTGGAAATCTACAGGACAAGAAAAATAAACCTATATATTTTAGTAATTAACAAATTACACAGAGGTGTATTGTTCTTACCTAGACAGCGGTAGGGCAGGACTATGAAGGGGTGTGTCTGGCAGTGGCCCCAACCTTTTTTACACCAGGCAGTGATGGTGACAGGTCTTTTTGACTCCTCTATATGAGAGATTGGAAGCGCTGGGTACATCTGGACGTACAGGTACATGCAGGAGCGCAGGCACACACAAACAGATGCATGGACAGAACAGAGCGATTGTAGACAAGAGGAGCAGTAGATAGGGAAGGATTGGTTAGAGAAGACGTTTGGGGATTGGTTGGGAGGGTAGAATAAAAGTAGCAACATGAGGAGAAAAGAGGAGGGAGAGCACCGTCAGTGGGGAGAAGACAAACAAGGGGTAAAGTCACACAACAGGTTCTCCAACTACTTTTATGAAGCTGTGTGGGTCTTTGCCTAAGCCACTTTAGACATGGCACTTCAATAAACATACATATTTCTCAATATTTCCAATTTCACTGTCATTTAACACCTTGGCCAGTAATTTGAAGCACAAATTCATAATGAGATCTAATAGCGAGAGGAATGTAGCTGGCCTCGAGTTTGAATGCACGCTACAATGCTTTCTTCAAATATATCAAGAGAAAAAGAAAGGCATTCGTATAAAAGCCATCACACAAGCATAATGTGCCAGCTAATCGCATTACAGTTCATTTAGGCTTATGGCTGCTGCTCTATGTAGGAGCTATGTCTGCTTTGGCCTCTAGATGGCACTTGGTTTCCTATATTTTGCACTTCAAATACATTTATGTGACCAAGGAGCATGAGAAGTGTGTATGCATCAATGACTACCTCTTGTTGAAAGTACACATATCATATAACAAAAGGAGGATTTTTGGATGGTGACACAAATGAAATATCGTGATATTCCAACACTCCACCATCTCTCCACTATATATAGTTAAATATATAGATTTGATGGGATAGGTTAGACAAAACCAAATTAGAGAAAATATAGATAAAAGTCTCCTACAGTGGTTTGTTGATTTCATGCTATGCTGTTGACTGCAGACTACTTTGCTCATGTCCGGGTATATTTTATTTCCCTTGCAAGGTTCGGGACCATACCTCCTGACAGTAGGACAGGATTTCACTGGGCTCTTTGAAGCAGCCTTGGCGGCCCTGAGGATCCGGCTCCCACTGGCCAGTCTGTACATTCATGTGTAGGAGCTGACGGCCACAGAACATAGCAATCTGCGGTTCAGCCACCTGGGAGCTTGGCCCGTTCACTTCGGCCATAGCCAGAGCCTGGAGAGCAAAGGGAGAGGTGGGGAAAAGGAAAAAGAAGAGAGGTGAAGATGAGTCGATACAAACACTGTGACAGATAATATTGTGTTCGAAGCTGATCCAGGGCGGCTAGACCACAGATTCTAAATGCACTCTGACACTATCCAACATTAGACCAAAAGTGTAAGCCAGGGTGCAAGACAAAGAGTAAGTGAAAAATCGAAACAGAGAAGCGAGAATGTAGGAGAGGAAAGGGGAAGCTAATGCACAAGAGAATTGAGTGCACGTTGCAGCTTTAAGAGAATATCGGCAAATCTAAAATAACAGGAACAATCCATAGAAGACTCTCCGTTGAAATAACCCTGAAGTGAAGAACAAGAAGAGCACACAAAAAGCTTGACTTATCAACTGGTGCCCTATGCTCCCTGTTTGCTGACAGCTCTGACAACTCAGAAAAGATAAACAGAAAAGTGCATAATAAAAATATGCAAGAGTATTTAAAATATTGCCCCTCCAATCCTCATCTCCTCCAGCGGCCTTCTAGGATGTTGTTATTGATCCCGGGCTATGTTGCCTCTGCCTGGGGGAGGGCCCAAGGGACACCACAGAGAGGAACAAACAGCAGCTAGGAGTAGGAGTCAGGTGTTAATACAAGCTCATTGACCGATCGGCCACTTCACTACATTAACACACAGCACAGAGAGCATAGAGACAGAGAAAACTCCAGGAGGAATAAAGAGGGGGGTAAGATAAGAAGGAAAAAGCTTTATAACCAGCACAAACAAGGACTTCATCAGAAAACAGTGCAGTGTAAACAGCAGTGAACCCTCCAAAATCATGAGAAAGTGCACAAGTATGCCTGTTCCTCTCAGTGAGTCTGAGTCATCTCTTGTGTGAAAATAAGTTGTTTACCAGAGTCATACACAATCCACCAGACCCAGAAGCTCAGGATGTGGGATTCTTGGTGAAATATTAGACAGTACCATTCATGGTCGAGAACATGGAATAATATTTACTGTCCATCCCTGAAGCTCCTCAAAAAGGCATCCCGCACTCTGGAGCCTATGTATGCTCATACCCTTTCATCTGCACTGACAGACGGAGAGATAGACCTACTGATGACAGACAAGACGGGCGACGCTGAGCCAATTAGAAGGAAGTTGCCCAAAGGGAAGAAACAGAGAGGAAAAAAAAATAGGGGAGAGTGATGCCTGATCAAAGGGAATCCCTGCTTTGGCCAAGTGTAGAGAAGTGTTTGAAGTTCTAATTAAAACTCATACCAAATTAAATAAATATATAAAACCCTTTGAGTAAATGTACAATACATATAATAAGCCCTCAGAAGTCCCTGCATTCTAATTATGCTAAGAGGAGTTTGAGTTTATACATGTATTGGCAGTATTTTTACAAATTGCTGGTCTATTTTTCTTTTACTGCTGACCATTTCTGAAAGCATGCAGAATTTTTTTGATTTGCAAATGCATTTGTCATGTTACAAAACCAACAATTTCCCTTTTGTTGCACACCTTACAAAATGTGTGACAATACTGTTCTCTGAAACAATCCTGTTTTGCAGCCCGTTCTACACTTATTGTCATTTCCACTTAGTCATCTTAAGAAAGCTTCGTGTCTGTGCAGTTTAATGATCACCCTACAGTTAAATGCAGACAAATAAAGGCTCTTTGATGGTATTGCTATTAGCTTCACAGCAATAGTAATAGTTGAATGTATTGTGGGAACAACACATGAAAACAATGCTGGGGCTTCTGAAATGCCATGAGTATCTGCTTAGCAAATGTCTAAATAGATATCTCTTTGACTCCATCTTTTTGACTCAGGGAAGGTCAGTGCTACAAAGAAAAAAATAAACTTCCGGAAATTTGAGAAGATAACCCGTCAGCTCCCCTTGGTCCAGCTCTCTCATTGTGCCTGCTCTTCACTACTGCAGAAAATCAATGCTGAGCGACTGCAACTGTATCGCCACGTTCCCCCAATCAATAACAGTCCATCAGGAGCCTGAGGCCCTGACCTCCAGAACGGCAAGCCTGCAGACTAGTCTGATCTGGGACCAGATTAGATCTCCCTCTTGTGATAACCTCTAATAAGAAATACTGTTTCAAAACGTATATTATGTTGGCCAGATCCTCTGCGGCAGGAGCAAATCTCCAGATTGTTTTTGTCTAAGTATGAACTATAGTCTGTTCTTCTCCAGGTGCTGTTTCTCACTACAGACTGCCACAGTGTTGGCATCACATAAACATCAGGGGCTGATGTCACATAGACTCACTTTGCTCTGCTGTGAGAATGCCACACATGCATTTGTAGGTGTAGCATTGTACAGTGTCATGGTATTCCCATGGTAATAATAGAAACTGCCATCATGTGCAACAGGCCTTATTCATGTGCCAGTGGAATTAGTTGTACATTTTTATTCAGTGCTTAATGTAGATTTCTCAGTTTGTGAACCAGATTTTTATAAAAACAAACTTGGACTTGGGGGATTAGTTAATGGATAGTAGGGATTGTGGGAAACATCTGGCAAGACTGTGCCTAAACCCAGGTATGAGTCAAGTCTGATTTTCTTCCTGTGACTGGTTTTGTCCACACGGCTTGTTTTAAGAGCATTCAGTTTTGTTTTATTCAGCTTAATGGCGTAATGTGGAGCTAAAAAGAAACCAAAATGGCTGCACACTTGATTGTGTTGCACCAACCTGTTTAATGTCATTGAAACAAGCATTTGTACAAGAAATTATCTCCCATGTACATTACCAGTTAGTGCACCTAAGGCTAATAGGCAACAATTAGCCAGCAGCATGGTTATTAATGTCTCACAGATAATGCATCATAATCATTCTTCCTCAGCTGCCATCAGGTCAAAATATATGCTCAATTTTTATATTTTTAATTGAACCTTTATTCAATCAGGTAGTCACTTGAACTACATTATCTATTTTTACACAAGCGACCTGGTCAGAAGTCCTGTGGGACACCTTATGTATTGTAACTAAAAAAATACCCTAAAAAGTAAGTTCATTTTAGACTGCAGTGATAAAAGAGACATCTAAAAACATTGACAGAGCACCTCAAACTATAAACAGGGTCAAATGTCACTTAAATATCATTAGATACATATTTTTAGAAATTAAATATAAAGTGACTGAATGCCATGTTTAAGGCCAGTATGCAGTGCTCCTTAGTAAATCCATGGTAAGAGTGGTACCATGCTACCATTTGCTCTGTGCTCTGCTGGCATGGCTTTAGACATAATTTGAAAATATGCCTTAAATTTTAAATAAAAGTACTAAGAATATTAACTATAATTGGTATATATCTTCTCACAGTGCTTTGGGGTCTTTAGAAGACATTGCTGTATTCACTAAATACAGATTAAATGGACACAAACAACAGGCATCTATTGTGAAGGATTAGGCTTTCATTCATTGCTAAAAACTGCTTTTTGCTACAGTGAATGAATCACATTCTTGTGCCTTGATTAAGCTGTTTTGTGCATGTTTTATACTTACAAATTATAGCTGCAGCTTTTTGGACTGGCAAGCATGCAGTAAAGGATTTTCAGTGTCTTGGTGGTATATGTAATTTCTATTTTAATGCCTGTTAGACTGTATTGTTAAGACTATAATGTGTTCATGGCAATGTTTCTCAGCACACTCCCAGTCTCCATCAGGAAATGAGGCACACTGATCCAGTTGGCGACGCAATAATGCTTCACAATCTGTCACCAATTATGTTTCTTCTCCAGTAAAAGGCAGGTTTGGTGAGCAGCTCTACATGGCTCAGTAAAAAAATACTGTGGTGTACCAACACATTTCCATACAGTACAGTCTGCAAACATGGAGAAGTGGGGGTTTCAGAGGTTGGCAAGGTATTGCTGTTCAACCATCCTGGCTCACATATCATGTCCTAGTGCTGATGAAGCTAAACAGGCAGACAGCTCAGAAGCGTGACAGCTCCCCACTGCAGAGAACGCTGCATCATTAATAACGACCTGGTGATATAAAGCCGGAGACATCAATTGACTTTCTGCCTTTTCACCAGGTTCTTTGCCTCTGTTAGCTCCCTTGATATTCTATTTTCCTCTGCTCTGCTTCTCCATATCAGCTGCATACTGACAGCACTGCTTAATTCTGTAACCATGTGTACCTCCACAGTCTCCATAGCAGTAAGCAACACAAGGAAAACTAAATGATCCCACAGAGACAAGAACACACTGTGCACTGGACCAGACATTATGAAACAGCTGGCAGAGATATAATAATGCTTAATTATCTTCTCACAGATATCCCTTTAGCAGGGGAAATTATACTGCAGGCTTGAACACCCAAAATAAGAGCTACAACAGATCCATTTCTATCTTCGCTCTTTTTTCTTATCTTATAATACAAGTGCTTCTGTCAGTCTGGGCTGAGTTGGGCCAGGGTGGTACATTTACATGTTCCTCCAGCATGTTCTACCCTGTTCTAATTAAATTTTCAGCACCTGTTCCACCCTTATGTTGCAGGATGACTTCATCCTCTGTAATGATGCAATCTCCTGGCCCCGGCAGCCAAGCCAGACCAGAAGAGGCGGAGGGGAGAAACCCACCCATCATTTGTTACATTTTACAAGTTGCTGCCAGACTGTACATTGGAGCGCTATGCCATAAATGCATCAAAGACTTCAAAGAGATGTAGAGTCTTTCAGTGCTGCTGTGCTGGGAGCAACATATCATGTTATGTGTACGGCCACAGTCATACAGGGCCTTTGATTCCCTTGCATACAATTGGGATTGATTCTATTTTTGTTTCTGTTTCACTCTTTCCAGTTTCAGAGTTTAATTCATTTGTTCTGCTCTGCCTTTACATGTTCTAAATACTCCAAGGTAAATGCCCTGTGTGCATCTATGTATTACTTTTAATATATATGTTGTGTGAACTAATCTGGTACATACTTACTTTGAGAGCTAAAGAAATTAACTTGAACACTCGTTAGAGAATATTGTAGAGAGCTTACTTGACACTGATTAACTGGACATTAGACCCCTGAGGAGTCAATCTCTACTGAGCAACCAGAATCTGAGATTTCCCATCAAATGAAAATAGACCATGATGGCCATACATCACAGAGACAAAAATAACTTAAATTCCAGGATCTGTGTGTTTATCTGGGTTTTACTGTTTGATAACTGTATTGAATCTGCCATAAAAGATGCCTCAGAACAGGATGTAACTTCAAAGCATCAACTGAGCAGTCATGAAATTACAGCAGGGTTTCTGGAACAACAAGGCAAACACTCTTGGATTACACTTTGTGCAATAACACTTGTACATTTTACATTTGATTATTATAGCACAACTTCTAGAATTTACATAGTTTAACTCATTAAAAGCTGTGGTGAGCTCTGTGCAAATTATGAACTTGATATCATTTCTGATTCTCATTAATATAACACTGTAGACTGGCAGATTGCCAATACTCAGTCTCCTATATAGAATGCACATCTAAAAGACACACACACACACACACACACACACACACACACACACACACACACACACACACACACACACACACACACACACACACGAGCATGTCTTTGTGCTTCTCTGCAGCACAGATGGCTGAATGGTGGGTGTCTTCCTGCTCTCAGCGTCCCTCCATCATACTTTCTTTATATTCCTCTCTTCTCCTCTCCTTTCCTCCTCCTCCTTTCAAGGCTGTGCTTGATCCACCCCAACCACCCTATCCTTGATACACCCCTTGTGTCCTTCTCCTTCCCTAGCAGATTTCACACAATGCCTGATACTCTGTTGTTTGGCCTCCCTCCCCTGTCCAATGCTAAATGGCCAGACACGGAGATTTGGGAACATTCATCATTGCAATCATGTTGTTCAATTATTCATGGACTCCATCAGCCCTCTTCCTGGTGTGGCATGTAGTTATTAGAGAGTAGCAACATTAGTCTGCCAGGCTCTCATTGTGTAGAGGGGACAAAGGAGGATAAAGCAGGTTAGCTCTGCACACTAACACTCACTATTACACATATCTGACTAATGGCTAATTGAAGACATTAATTTTCTGTTCAGAAAAGACTGATGGGCAGAGTGGAAAATATTTCATTTTGTTTCATCTATTGTTTCCTACTGTAGACCACATAACTCACTGGATCTTATATTGAATAATTCATTTCAATTCACCATAGCTACAGAAATGTAGAAATGTGGAAAAATCACAGTTTGCTCTAAGTTAGGCTCCATCAGTCCAGATTACAGCGGTCCAGGCTCCAGCTGGGCACACTGGGAGCAGATGGCCCTATAATCACCAGGGTTCATCTAGGTCTGAAACAGCAGCCAAAACCAGCTCCCAATATTTTATTTAATTTCAAGTATAGCTTAAAATAGAGGACATGTCAGATGGGATCAACGCAAGAGACTTCATAAATTTATAGGCTGGTAGTGCTAACCATTTCATGATTGTTGGTACAACACCAATGTTTCTCAGTATTTTAACCCATGTCTTCCCAAGCAGTACTTTACAGGATACTGCAGCTGAGGACTAGAGTTTTGGCTGATCTCTCTCTCCTGTAAGGTTAACCATCTCATCCTGGAATCACATATCCTGAAAGGATGCTGATTTCACGAATTTACAGTAGCTAGAGGAACTGAGATGTCAGCTGGGACTCACATGAATCATAATTATCACGTAAACACATATGGCGCTTCTCTCTTTATATTATACTCACAAACACCTCTGTTTTATTTCCATTGTTTAGACAATATTCTCACAGCTATGTTTCCTGTGAGCCGTTTTTTTTTTACATCCTGCCTTTCTGAAGTATGTGTGGAAAAACCTGCAAAAATACTATCTGCAATCAGCAGCACTAAACAGGAAACTCCCACAGATATTAAATTTCAGGCGTGCTCTTGCCAGTTCTGTGGAAATGTGGTATTGCAATATTCAGAATGTGACAAGTGATTGTTATGAACTGAGTAGGCTGAACTTGTATGCATGTCTGCCTTTCTTTACCACCCACATTTCAACAAATGCTTCTGAGTCATGCACCATAATGACGCCACACTGTGCATGCCTCCTCTCCAAAAACACAAAATCATAGTTGGTCATTTTCAGAATCCTCTCAATGCCACCTCTTCCCGAAAATATGTAGGAGGCAGACAACTGCGTGAGAATATTTCATAATTTCAGCCAAGAAAGCAGAGAATCTGGAAACATTAAATGCCTGCAGCATTCAGTTTGTTCATACAGCCAAGCTGGAAATGATTTCATCTTCTGGTAGCTCGGCTGATGAATTTCTGCTGTTACATAACACTGCTGAACCTCCTTCACAGTTAAGCAACACAACACGGGAATGCCAACATGTTAATGCCAAACACTCTGAGCCTGCAGATGTGATTTCAAGCTGAAGAGCTACCTCTGGGGATTGAAGGAATCAGCGGCTTAGCTGGGATTTGAGTGCTGCAGGTCCATCTGAAACATCCTAACGTCAACACAATTGTCAGGGATTTTCTGCAGGCAGATTGAGATTGACACAATGCAAACAAGCTCACCAAATATGTATTTATACACTAAGTACATTCAAAAGGTTTAAGTCCTATCTTGGACTCAGAGGTTCAGATTTCTATTGTAAATGTAAGTGTATAAGTGTATGTTGTGCATTGTCACAGATTAAATGTATTAAACACTAAGGCTAATTTCCTTCAGGCTACACACATTGAAAACCTCAATATACAGTGGTAATGAATTTAGCAGATAAAATGAAACAGAAAGTAATGTGAGAGATACCAGGAACATGTGGATTTTGTATACTGGAGGTTTCAAAGAAACTGTATAATGCCCTTAAGCATGTTTTAAACCATTAAAGAGAATCTCAAAACTTAAATGAAGTCATGTTTAACTTAAAAGAGATGCAGAGAATAAAAGAGGATGCATGTGATGACACACAGGCAGACGAATGCCAGTGATGGATCCAACATACCAGGCATTGTTCCCCACTGCTTAGCAAAGGAGGACATTACAGCCGAGGTGAGTGGAGTGGCCTGACAAAGATCTACATCCTGTCCTGTGCTATACAAATATCAGAGGTGGGATGCAAAGAGATCTGTTGAGCTGTTTCACGGTATTTATGAGTCAGTTCAACTCAACACACTTTTTACTTTTTGTATCTGTGCACTGATTTGTAGTGTTTCTCACTGCGCTTACATCAGTGTTGCTACAGACTTTGTGAAATAGGTAACCTGAAGACAGACGTGTAACACTGTAAATGTTATTTTGGGACAAAAAAACATACACTAAAATGAGAAAAAGAAAACTTACTTTCACAAAAGTATGCATTTGAATATGAAGTCAAAACATACATGGACATTTGTGTTTTGAATTCATCGCAACATTGTTTTTCTGATGCTCTGTGAGACATTAGCACATGATAGCTGATTCTCTGTTTTGACTCTGGCGTCTTCGCATCTGACCCCTAATTCTACTTTTGCTTTTCCTGTCACTTTACAGTAATTTACGTAGCTGTTCGATTATGCGTAAAGATCTTAACTGCATCTCTGCATCTTTTGCTTGTTAAAACAATTGAAGAAATGGAAGGAACTGATCACTTTCAAGATCAGTTCTTACAGTTCGAATATTTTTGCTAAAGCTAAAAGCGCCTAGAAGTGAGGCAAATCACTTGAAACACATAAAGTTACTTTGGAAGTTGAAATATTCTGTCAGTTTCATATTCTTTTCAGGAAATAATTAGCCCTTCGGGGCATGGATGCATTTTATCTACATGACCTATAACCTAGTTTTTATGATTTTGTTTGCTTCTTTTACAATTTTTGGGAATTGGTAAGACTTAATAAAACCTGTGTCCACTTAATCTTCTTCATCACCTTTAGTCTCCATCTTCTTCTCATCTTCGTCTTTATCTATCTGTAAAAGATGCCACCTCTGTGCTGCTGTTTGCAAACATTGATCAAATGATGATGATGATATGTCGTTTTTTAAATATCCCCTTAATTATCTTTTGGTTTTGTTTATGTTTATGTTTTCTGTATTCTTACAGCAATATTTACAGTATTCAGCTTTTGACAAGTATGGTATGTTTTTTTCATTAAAGTCTTGTTTGTCTTGCATGTCAGTGACAGTTCATAGGCACAGAACTTGCACACAAGAAGAGAGCCAAACGATTAAAGAAAATGTCCTTTTACAGTATTTCAACAGGTCAACAGTGCAGGTACAGAGTGCAGCACGCTTTGTTATCGCTACAAAAACAACCAGAAAAGAAAAGTCAACAACTTATGCAACTTATCGGATATGCTTCCTTTCCTTTTCTGCCTCATCCTGTAATTATGTGAATTATCAGTAATGAATGAAGCGCTACATTTATTAACAGAATCCTAGTTGAATAGATGACAGGCCCGACAAGCCACAGACAAAAGGTTAAAATCAAGGTCTCATGAGATGGGGTTTAGTCAAGAATAGTACTTATGTAAGGGTTAGAGAAAAATCGTGTTATTGTTTAAATTTTAATACAGATGCTGTGTTTTGGTGATTTACATTTTTGTCTATTAACCCAGCCCACAGTCTTTCCCTGACCTCAACTCAGTGCTGTGATCCCTGAGCCAAACCATAAAAAACCTTTTTTAATGTTGGAGTCACATATCTGGATGTTGAACTGCAACGTCAGATATTTTTATGGAAGAGAAAACAGGATGTTGTAGATTGGATATTTTGGTGGACAAAAATATTGTTGCCTCCGTACACTTCATTGCTATGTTAAGTTTCAACGTATTTATGACTTAATTGTGAACATATGATAATTACATTAACAGAAAACGTAATCTGGTTGCAATTATGTTCCCCATAAAAACATATTTGTGATTGAAGTTTAGTTGTATAGAAGCTTAATTTTGACTGGTTGAAATGAGAAAAACTACAACATGAAGCATGTCAAATAAAACTATTTGTGCCAAACTAAATATACATATATGGTATAGTGGCAGAGCAAAAAAACAAGTGGAGACTTTCAGCACAAAATGAAGAAATATTCAGTGTAGGATGATGGGGAGTGGAGGAGGGGAAGAATAGAAAGAGAATATGGGTTAAAAAAATTCATATATCATTTCCTTCTGTCTCTTATTTATGCGCATACACAATCCTGATCACACTGTGCCAGTTCCCCTGGGAGCTGTCTAGCAGATGCATGTTATGGAAATGTAATATATATATATATATGTTGTGTGAGCCTCACAAAGAGAATGTGAGATGGGGGCGTGTAGTGGTGTGTAGCTGTGTGTATTTATTAATACGATTATCATATATATTTTTTGTGTTGTTTGTGAACAGAAAGCCAAAAGCAATAATCATTTTATTAGTGATAAAGACCCCAGTGCCATACCACATTCATTATACACCACATTATGTATAACGGTATATATATATTACATTTAACTCAACATGTGGCTTAATTGTTTTAATTGAGATGTATGTGGTATCACCCCAGTGGGAACAAACTGGTCTTTAAATCCTAGTGAGAAGTCAGACCATTGTTGATGAAAGAGCCCACCATGGACACTCAGACTGCAAAAGTATAATGAGGTATCCCCTCAATATATCTTATTTCAGGTCTTTCAGATAGCATGTTGTCCTGCTAGCAATTTTGGCCTAGTGTTTATGCTAACGAGGTGCTCTGTTAATGAACAGCGGGATAAACAGCTAAAGCAGGGTCCTCTGGGAGCAGTGTGCCACTTATACATCGCAAAGAAAACCAAGGGTCTGCTAAAGACAAGCATGATGAAACAGTACGTAGTTTAGTGTGTCACGCTCTATTTTAGCTTTTCCACCTTCCACTCACTTGCTGTCCTCTTCATCTGTCTCACTTGTTCCCATCAAACTCGTAAACACACATTTTTTAGCCCTCTCCTCTATGTTCTCACTCTCAGCATCACTTGGCCACTGAGGGTGGTTGTCATGGTAACACCACCCACAGGAGCCGGCTACCTTCCCTGTTACCGTAGCAACTGGCTCCCCACTGAATTTCAACCATGTCACTCAGTCTCTCTCTCACATTCCTGCTTGTTATCAGTCTGCCTCTCTCTCCCTTTCTTTCTTACATGAAAGATGCCCATATGTTTGGTCTGACAGGTTTCTTATGGCTGAATGGTTGATTAGCTTTCCTTATCATTGCCCGTTGGTTGTTTAAACTTAAATTACCTATGCAGTAGAGAACCTTACTGGGTTTGGTTTGTTGCATCCTCCTGCTACACACATTGAAGAAAATTAACTACCTTCTAAAGGTGTAGATTAAGGAAAACTACAAACTGGTCTTGCACCTATGTTGAAAACTTTGTTTCCCTTATCATACTGTGAAAAAGTTTCAACAATTGTAATACTTTCTTATTTTATGATGAAAATGGTATGTGAATAATAATTTAATCCAAATTAAAAAAAACATCAGTGACAACAACAAAGTCCTGGTGGCACTGCTCACTAGCTGACTTCAAAATGTGTCACATGCCTCTGATTTCTTTGCTTCTACCCTGCTTGTTACCACACAAATGATAAACTTTCTATCTTTCTTCACCAACCGTCCGTCCTTCAGACTTTTACCTAAAGTTAGCCTAAGTAGCACGGTGGTGCAACTGCTGTACTATCCAATCACATGATTTATCTTTAAGGTCTGCTATACTTGTCCACAATAATATGACTTTACTGTACTAATGCATCACATTCAACACAAGCACTAGACATTTCCAGTAGCACCGGTAAGCACCATTTGTTACTGACAAATATAATGATAGCTGGGATCGTGCCAGGCTGACATGTCCTGTCTTGCTTTAGTCCTCTCAGTGTTATTTTAGAACGGGACCACTTTGGTGAGATAATGTGGGCTGCCTGTGCAGTCTGCCAGTCTGTGCTGCAGAATCACTCAGCAGATTAAATATTAGTGTTATCTCATTTCCTCAGGCCATAAAGTCTCCACAGACTGTCCAAATGAAGGGAAATGGTTTAATCACTAAAGCAATCTGTAAGAAAAGACCCCTTGCTGGGTCCTAGAAACACCATTTGTGCTTTGTACTTATATTACATTATTTTTCCAGGACACAGCTAGACTCGTGTGTGAGTACTGGTTATTAATTTACTCACCTTGGCCTTGGCGAGCACAAAGACCCTGATTTCAGAGACGAATCAACTACTATTTGTCTACTCCCATCACAAGCTGAAGCATATTGTTGATGATTAACAGCAGCCACAGCAACACCTGAGTCTCTTTATCACTTCTAGCTGTTTGGACCAGGAGTCTGGTTCTTTATACTAAGCACCATCTGTTTATACTGCGTACAATATAGGCAAAGTCATCTGCAGGCAGTCTTTGGAAACTGAATGCTGGGGTTGCTGAATGCTGTGCACAGACTCAAATGCTGTGGGGACATTTTGTCACAAGGGAACGGAGAGTATGTTTGGAACTTCTTTGCTTGAAACGCTCACTACAAAATAAATTACATTCTGAAACGCATCAATATTGCTACATAAATAAATGCTGGCAACTATTCTCACTTCCATATTTGGAAGAATTTCAACCCTTTCTTTCAAATACTGAACTGAAACGTTTCCTATTGTCACGGTCCGACCCTGGTTGGTCGCTTCCCCTCGTCTGTCTGTGATGTTTTGGCTTTTCTTCTAGTTTGTTTTTCACGTTTCCCTGTCACACCCCCGCTCATTCATACACTTGGTTCTGTTTATTTATCAGTCACGCCCCCACTCTATGTGTTTGAGTGCTCTTGGGTCCGTCCTCGTCCCAACCCTGACACCTATTAAATGTCAAAAGAAGTATGAACTAAATATCTAATGTTAATCATCAAGCAAACTTTATTAGGCTCACATGTATCTGACTTCTAAAAGCAACAAATTCTCACAAGGCATTGTGGACTGTCAGAAAACAGACTAATGTAAGAAATCTCTAAAAGGGAATTTGATGTCATGAACTGAGAAACAAGTAACAGGCAAATTATAGAATAAACCGTTTCTGAAATCTTACTTGTTTATATTATTAGAATACGTAATTGTGCATTAGTGATGTCTGTGAAGATTCTCAGTCATCCAGGTCATGGTTATCCCAAAAAAGGTTTTTCAGTGGCAAGACTTTCACTTCCATTTGCCACTTTCAGTGGCAATGGAAGGCGAAATGTCATCAAGGAACTGAAACAAGTCTAGTTGCCACTGAAGTGCATTAGTGATGTGCATTCAGAATAGAGAATCAGTAGATACAAACAAAGACAGGAAGAGTCAGATGTCTAAATGAAGAAAAGGCAAGAATAGGAGAAAAGATTATAAAACCAAGGGTGAGTTTGGAACATAAATTATTCAAGAATAATCAAAGTACACAGAGGAGTGAAAAGATGTCACTGGCCACTGAGAACTGCTGAGGCAGATGGAGAAGCAGCATCTGAGAGGCTGGGTAGGGGAGGAGTGAGGAGTGCCTTTGGGATGTGGCAGCAGAGGAGGCTGGGGCAAAGACATGGGAGAGGGGGATAAGGGAAGAAGGCCAGGTGTGGGGTTTATCTTTTGTGTTATGTTAAACAAGATTGGGGAGTTGACCTGGAGGGCGGGGAAGGAGGGATGGCACATAAAGAAAAAAATCAGGCAGCATGAAGACAGAGGTCTGATGTTGGAAGCCTGAGAGGCTGCGTGACAAGTGCCAAAGCCCTGTCGACAAGCGAGAGTCCAGACCTTTCCACAGTCTTCAATTATTGATGCAGACTCTGCAGCGTGGTATCTTTATAAAGCAGCAAGTGTGGTGAATCTGAGTATACTTCACAGTTGTCTATGAGATTAAGTGCATGACCTAATTGTGTGTATCGGAGTGATTTCTACCAATGTACAATGCCACTGTATGTCCTACATTGGATTAAGCTTTTAGTCCTTCAGATGGAGCAGTGTGTTTTGCAGCAGGTGCCCAAAAAAACATAAATTTTCTCCCTATAGCAGCTTCCAGTGTTCTTTGGTAGAATATTAAAACTGGCCTGATCACTCTCAGTGCACTGAACAAACCCACACTCTCTCAAACCCTTCAGCCAGAGCCGTTAAGAAAATTAGATTTGCTGCTCTCATAAAACTCAGTGCTCCACTCTGGCCACAGGGTTTTCCTGGCCTCTGTCCTCCCCTCCTCTCATTTCAAGGCCACCTGTGAATACATATGCATGACAGAGATGGATCTATCTCACTTCTTGGTTGAGTAGCAATAGGGCAGGGCTCCTCCATTAGCATGCACTCCACCCTGCTACCCACATAACGTTCTGCATGCTCTACATCACTTACACTCTGTCTCCTCCTCCACCCTCACACTCTCCCTTTCTCAAATCATCTGCTGTACCAGGGCACCCCCCCTCCCCCTCTCTTTTTCTCCACCAGCTCTCAATCTCTTTCACTGCACTGTCTCTTTTCCCTCCTAAACATGGAGGACAAGTGTTATCACCACACTGCAGATGTTTTCGAGGGAGGCTCCTCTGTAACCTCCCACTGGCTGCAGCAGGACTAAACATCTCGTTTTGCTCTGGCAGTAAACTTTTCTGCAGAAATCCAAGCTGTTCCAGGTTTACTGTGACAGTTATGCAGGCTGTGAAGACCTTGGGCTGCTGTGATATCTCTGCCATGCAAGAGGAGGCAAAGCTGGATGTGATCATGATAGCTACATCACTCTAGTCTGTCAATACCTCTAGGTGACACTAGAAAAACATGTGCATGTTTGCAAGCAATGTAAATCTTTTCAAATTATTATTCCTTAAGTGAAAAGTGAAACATTATCTCATCAAATTGCTTACCTCACCATATGCCTGACATGCTACAGAGGTTTACATTAAGTGACAAGCCTTACTAAATTCTGGACTGGGAATGACTCTCTTTCCAAGAGAGACCCATAATTTGAAATATGTCACAAAGGCCAGAAGACAAGATTGAATGATCTAAACCAGAATTTGGCAGAGTTTCCCTGAACCTATTGGGAGGATGCTGTACAAATGTGCAATTTATGTCAATTTATTGACTGCAGAAAAGCTGGATGAACTCTACACCTGCAGACTCAGACACAAATGTGTAGTTCTTTCATTTCTACCCCAGACTCGACTAGCAGCAACAATGAAAATGAAACCCTGTCGAATAACACTCTGAACCACACAAGGCACTGTTTCAATATCGTCGATTACATGAATGGCCTAAAGGGTGCGTTAATGTCATTCACTGGGTTGTCACTTCTGGTAACAGCTCAATTGCTAGGACACATTTACAACACTCCTTTCCACTTGGCACAGTGTAGCATCCAATGACTGTCCAAGATTGAATCCAGGTCCTGTATGTGTGCTGCACTTTACAAACTTGGAAGCCAGAGAGAAGCAGAAGAAGGTGGCGTGGGGGGCGTGGAGAGGTGGTAGAATAAAATGGTATGTATCATGCCCACTAGCACACAGATATAGTAGTTAATAGCTAGCACACAGGAACCCATTAGAGGAAACTGATTATCTCTTGGCTTTAAAACTAATTAAGTGAGCGTAGGCAGAATGTGTGTGTGTGTGTGTGTGTGTGTGTGAGAGAGAGAGAGTGAGAGAGAGAGATCTGGTTGTCCTTATCTTTTTTCTTCAGTTTTTTTATTTTTGGTTCTTCTAAACAAATCCTCTTGTGTTACTGCATTGAAAAACAGATGGGGGTGGGAGGTGCATCAATCTGTATGGCTGTATTCCAGCATAATGCCTGTAATTGCTGCTGGTGGTGATGCTGCGTAGGGAGTGGGCGGGGGGGCATGTGGTGTACACAAACAACTTTGTGACTCATTATTTTTATTTAATCTTCAGCCACACTAAGAGGGGCTTCCTATCCTTGTGCACTTTCCTTCCCCATTCTTCCCCCTTTTGCTTCCCTAGACATTCTGAAAAACTACAGATAAAGTAGGTTCATTTCCGGATCTGCCACTATTGTTCTCCTGTCGCCTTGCAGGGCTCCAAGTTCACACTGCAGTCATTAATCTTGATAAATACAGAAGTGCTTGTCTAAAGCATTCATGTAGCCCCCTAGTCACTTTTTATCAAACATGGCTACACACAAGCACAATCACTGTATGATGGCTTTCTTAAATCACATTGTCCTGTGTGGTGGTATTATTTCAACATAATTTGAGCTTAGACAAACACTCTGTATTCACAATATTAATGAATTTCCCAGTTGAGATTTTTTTATAGGATTTTCACAATACTACATTTTAGTTTTATATGTTTGCATCAATGCAATGTACCAGGTACCCAGTTATTTGATTTTCCAGACAATACAATATTAATATAATTTGCTGATAAATTTTATTAGTCAACAAAGTAATAATTGTCATTTTAACATTTGATGCTTTTCTTACTACTGTGATAAGTTATCCACATCAGCCATAACTTTTAAATACTGGTCTCAAAGAGCACATAAAGGGCTTTAAATCACAATAAACACTCGTCCCCTTTATTATTAGAAACCATACAGATTTTTAAGCTGCCCATAAAAGTGGTGGTATTTTGTGTTATCTTTTCATATCTGACCTTTTTAGTATGGCAACTGTTCTCTGTGTGTCACTTTGCGAAATGCTTTGGGACCTGCAACAGGTAGGCACTATTACAACTGAGCTACCTAGGAAGTCATTACTTGACATACAGTAGGTGAGACATTGTGGCACACGGGATGATGTAGAATTCGTTTCACCCAAAATGTTTTGAGGCTTTTGCTAATCGAGAACGATGCCAGAAAATTTAATTTACAATTATGCTACTCTGATTAGACATTATCCCAATTCACTAACAATATTAAATATGACACTAAAAAGGAGAGATCAAAACAATTTTGCCTAAATCCTTTTTCAACCAAATTAAAGTTGAATGAGTTAAGGAAAGCTGACAGATTTATTACGACTAATACCACTGTGTAATCCAGCCAGCCAACCCGCTCACAGTGTAATCTTTGCTGAAAACCTTCATGGGCAGGTCTTCTTGTATGAAGCTAAAGTCTGTTCCTCAACATAGCATTAAATCCTGCTAAGGCTCTTAGATAAGTGAAATTATTTCTCAATAAGAAAAGAGGCTTTATGAATGCACAGACTCACTGTGGAAGATGGCTAATAAATAAACATCTCACAAATCCTCTTAGGAACTTGGGCAAACGCTGAACCAACAGACAAGATGTTCCATATTCGACCTCAGTCATCAGGAGCGGGCTTATTCGCTTTTCATTTCCAGGTGGAAAAATGCATTTGACCTGAACCACCCTTCAAGCTGGGACATCATGACTCATCCCCCCTCCCCCTCTCGCCCTCCACATTCACTCACAGATCAAACACCACCCTACATGCTCCAACCAGAATCCACGCCTCAGGTCTATTACAGACTTCTTGACTGAAGAATTATTGAGAAATAACAGAGTTCATCAAACTGTGGGCCTGCTGGAAGTCGTGAGGAGACAGGAGGAATGCGGGGGCCGCTGGTGGCCCATTGATCTGTGGCTCTGTACAAGAGACTGTCACTATCTCTTCTCTACCTATTGATGGAGACAGATGTCAATAAGATGACCCCATATCTCTCATTAGTATACTCTGCATTACTCAGGATCTGTCCAGTGATCAAAGTCATGTGCTCCTGAAGGATAACATAGTCAAAAGCTGAGGTACATAAAAAAAGATGTTCCAGTGCATAGCAAAAGAATCATCCATGCACTACAGTGGTTTAAAGTTCTGATTCTCACTCTAAGATAAAACTGTCAGTCTCCCCATCTATTCAGTGTTATTTCATGCAATATAATACACAACAGCAACTGAATATGCAGACTCCATCCTGCTCAAGAGACGCAGCACACCTCTAAAGGACACACGCAAGCTGATGTCCTCCTTGCTCCTTGGACAAGGCCGGATTGGAATCAGTGGGCTGCGATTTCATTTTCTTCCTTCCTCGGAGCAAAAGGCCTGTAACATTCCTTATGTCACATACGGGCCCAGGCTTGACGCAGCGCGTCAAATATCCTGTAAACCACACATTTGTGTATATTTACGTGTGTTGCGCGTATGTCTGGATGTTCTGGCTTAAATTTTGCATTTCAAATCCTTTAACTATCACTGCGTTTTAGTGGATGTCGTGTGCCATTACTTTTGCTGACACAGGATGGCCGGTGCTCAAGGGTGCATTTACAAATTAACCCTGCCCTAAATAAGGATGCGTGTCAGCAATAAGGAGAGGGGAACAGTGTGCTTGGCGTGTTTAATATCGACATGAACAACATCATTTCGTCCAAAATACACATCGACATTCGGCGAAACAAAATTTGCAATGCGCCATCATTACAAAAGATTCAGATTGTCTTTCTCTTACCTCGACGTTTTTCCACACGCAATAGGACAATACGGCCATCAATATATGTATTGTAGTATGTCCCATTTTCTCGCCTTCTTCTGTCTCTTTTTATCACGAAGCTGCTATTATAAAATAATTGACTCCAACATACGCTGTCTGGTTACATCAGCTGAGATGATGGACGCTGCGTTCGTCGGCGGCTTCCTGCGATATCTCCTGCGTCTGCGTCCTGTTCGCTCTTGCCAACGGGCTCTCCAATGGCAGCCTGAGCTTTTATGTGGATGAAGTCTGACAGAACCAAGCCCTGTTTCTGCGGGTATTTATCACAAACCTTTTTCTCACGACAGCTTTACGGTAGCTTGGTGTGCAGAGACATCTTGTGGCGGTGGATGGACAATCTCGTCTCACACTGCTCAGACGCTCCTGCGTCACTGTGGAGGTGGAATCCACCCCAGAGCACAATTAACGTGGTTCATAGTCAAATTGTGAATTAAAATATGTTTCACATTAAGCTAAGCAGTGAGCAGATTGACGAGCTGATGACGTATGTTTCACATCTGAAATCACATTTGAATGGGATATTTAAAGGACACGAAGTTGTCTGCACACTGATATTTACAAGCCCCCAAAATGTTTTTATCTGTGGAATAAATGATCAATCATAATTACATGATAATTAAAATTCACAATGTCCTAAAGACGCATGTTAATATAGATTTTTAAGATAGAAGTGTATATGTGTGGGATCCAGTGGTCAAAAGATAAATCTGAATCTTCTTTTATGAAATACTGGGGACTTTCATGAAACGAGGGAATATACATTTTTAAACTTTTCTCATTCATGCAAGTGTAGATGACAAACGCATATCAGGGTTTGGTGTCAGTTTCCGTTATTGTAGACACTGTGAAGGTTACACTCAATCACAGAGAGGTAGGCTAGAAATAAATCCATAAATCAGTTAATTTAAATTGAACTAATGCTGTTGTAATGTTTACAGTTTCTTCTTTTGTTTCTTGTTTTAAACGTTTGATAAAAAAAACGTCTTCGCAAATCTTAGCAGCAACATCCACAAATGGTCAGTAGGGGGAACACATGGTACGAAATTAGAAAAAGAAAAAAATAATATTCAAGTAGACGTCTTCTTTCATGTCTTTTAGTTCCCAAAGCTTGGAATCAGGTAGAGGTGGTCAGAGCTGAGTAAGGTTGGGTAAGTTTAAACATCACAACACACACCTGGTATAGGTCTGATTCATATTAAGGAAAGAGAAACACATAATTCAGGGAAAGAGACCTCTCTTCTCCACATAATCTACTTCAGAGCTCCATGATTAAATAATTTATAATGAGCAGGTGGCTGAAGAAAAACCCCGCACACCTGAAGTGCCAATAAATAAACATGGACAAGAATTCTTGTCATCTATTGGCCACTGAAGGAACGACAAATATAGTTTTACTCTCGGGCTACGTAGCATGTGCTGCAGGTATTTGGGGCGTGGTCTGTAGGTGTGTGAGGAAGACGTCAGGTTGAGGTGTCACAGCTCGCGACAACCCAGGAAGAAACGGTATCGTCACATCGCTGTAACGACCGCAACAATACAATTTAGTTTGAACATTATACATTTAAGTGAATAACTTTATAATAAAGGGCAACGTACAAACAAACAGGAAGGTGTCTGACATCCTGTTGGACTCCTGTTGAAGCGGTTGTGGAAGATGAATTCTGCCAGATATGATTACGTAAGTGTTTTCATGTCATTTCATGTATATTTGATTTCAGTTCAATCACAGGACAAACACTGTTTTCATCCACAGTGAAACAGGTTATCACGTTTGTTGGGCTTATGTGCTGCTGGTAATTTCCTGTTTTCTGTAATTGTGTATAAATGAATGTTAACAGGGTTTAGGCCTAAAGAAACTGGCCTCTTATTGTGTCATCCGCCTGTTTCTGGGTCTCTGAGATCGGTACTGACACTAAGAACAAGTTTTTCCTTCAACAAAGACTTAAAATAAATAATTAACAGGGCCACTGCACATGTGGTAAAAAATTAGCTCCTCTGTGACGTTTAAATTTCGTCCAGTGTGCCTTCATACAAAGACCATTCATTCAAAGTGGGGAGTTTCGAATGTGATCTCAACATGAGTGAGGATGAGTGTGTGAATGTGTTTATTTACATCTTGTTATCAGAAAAAAAATAAATGTGTTGTAGTAATGGTCATTTATATATTCAGTAATTGTTGGATATGCATTCTACCTGATCTTTGAACACTATTTTCAAAGCTAAGTTTAATCTCTATTTACATCTTTTATTGTTTTTATGAAACAAAGAAATTTCATTCACAAAGGCAGTAATGTTAGATGGGGTAAAAAGGCGTCATCAGACATAGACGATTCAGTCTTTTCTGATGTCAAGTCAGATTTATTTATATGTTTTCATACGCAGTGGTAATTCAAGGTGCTTCACTTCCACATAAAAGCAATTGATCAGTATTGTCTTTCCTGACCATGTATATTGTACCTTTTTAAAGATAATTGTTAGTTTTAAGCTGTTTTCTTCATTTGTTTAACAACAGATCACTGATATTCTGTGCAGAAAGAGGTGTGGATACCCAGAAACCATAATAGTTTGTATTTCTAAGAATCAGTTTGAGTAACACCTGTTCTCCACCTACAGCACTGTACCCCCACACAAAGGTGTGATGAGCCATGACTAGCTGACAGTTGACAGATAGAATTAAATCTTAAACACAGTTGCCCCATTAATACACAGTGATTTTACAATCAAGACAGTCTATAAACTAACAATCATGTCTCTTAAATTACTTTTTGTAGTGTTGTATTTAAGCAGAGCTGTAAAGTGAAAATACCATAAAAGTCTAACTTGAATTCTCTTTGAACATCCGTACATAAGGTAATACCCACATAGCTCCATTTACCTAATCATGCAGTCCTTTAGTTCATTTTGAGGCTATGATGATGTAGGCAGAAAATATTCTCAAAGGTAAACTTCTCTTTGCAAAGACAATTTTGGCTTTGGTCAGTTCCCACTCAAATTCACAAGCTCCCGACAAACGTTACTACAACCTACAGATTAACCATGTGGAATTATGCGAACAATTAAGCAAAATTCAGGTCAAAGTTCTTTTGTTTTATTATAGAGTGACATTACCATGGTCTTCAGAAAATATTGTCAGAATGTATGTTTATGAAGTATCTAACTGTAATCTTTTAGTTCAGGGATGACGAGATGCTCATTGCACAACATCTGAGCGTGTTCTGACTTGACCCTGTTGAACCTGTTAAGACATGGCAAAGCAAAACCAATGCTGATTATATATTTTTTAAACTTTATGGATTGTTCTGTGTGATGTGTGCTTATGCCATGTAAGTAAATGTGTTGTTTTTTATAAAAAGGTAAATACACATATCCACATGAAGATGTTCTTTGTAAGTATGTTTTCAATTTACGTGGATAAAATAACATTAAAACAAAAATACACATTAGTCCACTTACAAATGCTTAATATAAATTTGATAAAAATGCTAAAGTTTGTGAAACCTGGAGCAGACACTTGTTTTACATAACAACAATTCTTCATTTGTTAATATTTGATCACACACAGAGGCTGAGGTCAGTGGCTTGTTCAAATGGGAACACTCTAATTAATGTAGCTCGTCTGTTCTCTGTTTGTGTGGTGACACAGCAGAAAAATCTGAGAATAATTCTTCAGGCAAGGCCACGCTGTTTTTTCTTTTGCATTTCAGCCCACATTTCAAAGGGTAACCGTGTTGAAACTAAGCAACAGAAGTGAAGTGAATTTGGTGCTAATATCACATCTGTTATTGTTCACTCCACTGATCATACATAAAAAATCCCAAAACTGCAAATATATTCCATCTTTATTAACTGTTCAATATCAGTTCACTTTTTGCATGTGCACTTTAGCTTTAGCCATTAAGAATTTGCGTAGAATTGGACAATCAGTGTGTAGAATTTGATGGAGGCTGCATCCATGTAAGAGCAGGACCAATATTGCTCCTCCTTAAGGCCTCATCAGTTCTTGAGTGAGGAAAATGCCGTAAAGGATGATTTGTTGACTTATTTAAGTGGGTGTTTGGTTACTGAAAGCAAATATGAGACCATTGAAGCCTTAATTGCATTGATTGTCTGTCATATTTGATTTGTGCTTTTCGTTGCAGTTTCCAGGCTGGTTTGGTTGCGTAGGATAAGAATTTTTAAAGGGAATATGCACGATTTTGCATTGTGGAAAACAGGTTCTCACAAGAAAAAAGAAAACGTGGAAATAAGATTTCTCTGGTTCTACTGCATCAGTTTGGATCACTGTTTTTAAAACTGTTCATTGTGAGTCTAGTTGTGTTAATATTCAAAACCAAACCATAACACCTGTCTCCAAAACCTAAAAAACGTGTGTGGCTTCTTTTCAGTCCCAGAAAATGTTCAAAGTATGTTGACAAACTGCTGGACAGTGCAGCTCCAAAGATACTCCGTACAACTACAAATACATTGTGAAAATCAGTTGAAAATGCAGTATGTAACTCTTATTTAAAAAAAATGTTCCAAAAAGTATGTTTAAGAGGATAAGTGCTGTTGAAGGGCTGGGTGGAGAAAAGTTGATTTTAAGTCTCATGCTAGTTCTAGCTTAGGTTGCATATTTTAGCTTTAAATGAAAACAAGATAACACAGAAGTTGTTCTTTATGATGTTACTAAATGTTAGACACGCAGTAGTTACTCTGTCTACTTATTTTATAACATCACTGACTACATCTCTGTTTTTAAAAACTGACACAAACTACCAGACAAAAAATATTGGGCCATATTTGTCCCCCAGAAAAGGGCGACTGTGGGTGTGAATTGCATACAGTCCTAAAATATTTCGTGTGTATATAACCCTTAAATGGTTCAGATCAACCAGATTTTAATTTCACATAAAGATAACACAAGTAAATACAAAATACAGTTTTTACAGGAAGATTTCATTTATTAGGGGAAAATACAAATGTCCCTGTGAAAAAGTAATTGCTCCCTAAACCTACTAACTGGTTTTAGTAACAACTGCAATCTAACATTAAACATTTGTGATAACAGGTAATGAGTCTTTCACATTGCTGTGGAGGTGTTTCGTCCCACTCTTCTTTGCAGAATTGTAAAGGTTCTGCAAAGAAACATTGATCGGATTTGAAGCATGAACGAACTCTTTAAGGTCATGTCACAGTATCGGATTGTCAGGGACATTGGATTTAGGTCCGAACTTTGAGTAAGCCACTCTAAAATCTTATTTTTATTTCTTTTAACTCAAAATGTATGACTGTTGGTACATTGTTCTTCTTATGAAACGCTGTGTTAGTTTCACACCAGGGAACGGGACACACACCTTCCACAAAGTTCAACTTTTGTCAGTTGAACAGTCCACAAAATATATTGCGAGGTTTTTGCCCTAGAACTCTACCATTGATGCTATTTTTTCCCAGCCTTTTTCTTATTGTTGAATCAAGAACATTGACCTTAACTGAGGCAAGTGAGGCCTGCAGTTCTTCAGATGTCTTATGACCTCCTGGATGAGTTGTTGTTGTGCTCTTGGAGTAATTTTGGTAGGAAGAGAGGAAAATACTTTTTCACAGTACTGTTCATGCCATCCATGCCCAGGAAATATCTGGGGGCAGGAGATTTAACATGGTGTGGCTGCTGTTCATGAGGCAGGACCCAACTGACTGGCTCAGACATGAAAATAGGAGGCTGAAGCCTACAACAATGTAAGCCTTAGTGTTTTGATTTTAACTTGTCATAGTTCGACAGTATGAAAGTGAGTCAACATGAACAATGCAAGAGCCTGAAATTTAGGCAGCTAAATGGAATGAATCATTCATCTATGATTAATTTTATTATTTACACCTGTACTTTTTCTATAATGACATGCCAAAATGTCTTTGTGAAGAGTCCTCTTGGACAATGGGCAGTGCCTGTGAACAATTTAACTATAGTTATCATGCCTCAGTTAAGTTTATCTGCTTATCTGGACTGTGGAGCAGGCCTCAACATCAGTCACTACTAAAGTTATTATCACACTTCTCCACGTGGTTAATAGTTATAGTTGCAAAAAAATCTTGATCTTCTATCTAAATGTGTCATCTAAAAGTGATCTGATCTTCAAGTATCAACAATATCAACAACACCTAAGAAGACGATCAACTGGTCATGATCTTTCATGTCTTTATTGAACACACCCATTAAACATACAGAGTGATTTTAATAACAGGTTGAACCACCTTTGGCAGCGATAACCTTAAGCAAGCGCGTCCTGTAGCTGGGAATTAGACTTGCACAACATCCAGGAGGGATTTTACAGAACTGCTTCAGCTCAGTAATATTCTTAGGACATCTGATATGAACGACTCTCCTGAGGTTATTCCACAGCATCGCTGTTGGACTGAATTCAGGGCTGTGGCTGGGCCACTCCAAAAGATGGATTTTGTGTCTCTGATGCCTTTCTGTAGTATATTTACTTTGATGCTTAGGGTGATCGTAGTGCTGGATCATCTAACGTCTACTGGTTTTCAACCTGGCATTATCCTGTAGGATGCCTTGACAAACTTTCTTGCAACTGTATTTTATTCATAGTGGCAACCATATGAAATATTGCATGTTGGTATAAATACAGTTTTTAAAATAGTTTGAGTTTAGTTTCAATTTAAAGTAAAAAATTTTTTCAATCAACTGAGAACTGCAAGAAAATAATCCACACAACTAATGTTTGTAATCCAGACTTTTACCATATCATGCCATACCAACTTTATTTATAAAGCACGATGCAAACACTTTAAAAGTGTGCACTGTACCATTATACTGTATTGATGTTTTTACTTATTGGACATATAAACTTATGGTCAACATGGCAATTTTAAACGATCTGTGGTAAAATAAATCCTTCAATGTTGAAACTGTAGTGCATGCTGGGTAGAGGGCATAACATGCACACACACATATGTACACATTCTCTATTACATTGAATTAAATATATGGCTTACTTTTACAATAGATGCAGGGGAGACCTACAAAAAAAACGCGTTCTTCAAATCAGCTATGTACAGGTCCTTATCCTTCTCAGCCACTAGCTAACTAGCTAGCTTTCTTTGTCTATGGTCCAAAAGTGTGTACATATGTCAGAGTGAAGAATTAATCATCACATTTAGCTGTCGGTGTGCCAAGTGTTAAGATGAAATGATGTGCTGTGTCTAAAAGTTCTGTGCCAAATGCTTGGCTATGTCAACACGAGTGAAAAATGCACATACTTCAAATAACAGTAGGTATCTGTGTGCAATCTGAAAAATACCATTGCATGGGTATTTGCATTTTCCTCTTCCTGTATTTTGTGCACTTGGGAAAAAACGTCTCATGCAAAATCTACTGTTTTTTTGTAGTGCAAAAATGCAGTCCAGAGTGCGCACCCTTTGTAGATCAGCTTGTGCCATTTTTTTGTGGGTGTCTACAGTCAATTTAGTACACGTAAACTTGTAACTGCAAGCATTAGATGAATGTAATTCTGTAACAAATCAAGATGTTTAGATGTCTAGTAAAGTTCCAGTATCTCACTTAATGTTAAGTACTGTGTATCACTTAAATAATTGTTAATAAAGGCCCGTGCTGAAATGATATAGTAGCAAATTTTCTTGAAGGTGAGCTGTTTTTTTTCCTTAACCACACCTTGTTGCAGTAAAAACATCTTCTTGCCAGACTGGTTAGACCACATAAAAATATTCTTAAAACCTCAGCGGTCCTAGACATGTTTACGGACATTTTTTAGGTTATTACACTTAAAGCCTGTTCTACAGGCATTCATGGCAATGCACAGCTGGTATAGGACAGGTAAAGTATAGTTAAAAACTGGGATAGTATTTTCTTTCTCTGAAAGAATACGATATGATGAAGAGCATGTAATGATTTTATTAGGCTGTGATCAGGGTGACTGGTAGAGAGAGACCTTGGAGCATTTGCTGACCCCATCTCCAATGATTCCCCTCATTCTGCCCCATGATTGCTGTTAGAGATTCCAATTAGAGAGCATGTGTGGAAGCCCGAGCTGGGTAAGAATAGGCCTTAATTGCCATGAGTTATCATCTAGACTCATGTAATTGAGCCCCCATCTTAAGGGGCAGCACATCTGACAAATTGATTTAATACCAAAGTGATTCTCCATCCCTAATGGCACTCGGGCTTCCTCACTCATTGGCTACAGGCACTGAATTCTTTGTGTGTTGATTACTAACTGGCCTGAAACCTTTCTCATAGTCTGCTCACTTGAAGAAGCAACAGACACACATACAATATCGACAGACCCGCACACAGCCTAAAGCACCATGTCCATATTGTCTGCATGGTTATCCTGTGGTATCATGCAATGTTTATTTATTATTCTAATGCACATTCACTGTGCATAAAGACCTGTTTCCCCTTTTAAAATCTCTCACTTCAAGTAATCCAACTCTTTTTTTGTGACACTAAAATCGTGATCATGCGCATGACCCTTTTGCTTTAATTATCCTTGAGATGTATCTAGAACTTGATTAGAGTGTAACTGTGGCAAATTGCTTCGATTGGACATAGTTTACAAAGACACACACAAAGGTTCTATGTATAAGGTCCAACATTTCTCCCTGCATGTCAGGACAAAAACCAAGCCATGAAGTCAAAGCTCTCTAAGCTGTGTGTAGATGTTAGTGGTAACATTTTGTGGCAAGGTATAGATCAGGGCAAGCACATAATTAAGGCTTCAACTGCTCCCAGTAGCACAGTGACCACAATAACTGGAAGAAGTCTGTAACCACCGCGACTCTTCATAAAACTCATGGCCATCTGAACAAACTGCCGGCCTGTCGATCATTTTAACAGAGCTTCAGAAAATAGAGATACAGAGATAGAAAAACCATATCATTAGCACCATATTAGTCATATGTAAGTGTATGTAGAGTTTTGTTTTTTTTACCTCACTCTTTGTCGACTTCTAGGAGGAGTTGCCACATTACTCATAAATATTTATTTATGCAGTTTGTCTAAATGTGGACTGATACACATCTAAACTCAGAGATTATTTTATAACATTTTCAGTATTGTACAAATCAATAATTCATGATCATAAGTCTTCTGACATAAGTCTCTTTTTTTTTTGGCAGTCTTGACATACTGGTGTGAGTTTGTTTTTGTTTTTTTTCGTCATGTGTAAATGGTAAATGGTCTGCACTTATATAGCGCTTTTCTACCTAGGCTGGTACTCAAAGCGCTTTACACTGCTTCT
>JAUYWH010000008.1:12759119-12786132 GCA_034779795.1 Ctenopoma multispine | reverse complement strand
CAGGGGGAGCCGGGAATCGAACCACCGATCCTACGATTGGCAGGCGACTGCTCTACCTCCTGAGCCACAGCCGCCCCCGTAGTCGCTCTGACCCACTCACACTTGTTTGCGTTTATTGTGTCATTGTTGCGGCCACATACTTTTTTCCAGCCTATACTGAAAATTTTTGAATGTATTTAATATGAACAGAACAATGCAAATTACAGTAATTAATTATTTTTAATTCTAAAATAGATGGCATTTGGTCATTATTGTAATGTAAATGGAGCAATGACCAAGAAACTTATAAATAAATGCAGATAATTTCAGAAGGTTTGCTTTCTTTCTCGAGCCCCTGTATTTTAAGGATTGGTTAATATTAAAGATTAATGTTTTGCTACTGCTTCTACACTAAAGACATAAACTATTGTATTCAAACACCTGCTATAGGTTTGTTAATTCTGTTTGCACTTTTTCTCCATCAGGGTCAGAATGGCAATCATGAACGCATCAACTTCTTACCTGGCACTGAGAAGATGCCATCAAAGCGGAAATCTGGCATCGTGATTGGGGTTCTTGTTGGACTTCTTGTCTTAATGGCTGTTGTAGCAGTCCTCGTTTGGCTGTTTGTCTGTAAGTATAATAACACAATTCCTCTCCATTATTTAACATACAATGACTTGAAGTACAGACAATTTTAAATCCAACCTAATCTTGACAGAATTAAAAGAGAAAATTGGGGTATTTACATTACTGATATCAGTTACTTCTAAGACAGGCATAACATCAGAAAGTAGATCAACTTGCTGTGAAGGCACATCTCTTTGATATAAGATGCTAAGAGTGGCTTGTTTTGACTTTGTAATTTCCCATTAGAGTTCGCCCATTTGACAGCTCTGACTTTCTCCTTTAATAATGCAAAGGGGAAAAATGTCAAATGGTGTATGGCACAGCTTCTCTGTCATTTACACGTACAGGGTCTGATAAAAAGGACTCTGGAGTCTTGATAAACAGCCTCTTGATTCAGCTGGGTGTTTTAATTGCACTGAGAGGCATACTGTGTTCTCAATGTAAGATCACACTGTACAATTTTAAAATGGTGCTCCAAGGCCTATTTAAAACCCAGAGTATGCTCTTTCATCAGAGGCAGCTATCGTATAGCATTTTGTTGATCAAACACATAACTCTCATCTTCCTTTCTCCTCCAAGTTAAAAATACTGCTTCAGGAACCATTAGTAATCGGCGCAGCCCACGAACACTGGTCTTCAGCGGGCATATGAAGCTGGCTGATGTACCATATGACCAGAAGCTGGAGGATATCGACAGCAAAGAATTCACGGATTTGTCAAACAACCTGGTGGCCATTGTGAGTTTAACACCCAAAGAATATCACTATCCTGTTTTTGTTCTCTTTCTGTAATCCACGGTATTTATGGTTAACTGTTTTGACCATAGTTTTTACACTCGGTTCGCTTCCCTCACTAAAGATTAGCTAAAGATTGTTCGGCATTGTGGAAATGCTTTTTAAATATGCCCTTCACAGTGCACAGAAACTGCTGAAGGCACATTTGTGTGGGTTGAATAAAATGCTGTTCGTTCCCTTACTAATTCCCTCAACAGCATCTCCTATTATTGGAGGCAGCGGAGATGTTTGTAGCACCACTTAGGAGCATGTTGATAACAAAAAGCACTTGCTCAAACGCCATGAAGCACACACTTTCTCTGTGGAAAACTACAGAATGGAGGGTGTTAGGTGAGAATTCTAGTGGAAGTGGTGGACTGGAATATTAAATGACTAGACAAGCGGGGTAAAGCTTTATGATCCACTTGGTTTGCACTTGCATACAGCAAAAAGAACAGCTTTTAAAGGATAATTTCAGATCTAGGTCACTGTTTCCATAAGTACAACTTGCAGAGCATGATTTTAAGTAAACAATACTGGGTGTGTTTAACCCACAACTTTACTCACTCACTCAGTCACTGTAGCACCACCTGTCTGTGGAGTTCTTGAAATATGTATTTTATCTGGCCTGTGTGTCCTAGATTTGATATTTATGATATAAACTTTGGAAATGGCCGTTTTGAAACTGTTCAAGTTATGCATTTTATAATAATTGGCCACTTTGTCCTATGAACAGCCCTCTGCTTTTCCCTCCGTAACACTTTCTGCTTTTATCACTAATCATTCAATTGACAACTTTCCACCGCAGATGTCTATCTCTCTCCTTTACAGACTTTTCTTTCTTCTGTCCTCATTCCAGTTTTCATATTTTATAAAGAGCACTCGCTCTGACTCGTTAGCTTACACTGTACATGTAAGCGTGATTAACCTGCATCTATAACCACTAAGTATGACTGCTGCCTCGTCTGAATCACAGCTCAGCACAGCTAAAGGCTAGACAGATAATTGAGAATCCCATTGTAATTTGCTTTTTGCTTTGAAGGCAGTTTTTTTATGTTGACATGCTAATTTGTACTCTGTCTTTAGGCAGACAAGCAGAAATGTGTACTTGCTTATTTCAGTAAAAATGTATTTTCTCTATATAGATGGGGGAGAACTTTAAGAAAGACCCACTGCTCTTGAAATACTACAATACCTCTGTGATCACTGCATTCAGGTACTGTTGAGATGTTGAGCCAAATTTTTTTAATAACGTTGAACTGTCTGATGTAGTGCTTGTGAAAACTTAATGTAAGAATTTCACACTAAATCTTGCATGAAGGAGAAGCTTTGTACCACTGACTTCTAAGGATGGAGAGTTTCTAGTCTTTTTTTCTTTGTCCATCCAAAATAACAGTTAGATGTGGTCTGTTGACATGTGACCACACCTAGTGGTGCCGTGTGTGTGCTGTGTGTGTGCCGCGTGTCTTGTGTGTAAAATGTAATAATTCATGAAGGGTTTGTATTAAAGGTAGGCAGTAAATTACAGTGCATTGTGCAATAATGCTGCACTGCTTCAAGTTTAGAGAGCATGTAGCTACTTCTAGATTTGGATTTTGTAGTTTTACAGTAATCTAAATCACAAGTCCTTGCTTCTTCTTAAATATTGAAGCTTGTTATTGAACTCCCTCTAAATTTCTCTCCGATCTCTGCTTGCTTCAGTCAAGGTGTATTAGCCTACTACTGGTCTCAATTTGACGTTCCTGCAAGTGACCTGGAGATGGTTCCGGAGGTCTCAGAGGAGCGGGTGTTAGATGCACTGGAGACTGGCATCAAGCACTCACGCAGCATTAGCTCCGGGACCATCAAGATTAGTGAGGTTACTGCTGCAAGTAAGTACCAGGTGGTGGCAGGGAAGAGGATCACACCTGAAAGTGCCAGAAAGATGGATGGCATTCAGAATGTTACACTTCAATCAGCGAAGTTAAATGATTGTGGATACAGATCTGATAGAGTCAATGTCATTTTCTATAAGTGCTGGTATTTTGTATGCTTTCTATTTGTATTACAAAAGCTCAGTCAGAGTTGTGCTGATAAGATGATAACAGTTAAGCCAGACCTCTCTGCTTGTGCTGCATCTGAGATTGCACATTTTATGCTGTTTCGATCATCTAATGATATTAGCTGGGGCCCTGGCCTGGCTTGAGACAGACATTTTTCTTCCTTCTGTCTTCTCAGCATTCACATTGCATTTGTCTAAATCCTGGCCACCAGCCAAGCACTGGCCCTGTGACTCAGTGGTTTTGGTCCTCTTTAAAATGATTTCTGTGGGTATGATTTGATGTTCCTGTCCCATATAGTTAGACAGAGATGTATGGGTTTCTGCTGTAGGGCAAGGTGAGATGGAGCAGAAAGAGCTACACACCATCACCAGTTCTCTTAACCTCGGGGAAATGGAACAGAAAATGTGCAATCCAAATATTTTAGGCTCATGCATCAAATTCTATCAGCCTCCTAACTTCAGTGACCCATTCTTACCTTTCCTCCTGTTTCTCTGACTCTCTCTCCCTCTTCTCTCTGTCTCTAGTCACAGATCCTCGCATGGCTAGGAACCCCAAAACCAGTGAGTACAACGTGTCCCATTTCAATCACTCCCAGCTGTAATTTTACAGCTGGCTAGATGTTGGCCTTCTTGCAAGTCTGTAGCGAATGCCTGGCCTGTACTGTACATGTCCTGCACTAGTCAGAGTTTGAGAACCCTGTATTAGACCAGGGTGGCTCAGTTACTATACCCAACACTTTCCTTTGACACTGTTTGGCTTTCTTTGTCAATCTTTTATTACATTAATCTGTCTTTGCATATTTCTGTAGCATAAAAGATGGAGTTTTGATGCTGGACATTATTTACTGTCAACATTTCTCAAGAAAACAGTAAAAAGTGGCAGAAGGAGATACAGTTCCACAGATCTCTGCACACCGTGTGACTTAACCTATGTTGTTATTCCCAGTGGACTGTTTCTACCGTCTGGATGCTGAAGAAAAAAATTTGAAAACATTCACGTCTCCAGGGTACCCCACAGATTACCCTACCAAGTCTCGTTGTCAGTGGCAAATCCGAACTTCAGAGAACAACAACATATTGGTCAGTTTCCCTTCCTTCCACATTGAAGATGACTGCTCTCAGGATTTTGTCTTCATCTATGATTCGTTGAGTCCATATGATGAACAGGCCATCACACAGTAAGTCATAGGGCTGTGAATGTTAACTATGGTACATAATCATACTGGTGCTATTTTAAAGAAAATCTGTGTGGCTTGATCAGGCTTTACTTCTTAGCAGTATGCAGTGTATTTTTCTTTGCACAGCTGCCTTTAAACTAGTACATTCTTGCTTCTACAATACATCAAATTGTACCAGAAATCATAACCTTGGTGCTAGGTTTTGTTTGACAGGGCTCAGACAATACTTCTCTCTTTTATTTAGCCTTGAAGATGAGAGAGAAGAGAGAAATATAGTTCTAGTAGAAGACAACCACTAGGAATAACTTTGTATTTGACTGAAATGTTAGAGATACATTTAGGAGTAAAAGTTGTTTTGATGTGGGTGTTCCACTTCATTCCTTTCATTGGATTTGTAATTACAACTTGTATTTTTTTTGGCCTTGATGCCTTTGGCACTGCATGCCCCATTTTATTTTTAACTTTTGAGACCTCAGTGAGATTGATTTGACTCAAAAAGACCCCTTCTTTCAAATCGGTGAAGGGTCCTAACCTGAATGCTGCTACACAACTGTGTGTAATTGCACTTTGTTGACTGGCAAGGGGTTTGCTTCTGAAACTGCTGGCTCCTAAATGCAACATCAGTTGTAGCTGCAGGCAATTTTAAACTTAGAAACCATTGCCAAACAAATATGCACTACCAAGTGATGCATAAAATTTTTATAATGCTATTGAGCGATCAGCTTTATCCAAGGTGACATGGGGTTTATGAGAGCTATAATATAATACTCTATAATGACATTATTCCACTGGAGGTAGATGTATTGCTGCTCTTGCAGTGTCATTCACACCTCCATGGCTCTGCCGCCAGCGGTGCTAAAACTTTTTGCTAATGCTCCTAATGTTTGACTTTGAAACTCCACCTAAGCAATTTCTATTTGGTGCTGGCACATCTCTCCTTATTTATCTCTTTTACTACATCTCTCTACTTATCTATTCATTTCTTTTTACTTATTTTTTAGTTACATTTGAGTTCCTGAAGTAGTGCACATGTTGAGGAAGCGTAAAACTTTATTCACTAAATGTGTCACAGCTCGTGCTTTATGGTTGTATCTACTTGCAAATCACAGTTTTCTCGTTCGATAATCATACATGTTTTGAGCATCATTTTGCTTGACTACTTGCCCTGCTCTCATAGGAAGTGTGGTCAGAGGCCCCCCTCCAATCCTCTGGAAGTAGTGTCGTCTGGCAACATCATGCTGATAAACTTCATTAGTGATAGTAATATCCAGCAGCCTGGCTTTCAGGCAGAATATCAAGCCATCCCCTTGTCAACAGGTAATTAAGTAACAGCTCTTAACATAATGCATAATCCAGCTGCATTCTGTTCACTTCACATAGACTTGTTTAGTTTGCTTTATACCCAGAAGATGTTATAGTAGAGTGTAAATATATGGCATGTTCTTTTCAGCAAAAACCTGTGGTGGGATTCTTTCTGAAATGCAAGGAGTCTTCACCTCCCCACTTTACCCCCGGTTCTATCCTCCTTCTGTGGACTGCAAGTGGACCATCAAGGTTTGTAACACTGCTCCTCTCCCTGGCCCCCTCCTCTATGAGATACCCCTCCACCCACCCCCTCCTCCACCATCCTTAGCCTGCCATGAGCAGAATGCTGAGGCAGCACTCCTGAAGCCAAGCTGTTCACTACCTCTTCTATCTTCATCTCTCAGACTGCTGTTGCCACTGCGAGTCTAGCTGAGCACCATTGTTTTGTGTCTTGCTTTTGTTTGACGCTGTGTGTTAGATTTACACGCGCATGTATGCACCTACTGCCTGCGTGTGCATTTGCATTCACATGTGATTTTGATATATTTCCTTGTGTGTAGCTGAAGGAATGACATGCATGTTAAATAAGGTTATTGTGAACCAATCACCTCTTGTACTGTAGGTCCCTGCTGGGAACAAGGTGCGTTTGGAGTTCTCCATGTTCCGCATGAAAGAGCCCAGGGTGGACATCCGTGTGTGCCACAAAGACTATGTGGAGGTTATGGGCAACAAGTAAGACTTAACTAATGCTAATGACACATTGTATGTGTGTGTGTGATGTGTACATGTCTTCATTTCCTTGTGTGCATAACTTTCGTTCAAATACTATTCTTGTGAAGACTTATTGTGTCACAAGTTCAAAGCAGACATAAGCAGTCAGTCTAGTAGTCATTTTGAATCAAACTTTCAGGTAGGCCAGTCTTGCCTGAAATAGAAAACAAAGGGGAATGACAAAATATTGTGCTCAACAATCCACCTATCACAGTTTAAAGACACCATGGTCCCTCTTACTGAAGTTGCCATGTTTGTGTGCACACACTATTTTCCTTGACATTTCAGGTGCTATCACTTTCAGTTTTACCCCTAAATAAAATTTCTTAGATGATCCAACTGAATTACTTGAGCAATTACTTTGTCATCAAAACTACAAAAAATAAAACTGAAGTTGTAATAAACCTGAATTTTCTTTAAAATATTAGTCTTTTGCCATAGGTATTGCGGAGAAATGGCATCTTTGGCTTTGACCAGTGACAGCAATATCCTAGAAGTGAACTTCCACTCCGATATGTCCTACACTGACAAAGGCTTCAGTGCCAACTATAGCGCCTATGATCCAGCAAACCGTGAGTTAAAAGTCTTTTAACGATGAGGTAGTCCATTCTAACAACCACATTAACATAACACTCCTGATATTTTAGGGAAATTCTTTCAGTGTGACAGTGACACTCTGACACCTGATAATTTGTCATTACAGAGAGAGACAGGGAGTAACTATGTTGTCTGATGGACTACGAAATAGTGCTGACTGAAATAGAGGAGTTTAATAATAAAGGCTCAGAAATTGCAGCAGTGAAACTCAAGAGCTAGACTAATCACCAGAGAGCTTGTTTATTGGGTCCATTTTATTTGCCACTGTCAGTCAGGAGCACTCTGCTTTAAAAACCCTACGCTCTTTATGGTATGTCCCAGTTTGGCTGAAATGGATTTATAATTGTTCTGATCAACAGGGACAAGCACTGGCAACATGATGGATGCTGTGAACATACACTGTCACTCCTTCTTGCTCATTTTGTCATTGTCTTTTTTTGGCTCTTCTCTCTCCATCCTTTCCCTTTTTTGAGCAGCTTGCCCCGGCAAGTTTGCTTGCGCATCTGGCATTTGCATCGCAAAACAGCTGCAGTGTGATGGCTGGAACGACTGTGGTGACATGAGTGACGAGATGAAGTGCAGTAAGTTCTACCTTGACCAAAACACTTACTTTTTTTATCTCCTCCAAAATTTGTATTACCTTCTCAGCTCATTAAAGGAATAGTTCCACAGTGTAAGAAATACTTTTTCCTCGAGTTAAATTACAGTACACTTTCAGATCTGCCTATTAAATAAGCTACAGCCAGCATCCAGTTAGCTTAAACTGGCATTAAAACAGACTGAAAACAGACAAACCGCTATAGACTCTGTCCAAAAAACAAATTCTAAAGAGAAAATAAACATGTTTTGTTTTTAGGTGGAGTATGTGCAAGATTATTTCTTGAGTCTTGAGTTTTCAGTGTGAGATTACGCCAGGAGATCATTTATTACAGATACCCAGGGAACAGCTGTATACTAATGTCTCCCTAAAATTACAATTTGTCATTTGTATTTCTTTACTGTATACAATGTGTTAATTAGTAAACTTTATGGGTGCTAAAAGGCAGGTGTTCCTACCTTCCGTAGCTTCATATTTAACACAGACATGAGAGCAATCTCGAGTTTCTCTTCTACCTTAAGGCTCAAGCAGTTCTCTTTTTATGTGTTTTTCAAATAATGTATTTACATTTCCGTGAGTTGTTGTCTCTCATTGTTAAATACATGGTATTTTCTGTTCTCAGAGTGTGACAGTGATCAGTTTTCTTGTAAAAATGGCTTGTGCAAACCGAAAATGTACGTGTGTGATCGTGTGAACGACTGTGGAGATGGCAGCGATGAAAATCGGTGCAGTAAGTATTCCCGTCACTTAAAGCACTCTTGAGGGGATACAAACCCTGTCTAATGATATGCTAATTGTGCTAACATTAAAGGAACATCACTGCTAATGCTTTGGTCACTAACTCCTTGGCTGTGTGCAGTCATTATTCTATCAGTAATGGAGTTTGTTTGAAGCCTTGCCCAATTTGCGCAGCATCCATCCAGATGCTTAATCATGTGTAACACACACAAAAAGAATGGCGACAGATGTTAATGTCCACCATGGGTGCACTGCTAGCTTATTGGCTTATTTCCTTATTGAAGTTTTCATCTTCATTTTTGTTGTGATTTGTTGTTCACTTTGTTTCTTTGCCTCCAGATTGTGAGGAGAATGAGTGGCGCTGTGGGAATGGGGTTTGTCTGCCCCAGGATGTTGTGTGTGACAATAAACAAGACTGTATAGATGGAAGCGACGAGGCCTCTTGTAAATCCTGTAAGTGGCAGCACTTATTGTCTTCTTAGCCAGTCGTGTATCTGAAAATTCCCACTAGATGGTTTCTGAGCATGTTTTACACACCATTAAGCAATTAACCTTAATCACCAGCTCAGTAGAGTTTTAGGTTTTATAAAGATGCTGCAAGAATCAAATATTAAGTACTTAGTATTTTCCAATTTACTGTGTTTTTTCTCTAATTTTCTCGTGTTCTCTACTTCTCTCTTCATTAATTTCCCTCTTACTCACACGCTTTGTCTCTCTCTCTCTCTTACACACACACACACACACACACACACACACTCGCAGGGCACGCTTGCATTACCTTTTGATTTTCACTTCTGAGAATAAAGGGGGGATATTAGACCTCGACCCCAATCAATACGCCCAATCAATGCAATCTGCTCCTCAATCACTATGCATTGTGCATTCAAGCCTCACTGATTGCACAGTATTTGACTGCTTACTCTTAACAATGTGGTAACGCTGTGATTCAAATATATTGTGTGTTTTGATTTTGGGATCTGTCTCCACCCCACTGTAGCTCCGGGCATGTGTTCTGACTACAGCTTTGTGTGTAAGAACAGTGAATGTGTCAACAAGGTGAATGCCGAATGTGACCGTGTCAACGACTGCTCTGATAACTCCGACGAGGACAGCTGCAGTAAGATATTTCTTTCCCCCTTACAATATTCTTTTTTTATTTTAAAACAGCTGAAAGTGGATCTCTTCACTGTCATTCAAACTAGATTATAGAAGAGCTGGATTGAGCTGCACGTTGTACTGTCTGTTAGAAAAAAGCCTCAGGCCTTGACTGCTTTATTTATTTCATTCTTCTTTGAAAGCAGCTCTTGTCAACTCTCAAGTTTTTTGTTTTTTCCTGAATTTAAGCCTCAGGGTGTGTCTGTTTTTTCTTTCTTTTTTTTTTGATCAGCTAATATGCAAGTGTGCCTTATTAGGATTCTAAAGACACATCGTAGCATTCGCAGCCAGAGCCAGTGTCGTGATGCTTCAAGTCAACTTAATCTCATTTTCAGCGGGGGTTTTTTTCCCCCTCGATCTTTCATTCCAGTCTCAAACAGTATTTTGCACTCACCCATCCAACACTACTCATCTTTCATTGTATTCTCTGTTTAATGACAGATTGTGGGACCAGGCCTTACAAGCTGAACCGCATTGTAGGAGGACAGAAAGCTGAGCTGGGGGAGTGGCCCTGGCAGGTCAGCCTTCACTTCCAGACCAATGGGCATACTTGTGGTGCCTCCATCATCTCTGAAAAGTGGCTCCTTTCGGCTTCCCACTGCTTTGTCACCAACGACCAAGAGTGAGTCAAAACTTAAACAACTCTAACACTCACATGTATGTGGAGAGTAGGACTTGTACTGCATCTAACTTTTAGTCTATAAACTGTTATAGTTTCCCTTATTACTTGTTAAATAATGTGATGAATGATATTTTGTTGATGCCATTATTTCTTGTTCTCTTATGCATTCTGCTGAAAGGAAAGAGAACTGTGTACAATAGAGGGCCATTTATATACAAATTGCAAAGTCTGAAAATTGGCCCCTGATGACACAGTTATTTCAGAAAAACCTTGGGGAGGGGCTCAATTTACATCTTATCCATGTAAGCATGCAGTTGTATTCATCAGATCACCCTGTAGGTGGAGCACAAACCATGCTGTTTGACCTGAGCATCTGTTTTGATTGAGCAGTGACTGTGTTTATTTTCACAGATTCACAGTTGGTGTTGATGCAAAATATGTTGATATTGTGGATGCCACAAAGGTTTTCTTTACAGTTATCTGTCATCATAAGTACTATGTACTTTTGCAGGGTGGCCAATAATATTATGAAATTAATGTCATTGATTCTTGTGTCAAATGCTACCTTTGGTAATTTTTGTAGGTGTTTTATGGAGCAGTGTAAGGTGTTCAGTGAATTAACACCTTTCTGACAGCAGAGAGTATAAAATACGAGTAACTTATGCTGCAGGACTGATTGTTCTAGACTACATGTGTTCATAATGTTGCATACACACATATTCATTATAAAAATAACCTTTATCCCATTGTGCTACCACAGGAACTATGTTGCCTCCAACTGGCAGACCTATAGTGGCATGCAAGACCAGTACAAGCAGGATGGTGTACAGCGCCGCGCACTGAAAAGAATCATCTCCCACCCAGATTACAGTCATATGACCTATGACTATGACATTGCACTGCTGGAGCTCAGCGATCCACTGGAGTTCACCAACACCATCCAACCCATCTGCCTACCCGCTGCCTCCCACGTCTTCCCTACAGGCATGTCCTGCTGGGTCACAGGCTGGGGCGCACTCCGAGAAGGAGGTATAATGCATGAGTTTTTTTTTCTTTTTTCATATTCAACTCGAATCAAAATTAAGACATCTTAGTCCTCCCCCATCCATCTGACAATGAACTGTCCTTTATCTGCTTTCCCTTCCCAATTCAGCCTTCTTCTCTTCATCTCGTTCTCAGTTCATCTCATCTGCTTCCTTTCCTTTAATGTCTCTCCCTTTATCTTTATCTCTCCCATCATGGCATGCTTCCCACCCTTCTTTCCTGTTCTCTTATCATTTTCTAATCTGCTGTATTTCATTAAGGGCTCTTTCGTATCCATATATCAAGGCAGACAACGATTCTCCTGGGAAGCCTCTTAAACCTTCATTAGTTAACACTAATCTAGCCCGTTAACACCTTTGATATTAGTGGCTAACAGAGGTCACATGGCTGAGCACTGACCCCTTTGTTCTGCTCTTGCAGGGCAAGCAACACAGTGGCTACAGAAGGCATCTGTGAAAATTATCAATGATACTGTGTGTAACGTGGTCACAGAGGGCCAAGTCACCTCCAGGATGCTCTGCAGTGGATTCCTGACAGGAGGAGTTGATGCATGCCAGGTGAGATTTTTTTCAGAAAGGTATAAAAAGACAAAAGGATTTTATAGGTAGGTTGTTACACTCACATAATTTTCATGCTCTCACATCCAAAGCCAATCTAATAACCATTCTTACCTGACCATGCTCACCAGGGAGACTCTGGAGGCCCCCTGGCGTGTTTTGAGGAGAGTGGGAAGTGGTTCCAGGCCGGCATTGTGAGCTGGGGTGAGGGCTGTGCTCGTCGGAACAAGCCCGGTGTCTACTCGCGTGTCACCAAGTTGAGAGACTGGATCAAGCAGCATACAGGGATTTGATGAAGATGTGAGGAACAGTGAGGGATGCAGAGTGGCAAACAACATCAGAGTGCTAAAAGTTATGGATAAGGAACGTTTGAGTCTTATTCAAGACAAGTCTTTCCAAGATGTATTCATGTAGCAGCAGATTAAGGACACTGCTACATGAACCCAGCTTCTCAGATGAATGACTTAAAGCACTCTGTCTGTCCAAACACCTCAATTCAACACACACACACACACACACACACATACACACACACACACACACACACACACACACACACACACACTCACACACACACTGAATGTAACAAAAACCATAGTGATTCACACAGTTTTTAATGGCATGAATCAGTACACCGTCTCTTACCGTGAGAACAAATAATTAAATATGTATATTCTGGGAATCATTTTCCCAATATTTGTAAAATGTCAATATCATTCTCTAAATAAGTTGTGTATTTCTAAACAGATAAGTTGCTGTCATTCTCTTGGACTGCAGCACATTTTGCATTTTGCCAGTGGCCTCATGCTGTAGATAGCTATAAATTTGGGATTTTATTTATCCAATATCTTAAATGACCCTAGCGTTTGTTTTAGCCTATTTGCTATAAAATGCTGATAAATCAGAGCATAGCATTGTTTGTCAGTTGATTAAAGCATTTTTATCCACCTGTCTGTCAGGCTGCCATTAGTATTGGTTTTTATCAGTGAAGTAGAAATATCAGCTTGCAGAGACAATTACATTACCATAAGTTAACAACAGAAGTTTGACAACACATTGTAAAAAAAAAAAAAGAAAAAAACTTAAATCCACACAGGAGCATTTTCATATTATATTAAAATAAATGAAACCCAAAAACTGCCTAGATGGTAGAAAATGCATTAATCACTCTAAAAGCCCAAGAGTTACTTTGGAAAATGGCCAACATTAAGTATACCAGAACTTGCAAAAACAACAGCATGAACCTTGAAGACTGCTGATTGGAGACTGAAGTAATACTTCAGTTGCTTTAAATTGCTCTTGATCTGAGTGGAAATCATATATCAGTATTTCAGTTACATGTTTCCAGTTGCTTATTGGCCTTGCCTGGTCTGTGAATGATGTCAATTCTAAAATGTTATTTTCGGGTGGTGGGGATGAGGATTGGATCCACTTGGCTTTTACACAGGTATCTAGGTAAGCTCAGGGAGATTGGTATCTTTAGTCACGTACAGTACCTACCTCAGAGTCAAAGCAAACAAGAGCAATGCAAGGCATATTTATCCCTATGAGAATTTCCTGTGGTCACAACCAACTCAATCAACTTTTAAATCTAAGATTTGACTGGATGGTTTCTTTTGCTCCGTTTGCCTTTATCTCTGACTTATCCTAGAAAAATTATATCCTGGCTAAAGCAAACCGAAGATTTGCATAAGTATTATCTAGTGCAGTGGAAAATGTTAAGAACATTTGTAAGCACACTACTCAGTGGACCTTTTTTATAAATTCTAGAGATGTTAAATTATGCAAGTATAAATGTGTATTTTCTAAAATGTAGGGTATCACCACAACTTTTAGATAAGGGGTATTGAGTAATGTGACTATGGATGTGGATTATGTACTTTATGTCCTTTCTTTGTGATTGTATGTTTTTATTTGAAAGAGTCATGATAATAAACATCATTTGTCTGATTCGTCAGTAACTAATTGCATAACTTGCATTATTTCTCTTTGATGAGGTCGCATTTTGTATCATATTGTGCGTAATAAATGAATGTCTTATGAGACTGTGTCCCTTGTCACAGCAGAATTGTAATGAGCATGTAACTCTCCTCCCCATCCTGAGCACTGGGCCTACCTGGGGAATGAAGGTGACAAGACAAACTTATACTGTCAAATAATACCTTCCTTCGTCGCAGCTCTATCCTAATACCCTACAAGATGGGCACAACAGCTTCAGGAGGTGGATACACATACAGTGGGGGTTCGTGTATCTCATCTGTCTTCATTAAAAGCAGCACACCACTGGGGGAATGCGAAAATCAACATAGACAGTGCTGCTAATTTATGTATTCATCATTGTTTCTACATAGGAAGCTTTGTTTGTCACTGTCCCCCATGCCCAATGAAGCTACTCACCAGGCTGATTAACTCTCAAGATTCACAGCAGCCAGTTCTTTATCTGAAACAGTTTTATTTAAATATAAATATGTGTACAAAGGTACAAGCAATGATAGCTCATTTTTAGCAAATAAAAATCTTAATGCATTATTAAAAGAATAAACAAATGACAATTAGTTGTGTTCCAAAATCAAAGTAATAGCATAGTAACTGCATTCAATGATTGATGACCAACATAGAGAAGAAAATCTGTGGACCCAAATAAATCAACCAAGATAGAAACCTATGTATATAAAGATACTTTACAATAGAGCAGCTTACACGCTGTACATTAAGGCTTATATAAAATATAAAAATAAAGACAAGCGATGATGTTTGCCTCCTCACTTAAAGTGACATTTGTTCTCTCATCGACCTGCCTGGTAACAGCTTTTTAGACAAATGGCAGTACAGGCGTCTATACTGAAACATCCAGGGAGTGGAAATGCAACTGGGTCAGGTGCAGAAACCTATGCCTCAAACATGAAATGGACATGATAGAAACGCTGAAGATTTTCACTAGACACATCATTTGCATGCAACAGAGAGAAAGTATGGGCTCAACCATTTGTACAGATACTTAGTGTTTCTGGGTAGTACTGTTTCTTGTAAACATATTGAGACAAGTTGTAAAACTTGAGTCCATGGTCCACATTAGAACTGCCTTTACCCGACCTGAGCCTGCTGATGTTGACGCCGCGTTCATTTTCAAGTTTATTTCAAGATTGCCTCCATTTTCCAAACCACAACTTTCTGATTGTTCTTCTAATTGCTGACACTTCATTTTACAATCATAAAACACCACAGAAAACAGTACCAGGGATAGAACAGCAGTTTTTAGCCTCAGTCTGTTCTTCCCCATATACATTTATTACCATCTTTGGGTTTTAATGGCCTTAACTTTTTCATCTTGGTTCATCATGCTGTTAACATAACGTCCTTCATTAGAATGAAGGCTAAAATACACATTCGCTTCATATCCCCTTCTTTTATCCAAGCAACTCTGCTAAGTCCAACATGTTAAGGTTATTATCAGAAGAAGCTCCAGGAATACAGCTCAGGCCAAAAGTATTCCACTACTAAATTAAGCTCTTCATACAGTACAGTGCCTGTAGCACTTGTTGGTCAGTAGAGCTAAGCTGTTGTGCAGAAATGTTTTTCTGTCACTGTGGATAGCTCAGTCTTTTGTTGGTGATAGAGACACGAATGTGCTTAGAATTCCTTTCGCATGCCAACAAAACACCAAATGACAGACAACAATAGGTTGTTCTTATCTGTTTTTTCCTCAAATATGTCATAGCTTGTAATATCTACTTTCAAAGTATTTTAGAGGTCATATGTGACATTTAGTGTTGACACAAAGTAAACTCTGGAATGCAGGCAGACAGCTCCCCCAGTCATTTTGGCCACCACAAAAATGCCTTTCATTTATTTTCTAGATGGCTCTTGCAGTGACAGAATATCTCCACAGGTTTGGATGGTCATCGTCCAGAGATACCCTGATGAGGTATCACACTGTTATCAAAAATTTGAACATCACAATCTGCCGAATTCTCCTATTCTGGAGTTTTACAGTTCACATTCTTGTAGATCCTTCTATTCGTCATAACAAAAAGGTAGGTTATCCCATAACCTTCATCACATGACTCTTGTCCTTGAAGGACCATCCAAGTAAAGAAAGTCTCTGATCATGTTAGTCCAGCCACACATGTATGTGGTTATCTACTCTCTCCTGTACTGTAATTACTAATTTTTGTTCAATCAGACATGAGTCTGCATACGTTGTGAAGGTCGGCCATAGTCAGACTGTTGGGAGGACACTTGTGAGGAAGCATAAGAAAAGCGAGATGAGCTGGACACCTTGCTGGCTTGATCTGACTGATCATACGCATCCACCTTCTCATAGGAAGCAGGTTTAACGTAGCTGGTGAAGGCGCGACCATAGGTAGCAGGTAGGTAGGCCGAGCCACTGTAGAGGGGGTCGGTGGGATAAATGTTGGCTGTCTGGGCCGGCTGCTGCTGGGCAGCCTGCTGCTGTTCATATGAGGTTCTGCTCGCTGTGGTGGTTGCATATCGGTGAGAGAAGTCATAGATACGCGGTTGAGTGCCATGCTGACCATATATGGGGCTGGGAGAAGGCAGTTGCGATGGAGTATAGACTGGCCGAGTGTTGGGCACATATTCAGAGAATCCACTGCTCCGGATATGGCGGTCCTCATGGCCACGGACGTTGTAGTAGCCATTGGTTGGATCCTATGAGAGAGAAAAAAATATATATATAAATAATTAAGTTTACATAGTGTCCCATTGTGCATAATGTATGGCAACTGCACTCTTTCTCTTTATGTTGAGCAAGTATTTTAAGTTTTACCTTGATGTCTGATCTTTCATCATCCTCCTCTTCCAGGAGGTCACTATGTTCTGTGCGTGATGTCCCAGGAGACTCGCTGCTGTTTGGAGCCTGAGGGAAAACCGTATTTTTGAATTACTGGGATGAACAAGACCTTACTTAAACAAGAACAAGAAAAAGAACTCAGAACTACGTTAGAGTTAATTTGTATCTGATGAATATAATAGATATTTACCATGGGCTCTTTGACATCTTCCTCATCATCATTGCCACGTGTAATGTTGTGATCACTGTGAACAATCTGAACTCTTATGTCGCTTTTGGAAAGACGGGTGCACCTTTTACCTATGAGGATCAAAAAGAGCTTTAGCAATGAGAAATCAAAATTGACATCAAAAATTCTATTTCAAACAGGTTGAAATTTCACAGAAATTGAACTCAAACTGTTCAATTTTCAGCTCACAAAAAACGACTTTTGGGCAATGCCCTTTTTGCCCATACTAACCATTGAGCTCACCTTTGCCTGTGTGCCTGCAGCAGAGAGAGACCAGTGTGATAACACAGATGAGCAGCACACAGCCTCCACCTACTGCTCCTCCAACAATTATCAACATAGGCAGGGCTTCTGTCAGAGGAACAGAAATAGATAAAAACATGTGGCATAGGCGGTGGGGGTAGACAGTTGTCAAGACGAGGGAGGGATGAAATGAGACATAGAGTGAAAGTGTCAGTGTCAAAAATAAGAAAGGCAGAGCAAAAAAAAAAGAAAGTTTCATTTATTTATCTTGCTAATCCCTGAAACGTCAGTATCTATATGAATTCATCTGGTCTGTTCACGGACCTTACTGTATGCTCACACAGGCATTCTGGCTATTGTCTCTAATCTCTTTGAAAGAAAGGTAACAAGGCCTGACATGCAATGAAGCAATAGACAGTAATCTAATTAAAGATTCCAGGAGATACCACCGTCCATGTCTCTAGAGAACCTAGCCTGCTATGTTGATGTAAATTACTGGTGAGGACCTTATTTTTGGTGTCTGCTAAAACAAAAGCTTCCAGTAGCATCAGTGTAATAGTGCTACTGCCTAACTTTAAGATCACTTAAAGGTGCTGCAGCCTGAGATGCTAACTTGCCTCTGAGACAATGATAGAGAATATGAGTCCAAGATCAAGTGCATGTGACTTCCTCTAATTTACTTTTGTCCCCAATCAATATCTATGTTGTGGGGCAACATATTCATTAAAGGAACCATCTGCTGATTAAATCATATCGATTAAAGGAGTGTAATTAAGATAAGCACACGACAGGATGACTGCTTTCACCTAATCTGGCCCCCTTCACAGCAAAGATTGAGAAAATCACTTTAACATTTCTAGAAAGCTCTGGTGGGGATTATTACTCCTGTCAGTGTGTACCTTGCTCTTTCAGTGTAACCAGGGCGGTGCCAGTGCCGAAGCGATTCCAAGCAGTGCAGTTGTAGCGCAGCTGGAAATCTTGTGCCAGAGTCTCAGATAGCACCAGAGAAGAGAGAACTCCATGGTCGCTGGTTACTGTTTGCACTGAGTAACGGCCAGAGGAACCAGAGGACAGGCTCATGTCTCCGAAGGTCCACACCTGTGGAGAGGAGGACAAGAATAGACAACAGGGAGTAAGTCGTTTTTCTATAAAGCAGAGCCCTATGCAGCTGTTGATTGTTAGATCTCTGCCTGTTGCTGTCGGAACCCCAGTTTCTCTATCTGTTCTGCTTTCTCTCGGTCAACCTTTAAGGTGTTCTGTGGCTGACACAGCTCACAGGCTCATGTTTAAGCTGCCTCCCACGTCTGCCCTGCAGGTGAGGCCTAAGGAGGGTTAGGTAGCTGAACTATGAAATAAGGCTCCTCTCTGCTGTCTCTACTGCAGGGCCAGCAGGGCACCTGTCTCTCACTTCTCCTCACACCCTAATTATCCTCTCTCAGTCCAGCGTACGTTCAGCAGTTCAACAGGGTCAGCTCAGTGATGCCTCTTGGGCCGCTAATTGAATGCGGTTTGGCAGAAACCTTCAGGAAGCCAGTCTCCCAGAGCTTCCCCAACTTTACACTCTCTCCAGTAAATGTCTGTCCAATTACAGTTCTGTATATGTGTGTGTACATTCTGTTAGCATGTAAGGTGGAGATATGCTGGTGGACAGGTGTGAAGGTGAGATCAGGGGTAAATCTACGCTGAGTGATTTCTCTGATGAGGTGTGGCTAGGATGTACATATGATCATCATATGTTAGATCCCAAAATACATGAATGATATACAAAAGGCTCACTTACAATCTTATCAGGTGGGGGGCTGCTTCCCACCCGACACTCCAGCTTGCCCTTGGAGTGCTTGACAGCATGCTGCGTGGCTTCCGCTGTGATGATAGGTGGGCCTGGTGTGAAGAAGAAAAGAAGACAGAGAGAGCAGAGAAGAGAAATTAAATAAAAATAGTTTTGATTCTATTTATTCAACATAATTGTACAACTTGTACTTCTGACGTAGCCACTCACCATTTACAGTTAGGGTGACATCTCTTTCTGCAACTCCAATGCGGGGTACGATGGCCTTACATGTGTATGTTCCAGCATCCTCCTGGGTTACAGCCTTCAACTGCAAGGTGTTACCATTACTGAGTACCTAGTGAGAGATCCAGAGAGTGGAGATGAGTGAGATGTGTGTTAGGGAGAGAAAGTGCGAGGCGGTGGGGAGAAGAGGCAGGCAAAGCAGATTGGGACCTTTATCAGTGGCCCACTCAATGTGGAGGCAGCACAGAGGTGGGCTGACCATTGTAACAAATGCTTGTGGTTTGAGTTTAATTTCATTGTGAAGAGCTTTAATCACAGCATTAAGCACTCCAGCCACCGCTGAGTGACCGTGCTGCCAGGGAGATTGTTGTAATTAAACAGTGGGGACAGAACAGGGCATACTATGGTGTGAGTGGGCCCTAGCCTTCGGAGCTGCTTAGCTCATTCATCCTGTCATTCCATCAAGCTGTGATTTATCCATTTACCCCCCACTCTGTCCATCCTCCCTCACCTCCTCTCCACGCATACCTCCCTCATGCTCTCCAATTTTTTATTTCAACACGCTTATAGAGTAACCCAATTAATGCATACTTGTGTCAGTTTGAGGGACAGTGGAAGAAGGTGGATTAGAAAAGTGCCTGCGCTACTTCTTTTAAAGGTGCTGAAAGTGTCACTCACTGAGATGACAGCATCGCTTACGCCACCTCACAGCACTCTTTACTGGGGGTGTTTTCTCCAGCATCACCTCAAAAATTCTATTAGTTGCCAGGAAAGAAGGTCCTGTGGGATTTCCCCACTGATGGTGTATGTGCTGAAAGACTTTTACCCAAATGATGTAAAGGGAAGGAGAAAATGTCCCATTTGTTCCACCTACAAAATTGACTTTGAGGAAATGGATACTCAAGTGCAGTCGGGCCATTTTAGAGAGGCCACTCTAAAAGTTGCTGTACAGACCTTAATTCTGTTAGTTTGAAATACACCTTAACACAATGGTTGACTGATTCAATGACTGATTGCTTGATTGAGTTATGACAGCGTGTCGTGTGCCTTGATGATGCAGTTTGAATCTGTCAGCGGACAGACAGTTCTCTGCCAGAGGCTTTAGCCCTGAGGGAGCATAGTGAGAGGAGGTGTTGAAGATTCAGTCTGAAAAAGAACGTGTGGGGGAAAAGTGTGAGGGATTCATGCCTCAAGGCCATGTGTGTGTTTCTCTGTGGAGGGATGGTGTTGAGGGTTGGTGTTGAAGGTCTACCATCAGAATAAGGTGTTGACTATATTCTGTTGCCTTACCACACTAGAGCCCTGCTTCGTCCAGGCCAGGGTCAGAGGAGGGTTTCCAGTCCATGCACAAGTAAATGCTGCATCCATCCCGATATCCACTGTCATTGGCTTTGGCTCTGAGAGCAGTCTGGGGCCAACTAGGGTGAAGCAAAACAGATAGTCAGATTCAATCAATAAGAAACAACTTCTACCTGTAAAAAATCTCAAAATATGTATCATAGCTGCACTGCATGCAATGTTTACTTAAAATTAAACTCACATTGGACATCGACCAGGGTGCTGACATTGGTGCTGCCCACAGAGTTGGACACCTCACATGAGACAGGGTCTGTGAAGTAAGAGTAGTCCACAGTTACCTCTAAGCTGTCCCCATTTGCTTCAGAGATGGGAACTCCTCCTTTTGACCACCTGGGAGAATAATCACATTACACAGTCTCATTAGTTCAGAGAAAGTTGTCAAAATGACTGTTAGCTGATTCATGGCTTGTGCCAATCATAATCAAATGCTGCTGATCAAGCAGCCCACTAAATGCAATAAATCTGCTAAACACTTGACACTGCTTTGCTTGTACTCTAAAAAGCCTTTTGCACCTTATCCTATCTTGAAACATTTCAAAGGCTGCTCTGTATCATTCTAGACGTTACTATCTGATGGCTCTGTGTGCAGGGATGCCAAATCAGAGTGAAAAATCAACATTAAAGCTAAGAATTGTTTACCTGTATCCAGTGATTTCAGGATTGGCTGTAGCAGAGCAGATGAAGAGAACTTTGGCTCCTTCAGTCACAGTCTGGGGCTGGACTGAAAGAGTCACTGAAGGAGGGTCTGCAAATAGAAAAGCTTTCATGTTACTGACATGAAGGTATGAAGACTTTAATACCATTCATTTGATACTTTTAACAGGATTAAATGTTTTCTACAGATTACTGTATACACTCAGCTGTTATATTGTGGTTCTTATGGGTAAGCTTATGCAAACACTCACGCTGGACATTGATAGTGATTGAAGTCTGTCGTCCAGCAGGGGCAGCTGGGTTAAGAACCCTGCAGGTGTAGGTGCGTCCAGAGTCGCCATCCTCCGGGATGATAGGAAGCATACTGACAGCTGCCTCTCTCTTCCCATCTTCCATCATTGTCTATAGAGTAGGACACCAGCGCAAAGTAACTGTTAGTTACAACAGCTTACCAACTATACTTTTAAAAAGAGACTCCATTACAATTAGTAAGACTGGAGAATCACCTCAATGTTGCACAAGTAAGTCACTTCCCATTTGTGTCTGTGCCACTTAGGAATATTTCTATGACACTGCAAGTCTTATTTTTTCACGTGTGAAGCATTAAAATTGCCATCCTGTTTTTTGACATGGCAGTTAAATCATATATTTTATGATGCAGCAGGGAATATTGTGCTGTTCCCACATTTCTGAGAGGGTTCACCGTCAGCATTCCTTATTTGTCATCATCTTTTAAATCTATTTACTGCTCACAGAAATCAATACGCCTAAGTGAGGAAAGGTGTAGATTGTGAGGATGTAGCTCACTGCTTTCTCACTTTCCCTCATCCCCTCCTCAGACACACATATACAAATATAGACAAAGGGTAAAAGGGCTGTGATGACCAAGGTGCCTGTGTGTCTGTTTTTTGGGTGTTGACAGTGAGGAAGTGTCGCACATCTTCGAAAAAGAGCAAAGGCAAGCTGAGCCTTTCCCTGGGCAGCCAAATCAATGGAGCAGGCCTTTCACTTCCTCAGCCTAAGACACAAAAAGCATTTTTATGCTAGATCAAATCACGTCACTCGCTGTCACCACCCCTCACTCGGACAAAGCATTCTCTACCCCTAACCTCACTTCTTAGTGTTAGAAATTCACTCTGTATTTACCACAGAGCTATCTCACCAGTTAATTCTACATTTCTCTCCTCTCTCCTCTGCTCTTCCCTCCCTTCTCACTGGTCGCCTTCTTAAATGTGGCGTTTAGCGTCGTTTAGCGTGGTCAGAGAGCATGAAAAATGTGACACTTTCCCAGCCGTAGCTGCCTTACGCTCTGGCGCATCCCCATTGTGTTTCTGCATTGTTGTGGGTGATTTCGTCTCTGCAGAAACTCTACTGTATGAAACACTCATGCCTGTCTGAGCTTTGGCATGCTCCAGTTATGCTCTAGTGTCGCTGCATTAGCGAGCAAAAGGGGGGTGGGGTGGACAGGGGTGGGCAGAAAGGAGGAGGTGGGGGGGTCAGGCATGAGTGAAACTGGGAGGGGGACTGCAGAGAGTGAGAGAACAAATCTTGCGAGAGAAGGGTGGCGATTAAAAAAAAAAACTGTGAGACCATGGAAAAAAGATGAGAAAAATAAAAGGAAAAATGGACTAGAAGAGAGGGGAGTATTATACCCTAAGAGAAGATATTTCTGTTTTGAATAGCTTTGCATTTCTTTCTGCCTGCTGTTATATTTTGTAATATTGTGTGGGTGTTAGTGATTGAATGATAATGCTGAGGATAGATCTGTTCTCACTGCACCTTGGAATAAATTGCAGTCTCCATGACCTCTCCGTCTCTATACCAAGTGATCTCAGCAGCAGGTTTGGCTCCTGAGGCTTTGCAGGTGAGGTTATGTGGTGTGTGGGCCTTAAGACGTACAACAGGGCCACCTTCCACTACAGGATCTGAAGGAGGAACTGTAAAGAAGAACAAACAAACAAAAAAACTCGTTACAGCTCTAGGCCAGCACAGAGACACAAAAAAAGTCATGCTGATATTGCGATTGCTGTTGCTCTTAGCTCAGCATCAATATATTGCAACAGCAAAAGAGGCAAACAATATCTTCTTATAGCCCTGTGTCTATTTAACAAGGTGTTGTTTCAGGCAGGAAAAAGACCAAGAACTGTTGTCATTTTGAAAAAAAAACATTCAACCTTATTTATTTCCTTTCTTGGAGCAGCATTATTACTCTATTTGCTTCTACTGTTGCAGAGTGATGTTTCAACTGAATTGCTTATTTGTTCATTTATTTGCATGGTTTCGCACGCACCACTGGCAAGCCAAGCGTGCCACCCCTGATGAAGGCGTCTATCTCCCCAACCAATAAGAGAAAGCGTAAACATGGGGTTTGTGCTGGCCTTTCTCGCTCCCTCCACCGAACCAATTTCACTGTGTGTATCTGAATTGTCAGAGGTCCTTCCGTTGCCGCGGCACGGACACTAATGGAATCCGAGTGCTAGGTGATTTTAATTTCCATGCCGATTCCCCTGACTGCACTCCTGCCGTTGACTCCTTTGACTGTGCAGGATTGCTTTGGTCTCATCTGGCCACATTGATTTATACACACATACAGGCGTGTTCACACACATCCACATCCACAGAAAAAGCCCACTCTCTATATTTATCACAACTCATGTCCACACATAAACATGAACAGCAGGATCCTGAGCCATGCGCCTGATTTCATTTATGCATATTATGTTCATGAACCACCAGCCTTGGTCTTTCAGAATGCATTTAATCTAGAAGTGGCAGTTTTATAAACTTTTTGCTGCCTCCACATGAGCATTTTATGGCTGTGTGTGTGGGCAGGTGATGACCGCATTGCTTTGTGCTTCTCTGTGCAGCTTTGACAGTGGCACTAGACACAGAAAGGTGGGCTGGTGAACATGAGTGATCTGCTTGAATCTATTCATTCAGCTGAAATGTTTTTAATTTCTGCTTGTGATCTCAATCTGCTTTTCTTTCAATGACATCGCTGCTATATCTGTATCACTCTGCATTAGTAAACTCAGAATAGACACCTTCATGACAACAGATTGATTTAAGGACAACTTATGTTGAAAACTCTACACTGTGTTGTGACATATGCTGCAGCATCATGCTCGAATAATTGTTCTCTCTCAGTTTTCTCTCTCTTCTATCAGACTTGTGTGTAGGTGAATACATGGACAAATGACAAGACTAATTAATCGACTGACATTCCTTTGCATGCCACCAGATGCCAGCAGTGCTTTACTGATTCCAATTCCCACAAGACCTGGCCCTCCTCCTAACCAAGTCCCTCCTCACCACCCTCTTCATCTCTTAATGTCTGTGTGAAGAAGTAGATCACTCACATCACATTAATGTAAAAACTGCCTTGCAGTTGACAAATGTTGTGGCTCACTGTAAAATGTGCTAACTGTGCATATCCTGACTTTCAAGCTATGCAAGTCTGCAGCAATCACATTATCCTAGACGTCCACAGTCTTGATTATAGCAAGTAAGAACGGCGGAGTTTCTTTTTTTCATGGTTGAATCTCTTGGCTAAGCCTTGTTGAGTTTGAATTATGCTTTAAGTAGATGATTTTTAGTAGGAAGCTAGATTTAGTATATTTGAATGGTAATAAGAAATGTAGTTATTAGTATATTTGTGTACATACTTTGGGTTTTTTGATGAAGACATTTCCCTGATTGTTCCCAAGTGCTGCCAGCCTGCTGGCCTTGGCATGAGGGTTGACTGTGAGGATCAAGCATGAGCTGTGTATCTTACCTAGTACAGTGAGCTTGGCACGGTGGGAGCGCAGTCCCGCCTGTGTAGCCTGACACTCATACACCGCGTCATCCGCCAACTCTGCTGAATCGATCAGCAAGCTGTGCTCGCCTGATAGTGGGTCGCCCATTAAGGAATAGCGTGTCCAGCCTGCATGAAGCCAGCACAGAGAATAGAGTGAGAGACACACAAACAAACAAACCAACTACAAACACATAATGAAAGGACTATAAAATGAACAGACATGTGCCTTCAACAAAGGCTAGAGAAATGTGGCAACGCTCTTTAAGGCACAAATGAATGCAAGCAGAACCTCGCTGGGCCAGGCGCTAAGTCGTTGTGTTAGAAGAGCAGCATGAAGCTGAAAATCATGTGACAAAGCTGCAGCATGAGGAGTGTGTCCTTTAAACACAGACACAATAAAGATGAGGTGGCTAAGGTCAAAAGGAAGCCTCTTCACCTTCTCTCTAGTCTACCTTACATTTAAATGTCAACGCATGACAAAAGCCAATTGATTATCTACCTTCTTACAAGACCCTTGAAATGCTAAACAACAAATTAAAGTTCGGTGTGTACAGCAGTACCCAACCTGTCTGCAGTACATTGTTCTCTCACCATTCATTTGTGTAAAACCTCAACAGTTGACAGAGAAAGACTTAGTTTCTAATGAGACCTGGCATTGATCGCGGCAAGAGCGACACAGACAGAGAGAGCAATAAACACACAGGAAGCAGTAGCAAAAGGAGAGACACACACAGAAATAAGAGGTCAGTGTTACCTGGTAGGTCTCTCTCTCCACCCAGTGCAAGGCCATCTTTGGTCCACTGTACCATTCCCCGGTAACCCACAATGACACAAGGTAGAGTCACCGACTGACCGGCCACAACCACCTGGTCCTGTGGTTGCTGGGAGAAGTAGGCTGCTTGGGTGGCTGCTGGAAGAACAGAGAAAACCACATTGTGAATCATCTGTTTTAGAATTCACATTGTCCATGGTAGTAGACGGACAATTACACACACAGAAATTCACAAAATAGCTATAGGACATATAGGTATGCAGAACGCTAATGGCATTTCAGGGTGTATAATGGCAGTACATTTCTGCAGAGCCAGCAGAGAAAAGTGAAACTTTAACAGTAAGAGGTGTGAAACAAACTAAGTAAATATAAAAGAGAGCAGACTCCCATGAACTGGTCTGTTCACTCTCTTGTTTTCACGGCACCTGCTGAGATATGTGATGAAGCTGACGTGTGAAAATATATTTTTTCTCGATAAATGTGTCTTCTAAAAGGACGACTCAGCTGTGCCTCATAACTTATTTAACTCCTTCCAAAGACCGTATGGTTATATGCTCGCTGACATGAAGCAAACACACTTCTGGGGAGAAAACCTGCCACTCTTTCAGTGTGCTTTCTGTAAAAATGGATGTTAAACAATCAAAACTCCATTAAAGTTCCCAGGGGATTCATCCGTTTGAGCTTGCTGAAAGTCAGCGAAGACACCTGCCGTCGTTCCGCTGCTGTGTTTAAGTATGGCAAACAGTCTCACTGGATTGGCTGGCCTGCCTTCACACTACAGAAACACAGCGGGAATATGGATCCACGGATCCAACTGTCACTATGCTAAAGATTCAGTATTACAAACCATTCTGGCTAGGGACGATTGCAAAACTCCAGAGGTAACTAATCCATAGGGAAAGGTAGGAAGAGAGAGAGTTATTGGTTGGTTGGTTATCTAAGTGGGGTGTCTGTGCAAGGACTTAAAAAACCTTCCCTCATTCTCCTTCAATCTTTCTTTGTTGCTCAGTGGAGAATAGAAGGGAAGGGGGACAGAGGAAGATAAAGAGGGTTCTATTCAGCCAGTGTTGTGGGGGGGGGGGGGGGGGGGGGGGGGGGGGGGGGGGGGGGGGGGGGGGGGGGGGGGGGGGGGGGGGGGGGGG
>JAUYWH010000008.1:12748077-12759019 GCA_034779795.1 Ctenopoma multispine | reverse complement strand
GGTGAGAGCGCTTAAACAGACAGGGTTGCCCCCCCCCCCCCCCCCAGCAAAGAAAGACGCTGAAAAGAGGGCAACATACGGCGACCAGAGACGCGCTATTGTCCCCTTGTCCCTCTCTTTTAATAGGCCTCTTCATTTCCAATCAATCCTGCTAAATGCAAGTTTAATAGCTTTTCAATAGCAGCTTTCCCCCCAGAGGGTAGCTGGGATTTTCTCTCTCACCCCCTTTTTCCACATCTCTTCCCCCTCTTTCTTGTTCCATTCTCTCCAGTTTTCTTTCCTTTTGAAAGGGAGGCTTCCGAGATTGTTGGCAGTGTTATTCCACACTCAATTATCCACTTCATCTCGGGGTGCACCATGGATTGAACCCTGCCTCTTGCCTCCCCTCTCCCTTTGCACCCTCTTGCCTCTGTTACCCAACGGCAAAATTACAGCCGCCAAACAGTGAGCTCATCAGGAACGTGAGTTCTTCACGGCTCAGACCGTTGTGGTTCCCAACAACTGCCTCAAAACCCATTTTCACACGCGTCCATTCTCTCTTACTCTCCATCTGGGCTAAGAGATGTGTTAATAGATAGCTGAACAAAGAAAAAGATCAGAGAAGAACGTATGTTAGCTCAACAACAATGTCTCCCCTGTACATCATTTTAGTGAAGTGTTTGAAAAGACTATTGAGCTGTGGGCACAAACAGGTAGACTGTATGTGTGTCACGCACTATGGATCAAAAGAGGCCAATTCGAGATTGTCAGTGAGAAGTGAAACGTCTTCTAGTTCAGGCTATTAGGTGTTTAGCGAAGGCTGGCATTTTCCCATCATACCTTCAAAAACGCTGTCGTTCCAGTCAGCCTGCCTATCCCTAACTTTTAGCCTTTATGAGCTATTGAGCATTTTCATATACCTCCAGTGGCAGAGCGAGTTAGAGATTTTTCTCTTTGTACTTGCAACAGTGAAAACATTGATTGCAATTAAGTATCTTGCCCAGAGTATCTAAATGTTTACAATGGGTAATAACTCATTGCATTGGTTGATTGTTGAGATGGATTACATGCATTAAATACTTTCTCTATACCTCACCCACATGCAATTTCTCATGCTCACATATGGTAATTAACACCATGTGGGCAAACACATACATACGCAGCCGTTCAGATATAGAGTAAAAAATATGTACCGTAGTGAATGTCTTCACACCATATGAGTGATTCATTGCTCTCCAGATCCCTTATTGAAAATGCTCAACAGAACATCTCGACTGGCTAATGACTCATGCCAGATTCCTTTAATTCCTCCTTGCTGAATTAGACAATTCTTTGACGGTGTATTAGCAGCTTAATTACATGAATACATTTCTGACGGGAAGAGAGGGAGGAACAGATCCAGACAAAGAAACAGTGGAGGAGAGGCAGTCAAGAGAAGTAGGGAGCTGTGGGTGTGAAACAGGCTTGTTATTGGTGTGCTGCAATGTCACATACACACATGCATGCACACAAACATACACTAAGGCTTTCAGTGTTTTTGCCAGACTCAAAATGAGGAGCTTGTCTATTGGCTGCAATTAAATCACATTTGAAAAGAAAGATATGAAGCCCCTTGAAATCCCAGCATTGCTGCTGTGGACATGAATTTATTCAGCATGTCGTCTTTAATGTTATGCAAGTAAATATGTACAGTGTGTATTAGTTGTACCACGTACAGTGTGGTAATGCCACTTTCAATGCAGTTACAATTTAGTCCTACAAATAATCACAAAAATGCAACATTTACTCTGTTTCTTACCTTGATGTGTGTGTGTGCTTTTTTATCCCTCATTAACAAGGTCAACACACATTTGGCCTGATACATTTTAATCCGGATTTCTCAAAATGGAATATCATTTCATGCCACTGGATGCACATGGGGGTAAGTTTGTGTGTGTGTGTGCATTTCTGTTCAGCTGTGTAAGTTCAGTGTGTGTATCTGTCTGGAAATATTCTGTGTATGATTATGTGTGCGTGATTGAGCATGGAGGGTGGGGCAGTGTTAATAGGGAAAGCAACTTGTCAGGTACTGGAGGGCACATTTAGCAGTTACTTAGACACAGTGACTTTGCTGTTTTTGTCACATGGTTGGAGTTAAGTGCAAAACAGCCTCTCCAAGTTGGACACAACCTATTAAAGAGCTTTGCGTTGACCCTGGCACTGCCTGCACTCTCTCTTCTTCATCTGAACCAATAGGGATACATTCACATCAGGAAGGATCAGGAAGAGACAGATGGACAGATGTCAGCAATGATCCATCCACCACTGGACATCTGCGTTGATAAAATTAGATTGAACCAGTCGCTCTGTGTGTGCGTGTGTATGGACTGAAAATGTGTATGTGTAAGCGCTGGCTATGATGCTAAAGACTGAGAAAGATAATGGCGCTGCAGATGACCTTTAGATAAAATGTGGATCTAACACACACAGTTCTATGCACTTACTACCAAGTCATCACAATCATAATCTGTTACACCATATTCTGACAAAAAAAAAACCCTTGTATTCCAGGTCAAATTTTATTTTAAGCCAGCATTCAAAAAGCCAAAGCCTATAGCTGTTTGTAACAGCTTAGGTGATGCACACTGTCTAGTTTCCCTTGTTTTTACTATGACACTCAACTGCAAATGTCCATTCACTCTAAGAGGCTCCAACTTGCATTAGACGAGAGAGTCCCTATTTTAGTCCTGATTTTATTCCTGTCCTCATTCCCATCCAGTGCAACATCCAGTCCTGTGGGGTCTATAAATATGAGTGCTCTCAACTTGACTGGACAATTTACTCCATGCAGTAATAATTCAAAATGTTAAAAAATAGTGCCCAGTGCATTTTTGCTCCAGTGGAGGAAGCAGAATCCTGAGCATGGCTGGTGTGAGTTACAATAAGAGCCACGAGAAAATGAGGAGGAAAAACAGACAAAACGCAGCACAAAACAAGGCAACTGGCAAAAAGTGTCAAGTTTCGAATAAACAACCCCTTTCCCCAAATGCCATCCATTGTGCCTTGTCTAGATAAGGCTTCTAAATCGAGTTGGAAAATGCAAGCTCCATTTCTCTATGTATGGAATTATTATCCCTTTGTTTTGAGGCAGGCTCTTTTGTCTTCCTCTTCCTGTGTGTGTGTGTGTGTGTGTGTGTGTGTGCATACAAACAGGCTGTAATGCTGAGGTAGTCAAACCAAAGAGTATGTCCTAAAGGGGACCCTGCACCCTACTCATGTTTGATCTGGCTCCTAAGCTCATTACCATGAGTCCTACAGAACTTCTGAGGGCTTGATGGTGTCTAACAACAGATACCACCCACCAACTCGTGGCACCCAACAAATGGATGTGTGAGTTTTGTGTTTTGACTTGGACCATTGCAAACAGCTTCAGGTTGTTCTTCTGCAGATGGTCTACTGTCTCACACCTTAACGCTGCCCAGTTGCATACATACTCTCCCACACTGCATTCCAGCTACACTCCCACCCACCCACTCTCACTATCTTTTCTCCCATTCTGTGTTTTTGTGCCCAAATTGCAGTCTAACAGCTTTTTAAGAGCTGTTTTGCTGGAGTTTAATCCTCCTAGCCTCCCTTTTCAGCCTTTATTCCATTGTGAAAAACTTGGCTCAGATATAGACCCTTTTTAGAGAGTGGACCCGCTCATCCACCCAGCCCCCACCCTCACTGCTGCTCTGCTGACACCCCCACCCAGAGCATCTCTTCCATTCCAGCACCCCTCTACAATCCTGCCCCATCCTTTCATTCCTGTTTATCACTCATACGTCTACAGTCAGTGAGCCATGGTCCCTAAAATCAATGCCTACCAGGCCCCCTTTGAGAGTTATATAAGGTGTTACTAATTGTTGATTTGCTTTCTCCATGGCTCTTTCTGCCATTGCCCTGCTTTTCTAGACACCATGTCAGTTGTCATCTCTTGCCAGCCTCTCCCTTGCATTTTCTCTCCCCATGTCTTCCTCTCCTCTATCCGCCATCCCCTGTCCCTTTCCCTCGCTCCCTGCATCCCCGGTGTGAAAATCATAGGGGTTTGTGTCAGCTTGTCAACACAACTCTCAAGAAAGAACGATTGGGGGAACAACACACACACAAAAAAAGCCACTACACGTTAGAAAGACTAGAGAAAGTGAGGTATGGTAAAAATGGAAAAAGTGGGCTCTTGTCAGTTTCAAATTGTAAAGGAGCAGGCCTGAGAGGGGATTGATGGAACGCTGTAATCAGGCTGTCTCCAAGGCTGTCACCACAAGGTTTTTCTCTGTTGGAATAGGGCGCTGAACACATCAGGGCAGCAGTGTGGCAGATCGCATGGGCGAGCAGCGGCACCGTTTCTCCCTGAGTACCTGCTACAACAGATGCAGCGGTCAGAGTAATAGAGTGGTATGCATACAAGTAGAGGAAGAAGGGAGGAAAAAAGAGGTTTCAGAGGGGCCAAGAGTGCTGATGTGACATAGTCTATGTGTGAGTGTATTTGAATGGTTCATGCAGTCACTGTGCCTGACAATGTGCCATAAATAAACTAATTTTTGTAGTGTCTTTACACACTTGCTGTACATACACAGACACATAAATACATGCACAGTCACTGTCACAGTCCCATATCTTTAGGGTTTCTAGTGGGCAGAAGCATCTCTCTGAGTATAATTCTCGCGCAGCTTTTAAACAGCTCCCACACTCTGAAGCCAAGAGCCAAAGAGCTGAGAGCTGACTCCATGTAGACAGATAGCAAGTGACTGGCTGGCTGGCTGGCAGGAGGACATGAAATAAAAAGCCATATAAAAAAGAGAGAAAAAGGGGAGGGAGTCGGTGGTGGCTGTATGAAATTGTCTGTACACATCAGCCAGCAGTGTTGACAAGATGTTGATTGAGCTAGTCTTGTCATTTCATTCCTGCTTACCCCCTGGTGTTTTCACTGCAAGACAGCTGCTGGTTGGATCTGTGTCACAGTTCCAGCCCTTTTCTACCCCCCCTGCCTCTCCTTCTCTTGTTTTTTCTATATCCCAGTTTTCCCTCTCTAACTCCCTCCCCCTCTTTTCACCAGTGTTTAGATGGAAGGGCTTTCAGTATAATTTACTGTGCTTTTAAATCATTAACTTCTTGTGCTGTTTGCAAAAGCCCTTGTTTAGCATGTGCATAACAGCTGACATGGTGGATAAAACGGCAATGGTACCCAACATGAGATGGAAATGCAGCTCAAAGATGGGACAGAACATTTTGAAAAATCCCAGGAGCTCACATGACAAGTAAACAAAACAAATGAATATATAAATAAATAATAGATAAAAAATCAATAAAACGATGAAAAGATAACATTGAAATTGCCTCCATCTCTTGCTTTTTCTAAAAGGCGGTAGAAATTAAAACAAAGGAATTCTCTACATAGATTCTGTACTGAGACTCTGGGCCTAATGCCCTGGGGTGTCAATTAATTTAGTCTAGGGATTTGCGGCCTACTCTTCCTAATTGAGCCCAGTGGAGACCCCCTTGGCTCTTCACAATAGGAAGTAGTGCGTTTCATAATTAATACTTTTTTCCCTTTATTATTATTATTTTTTAATGAGGGTGGTAATGTTGTAAATGTATGCATCTCATTAGAGTAAAAGGGACATCTATGCTATTGTTCACTTCTCCAGTGTTTGCTGCTGGTGAGATGAATAAGAGAGACAATCTCATTCAGAAGCAGCAATGACGCACTGAAGTCAAAGCTGTACTTTTGTGTGTGTTTGAATATAAAACACAGCTAGCTCAATGAGAGTCTCATTAGTGTTGCTTAATATGTGTGCTTTTTAAAGCTTAGAGGTTAATGCCCGACTTGCCTCCATTTCACTGGAGCTCTCTTTAATTTGATGCATAATTCTTTTTTGTCAGCAGCTGACAAGAGCCTCTTCAGAGAAAGCAGCTGAGCTGTGCTGTGAACTCTGCGTCCAACGAGAAAACAAAGGCACAAAAACACTTCTAATTAAAACTGTTTAAAATGTTTTTTTTCACTCTCCTTCTCATGCTCACTCCACATTATAGAAGATATTTCTGAATGCTCCTATCTTCCAATCTCTCTGTCCAGAGAACATAACTCCCGGCGATTAAACAAATTACCTCCGTTCCCAGGAGAGCTACTGATCCGGTGAAAACAATAAGTGTGTGATTTTGCTGCCACCTCTCTGTTCTTTCAAATGGCCTTCAAAATGCCATTTATTAATCAATGCGTGTGGCTACTCTGCGACCTGAATTTCTGTTTGCTTTCATCTGGAGGTGGTGAAAAGGCAAGTTTTAATTTAACATCAATTTTTTATTCTGTTCATCAGATTTCCCATAACTTGAAACATTCTTTTAAAATTACTGATGACTCGGAGCTTCCACAACACAAGAAAGGGAGGGAAAAAAACGTTACCTGCCGACCTCAATACATCCTACTTTGTGCTGAGAAAAAGAAGGGAAGAGAAAACTAATTTCCTGAAACTCCATTTCTTAAGCGTTGATTAGTAAAGGAGCATAATTACAGTGAAATGTGAAGTCAGGGGTTTTTTTCAGATTGCGCTGCTTCCTCTAGAAAAATCAGGCCATGATTAATGAATAAATGATTAATGAGTGAACTAATTAATCAATTAATTATTAAACAAGCACTCTGAACAAGAAATGGGTAGGATGACGGTGAACAGTGGATATAAGAGATGGTTTGGTTGTGCGTTTGAGAAAAAAGGATTTAGGATAATCTGCCTGTTTGTTCTGTCAGTTTGTTTTGTCTTCCGTTACAGGGCAGGATGAGGAAGCGGGTGGAGGCGTGGGTGGGTGGCTGGGAGGAAGACTCCACTCTTGTCTTGAGCATCCCTGCATCATCTCGTGTGAGAGCACTGTCTAAATGCTGCATTTGCAAGTTACCCCATATATCACGGGGTCAGGTTTTTAGGTTATGAAGCCTCAAGCCTGGCATAACATTTGCCAAGAACAGTGGTGATGTTTGCACTGGGCTGTGAGAGGTCATGTGCAACCTGCAGTCAACAGTTCTGAAAAGGCTGAGGGTAAGGCAAGGTTCCCTTCTCTAACTAGTCATCTCTCCTCCCCCTGTCTTTAACTAGGACACACCATCAATCTTTGATAATGTGTAGTGTGGCTCTCTCCTGTGTGACCAGGCTGATGAGACATCAGGGATTGATGTATGAAATGCAGGTCCTGAATGTAACTGTGATATACTGGACTGTTTCAAGTCAAGTTTGACCTTTTTTTCCCGGATATTAATTGCTGCAGTGAAAGAATGTGTGATATATCCCTCGTCCAGGAACTCCACACACTTTATTCTTTGGCATAGGTTTCTTCTGCACCTTTAACTTAGTGGAGGTGGGGGTTTTTCATGTCTGCCAAAAGTCCCCAGAGCCTGAACACAGCAGGATATGGGACACAAAATATTATTTTATAAGCCGATGGGTTTATTGTTTTGTATTAAAATGCAGCATTACTCTATAAAGCTGCATTGTCCCCAACTCCCCCTGACACCCAGAAACACATCTTCAAAGCAACAACATCAGAAAAGGATCTTTCATCCTTGCATATCTTTACTGGCGTTTACTGTTGGCCTTATTAACAGTGTTGTGAGTGACAGAGGCAGTGTGTGCTGGGAGAGTCTCAGGGGGCATTGATTGAGGCAAGCGATGGAGATGCAGTGAGCTAAGGGCAAGATCATGCTTACGGTTATCCATTCAAAGAGCTTTGTAAAGTTCTTACTTCTTTTACTTCTCTGTACCTTCCAGTCTATTGTTTTTCTCTAACAGCCACTGGCTGGACTAGTGCTGCATTCTGTTCTAATCATACCATGGCATTGCAGATTTCCTCAGAGTCAAATGGGTGTGAATAGGTCTTTGTCATGCTGGGTGGGTTGGCTCTTTGGCTGTGAAACCCTGGACATATGGTGGCTGTGTGTAGGGATGTATCACTGCAGAGAATACCATGGGTTGAGCTCCTGACCTTGCCTGGCCTTTAACACCTTACTGGCTGCGCCAATAGACTGATGAACTTAAACACTTCATTGTGTATTCTGTTTTGGGGTGTGTTTTCTTTAGGGTTTTACTCTGGAAGAAGAATGTAAAGTTTGCAAAGAGGCAGATGTGTGCTATGTGACTGTTTTAAACTAAACTCGTGGCATACCCCTTTTCTCAGACTGCTGTGACACACAAAGGCAGACACACTTTGTAACACACTGCTTGGACGAAGTAAAGCAATGCTGGACGGTAACAGTGCATGTATCTTTGATGGCCAGACTTTTACAGAGAAATTGCCTTTTGTCCTGGTGCGATAAGCCTTTTAATTAAGTGTCTAGCAGAAACGTCCACTACAGCGACATTGCCATCCAAATAGAACCACATTACCCACGAAAATGAGCTAAGCTTCCATCCACATATCTGGTCACAACACAAAGACAACAAAAGCAAACTTAAAATTTCTAAAACATGTCTCTCAAGCTCTTTTTTTTCCCTTTCATGAATTCTGTTTGTGCAAAACAAGTCTTTCTTTGCAGGTTACATCTACTGAGAGCTCTCAGGTTTGGGGCTCTGATAAACAAGTGGAGCGTTGCAGACTCTTAAGCCCATCTGGTGAGATGATCGATCACTAGACAGAGTGTGAAGATAACTCCCTCGGCTCGCCTGCTGGCTACCACTGATCCCATATCACGCTCACAGGATATGGTATGAATCAGAGGAAGTCAAGATCAATCTATATAGATTGTGCCGCTTGATTGCAAACGAAAAAAAAAAAAATCCCATTTAGCTTAGCCACTCGAATGCCTCAGAGTCTGTCTGTGTTTGTGTGAATGAGTGGGTGTGTGCAACATGTGTGTGTTTGTGGTAAATAATAACTTCTTACTTTCTCCTTTTACCTATTTTTGAAATTTGTTGAGCTCTCACTGCAATCTGTCCTACCTTCACTCATTTGCTTTGCTCAGTCCATCCCGCTCTTAAATCTCCCTTCTTGAGGGAGTCGTCTTTTAAATCTTAATTAAAACAGACCCCAAACTCCCCCACCCTCCGAGGGACTGGTTGAAAGCAGCTTAGAACAATCGAGAGAACAGATTAGAATTGAGAAGAGAAGAAGAGAAGCGGAGACACAAGAAAAGGAGGGGGGGAGTAAAAAAAACAAGAATGGAACGGTGAAGAAAAATATTGCAAGTAGTGAGAGGAATGACCTCTTTCTTTCATCCCCCTGATCCTCTCTTCTTCCCCCTTCACTCTGTCTCTCCCTCTCTCAGGGCTCTGGAGTCTTGGCCTGACCTATTGACATTCAGCTTCTCGGCAGATTAAGCAGCGAATGGAGCCTCTGGAAAGGGTAAACACACTGGAGGAACAATGACCAACAGGCGGCAACCTTATTGAATTCTAATTAACTGCCAGGAGAGATGGCTAGGGGCGTGTTAAGTGCTGTGGGACACATGTTAGAGCCCAAGACATCAAGTACCACAACTCAAATCACCTGCACTTCCCTACTTGCTTGTAGATTGTCTCTGCCTTACTTTATCTCCCTTGGCATCTTGCTATCCTTTACAATTTTTCTCTCTTTCAATCTGTTTGCCCGCTGTTTCACATATGGCCCATGAGAATGGCAAACAAAGGCTTTTAAAAGCACTCCTCAGAGAGCTATTTGCCATCCCTTTTTCATGGGCTGCCTTTCCCTTTCTTTCTCCGTCTCTTTTTAAACAAGGTGGAACGAGGCTGATCCCCCAGAGGTAGCTGTTTGAGCGATAAGGTTAAAATAGACTGAGAAATTGGGAGAGATTATTTGATATTGAACAGATTGAATTATCTGGAGTGAGAGAGAGGGATGAAGGAGAACAAAGTCATTTTTCTGCATCACCCTCAGGGAGGAGCACTATCAGGGGGAGTGAGGCAGCTAAACAGGAAGGAGCAAAGATCTGCACCTCAGTGGTCATAGATCTGAAAATATGACAAATTCTTTTCTGTTTCTTCCTATCGCAATTAACTGGCATGGTAATTTGAGTGTGAGTCCAAGCAGGTCTCTCTTGATGTGTGAACTTTCTCACTGGCTCAGTGGGTCCCGTGTCTTTTGAGCGGTCCCTTGATTAGGGCAGCTCACATTGGTAGTGTGGTTTTCTGGGGGCTCCTGTATGGAACCACAAGGACTAATTAGATTGGTCTCATTAATGTGTTTGTGTGAGAGAGGGCCCTGACCATCATGGTTTGAGTCTGACACATAAGAGGAAAAAAAACAATGCCCTGCTAGAAACAGGCCATCGTCACCTCAGCAGGCATATAAAGCAATTCATTAATTGGTGTGAAAACACATATGTGCAAACAAACACACACTCTCTCACGCCTTGGTGCAAATACACATACTAATGCTATGTGTATTCCATGAACCCGTTGCTTGTTAACACATTACCTGGGATCAAAGCAGCAAAGGCTTGAAGGAGAGAGGACTAGAGGAGTCATTATTTGTCGAGAAAAATTGCAGTGCAGTGTTATGTTTGTCCTTTGGCAAACCTGGCAGAATAGAGGCTTCATCCGTTTCACATAACGGAAGGATCTCTTCTCTCGTCACCATCATGTGAGAGTCTCTGAAATCCTTAGAGTGCCTGTTTTTTAATCAAAGCTGGGAGTAAATGAATCAGAGCTTCAGTTGTGATCCAAGCCTGGGGGTATAAAAGGGATCCACATGACCAGTGTCCATTTCCACACTATTACAGTAACAGTCATGGCTGTAATAGGTTGAATTGGACCATTGATTTCTCTCATGTGCTGTCTTTCACCCAAAAACTAGTCTGTGCCAGTTCTGAGATACACCCAGTTCAACAAAACATCACATGCTCAAAGACAGCTCACACAAAACTTAAACCTTAGCTCAATAAAATAACACAGGCACACACACACACACACACACACACACACACACACACACACACACACACACACACACACACACACACACA
>JAUYWH010000008.1:12582053-12747977 GCA_034779795.1 Ctenopoma multispine | reverse complement strand
ACACACACACACACACACACACACACACACACACACACACACACACACACACACACACACACACACACACAACCATTACAATATGTCCCAGCTTGAGTTTCTTGGGATTTAAACAAAGGACTGAGTTTAAATTGGTTTTTAAAGAACTCCCCAGCACAATCAGGGAGTTGACCTGTGCTTCTATAGAGTGTCAGAGGACTGTTTAGAGAAAGAAGGGTAGTTAGGCTGAGGTCTATAGTACACTGAATGGCTAATCTAAAGTGTGACCACACAAGAGTGTCTCTCACTGGCTTTCTATAAGCCTCCGATCAGGCCTGACTGCACCTCAATCTTTGGTCAGCTGTTTTAACTGGCCTGTGATTGAGTGGCTTCATTAAGGTCCTATTTATCTTCCCCTGTATCACAGTACTGAAAGACTGGTGACATGCTCAACACACCCACACACCGCCTACACATGAACCTGAGCAGATGCAGAACTGCATTATCACACACAGAATATTCAACAACACATCGACTAGCTAAGAACACGGTCCTTTCCAATTAGTTGAAAAAATGTTTTTAATTTTTTCTTATTTACCAGACAGCCTTATCTCATTGACAGATTTCCAACAGCTTCACCACCTCATGAGTGCTCTCTAGAAAACTGTCCCTGGTCATAAAGTCGATATGACTCCTTCAAGGGTTTGGCATTTAGCTGTGTTGAATGGCAATGCTGTCTGAACAAAATAGCAGGCCAGGTCACCCCATGACCTCACACAGACAGAGACCCTCCCAACAAGGCACAACAAACAGCTTCCTGTTGCTGCTCCCTGCCTTTGATCTGAAAAAGCAAAGATGAGATCAGTATCCTCTTTTCTCTCTTCTCTTTTGCCCTTTTTTCTTTTTCTTTACGACATTTTCTTATATCTCTCTTTCCCTTCCCGCTGAGCAGGTGTATTTAATGAGGTGACTATTCCTGCAGCATCGGGCCCGCACCTCAAAGTGCAGTCTGCGAAGAGGGCTTTTCTCTCTTTCCCTCTTATCTTTTATCCCTTCCATTGCCCTATCTCCTTTACTCTCCCTTTTCCTTTCCCTTTATCATTGTCCATCCCCTTTACTCCTTTTAACATGTTTTCTTGCGCTCTTGAATATGAAATAGAGAGGGCCATGCCTCTCATCTATTTGAATTCATCTACCGCCTCCCTGTCTATCTGCCTCTCTCTCAGTCTATTGTCTATTTAGCTATACGTCTAATTGTGCTGTCTCACTTAAGTAATTAGCGCAAAAATAAATAGCTGCCAAAGCTTTGTCTCCCCCGTACCCCTCCCGTTGCAGTCTCTGAGAAAACAAATTATGGTGAACAATAGGTACAAATGGCTTCTGCACCAAACCACATGATGGATGCAGCCTGGGTTCCCTGCATCTCATCCCTTCCTTTTTCCTTTCCTCGCTGTCCTCTCTTTACTCTTCCTCCCTTCTCCATTATCTCCAGCTCTATATGTCTCTGTTTGGAAATGGGAGGACTTGAGCACTCTCTCACCCAACTACCCTATCATTGTATAGCTGTATCATCTGTCTTCCCTGCTTGGCACTGACACTATATTCACACTGACATCATATTAGGCAAGGTCCTTTTTCTATCTCTTTCTTTCTCTTTCTCTCTCTACACCACTCTCTCTTTCCCTTCCTGTGCTGTTGTCTCCGCTGGCGCTCCCTTCTCCTTTATCCCCTAGAGCATTCTATACACCGCAACTGCAAAGCAAACGCCTGGGACTTTTCTAAAGCAAACAGCCAGCATCCTGTGCCGTAGCCCCATCTGTGGATAGTCTGAGCAGGGAACAATCAGTCCCTCTTCTCCTCTGCCTAGTTCTCTTTCCAGCCCCCTGGGATCTGCACAGTGCTAGGATGCCTCAGTCAGACGGGTGCAATGTGCTGGAACAATGGCTGGGTTGCTTCATCCAGGAGGGGTGTTAGGTTCACTTCAGCCAGCTTGGGAAGCACTTAACCATGTGTTCTTGCCCTCCTTGCTGCAGTTTCGCATGAATGTGGCAGAAGCAGATGATCCTCCCACTATACATCTTCCTTACCTCACCCTCATACACCCACTATCCACCACTCTACACTCACACACTGACACACACACAGCCACTTTCTGCTTGTCCAAGTGTACACCTGAGATCTAACGTGTAGCCTGAGGTGTCGAAATATCAACTTTCTATTAATCCCCCTCAGACTTGCAGTCAGTTACACCTTTGTTGTTTTTTTCCACCTCTGCCATGCTGGAAGAAAAACAGCAGGTTTGGTTTACACCAATACAAGCATATCCATTACTTGAAATGCTAGGCTCCTGGCAATAAATCCCTTTGACCCTCCTGCGTTGCTTTTCTTTCTCTCCCTCCCCCTATTCTCATGCTGAGCCCACTTCTGTCTCCACATCAGCTTTCTTTGGCCAAACAGACAGCAGGAGAGAGACACACCTTGCTCTCCTACTGGTTCAACCGCCACCCACACACCACTTTTTCCTGTGCATCTGTATGGCTCAATAACATTAACATGTTTTACCTCTGAGGGAGCCGCTGTTAAAAGCTTGGTCGATAAGCTTTGACTGACACTCCTCAGTTGATAGCAAATTGGAGGTCTTCTCTCACAGACCTCCCATTGTGAGTTTCTCCAACCTGTCCAAAGTTACCCACAGGAAAAAATTTTAATAAAAGACACGACTGCACTTTCTCCAACCCTACATTCACAGATTCATAGAACAACACTGAGCAGTCTTTCACTGAGCCAAGGAAGAAGACACTAAGCCACATCCAACCCACTATTCTGGTTGATGGTTCAGTCATTAACATAATATTGGCCCTGGCATTCCAGACAGTTTGAACTGACAGGACGGACAGATGAATAGAAGAATAAAGAGGGAGGCGGGCTGGACTTCAAGGAACGAGTAGTTGGAATATTTAGTCCCACAAGATCATGCACCATTTCCATTGCTAATAAAATGAGCAGCACACAGGCAATTTCTTATTTCCTTAAATGCATTTTAGCCCTTGTTGGTTTTGGAGATGACATGTCCTGGAAGCTGCAGCATCATTAATTAGACAGTTGGACTTTGACTAATCGCTCCAGAAAGGGCACACAGCCCTGAAGATGGCAAATACTCATCTTAGCTTATCATCCTCTGCCCCAGTGTGTGCCCTTGACCTCTGTGAGTGTGTGTGTGTGTGTTAATAGTGTTGCTTCCATGAGTTTCTCATGAGTCATTTCTGGATGATGTGCACATGCCATAAGCCCTAGTAAACTCTGCTGCATATTTCAAGCATTCTTTTTAGTGAGTGCCACTGACAATCAGAATTCATATAAGGAGAATAAAAAGAGAAATACAATAAATCAACATCTAGTGTTAAATAAATATTATTCCTAACTGAACTTTTCTTTTTTACTTAGCCCCTTGCCTGCTGCCAGAATCCTTCTTCAACAGAGCTATCTTTAATACAGGGTTAAGGAACACGGCTGGTGAAGATAACACAGGAACAGATATTGCAGCAACGCAGAAGATAAATTTCAATTTGCTGTTGGTTTCTGTGTCTCGGCAGGAGATATGAAATTCTTGTCTTGCAGGGCAAGAATTGATTGGAAAATAAAAATGAATGTGTGGTGTAGTATGTCTGTGATTTTTCTATTGTATGTTGGTTTCTGGGCTAACGGTATTTTGAAATGGTGATACATCTCTCAAGTAGGAAGTGACACTTTTTTAGGGGGAGATAAATACAACCCTAGTCTTTCTTAAAATAGCTACTACTATATACAGTAAACGTGACTTTCCCTAGGGGGTCTGTTTTAATGACATGCAGAGAATTAATCCCAGCTTCTCCCTCTCTGTATTATTACCATGTTTGTACAGAAGAATGAACTAGTAAACAAGTTTGTCAAGTCTGTCCCCACCAATCGGTATGCTGATGATACACCCTGAATTATTGTCGATGGGGAAGAAGATTCCAGGCAATGGCAGGAAGCTGACACGGTCCTCCCATTGTCCTATTCCCTGTCATTTCCTCCCTAGATCCTTAGACTGACCCAGAGGAAGACAAGGTGAGGATGTGCAGAGACACAAGGAGAAAGCAAAGACAAATAGAGGATAGACCAGAGAAGTAAAAATAATACTGGAAGAGGCCAAATGCAATCCACAGTTTGCTACCTGGACACTCCAGCTTCCTGTGTTGAACCATACCAGCATACACATCCAGTTAAGTTGCTAAAAGCTGATAACAAAGCCTCAGGATACACTGCCAAGTTCTTTATCTGTGTTTACCCACGTGGCAAAGCTGATTAGAGACACGCAACATTATGAAGCCCCATTGTTTTTTTTCTCTTTACAGTTTCTCCTTTCATGCATATATAGCAAGTGCGTGCATGGTAAGTGGGAATGCTAGGATATCTGTTTATGAAGAAGGGTAGAAAGACAATGGCATGCCTGTGTCTCTGCATGGCCAAATGATTTGTGAAAGCAAAGGTCTAGACGGTTTCCAAAAGAAAGGCTCAACAACATTCAAATATAACTGTTTAAAATGCTTGGGAGAATGTATTAGAAATGCAGTCCTTGTAGACTAATTGTCCCATTTGATTTGTAGCCACAAGTTAATCTAGAAATTTCAGATACAATGTTCAGTACAACCAAGCAGTAAAACCATTACACAGAGCTCACATAGACAGGAAATCAAAGAAGGCCAAAATTAATCTATAGCTTTGCCATGACTATGTCTCCTAAATAATGCAGGGCACTCCTGCTCAAGACTCAGCTGTGTTCGGATTCTGCTGTGTCTGCACTACTGGCTTGGCTGGCTGGGGTTCGTGCCGCCAAACTTTCTACCACTTACCTACTTGATCCTCAATCTCTTTGTATCACAGAGGCGTACAGGGAATGAAATTGATAGACGGAGAGAAATGGGGGAGATAGCGAGCATGAGCATGATTGTGTGTATTAGTGTGACAGTGAGAGGGAGACAAGATTAACAAGATGGAGAAAAGGTTAACGACGCTCAGCGGTCTTCCTCAGTGTTTCCCCGCTGCTTGTCAGCTTAATCATCAACACACTTGTGACACATCTGAGTTTCATCCCTGCAACAAGACTCCCCTCCCTCCACCCTACACCTCCCTTCTCATCTTAAACTCTGCCTCCCTCTGCCTATCCCGACTCCCTCTGCGAGAATTCAAAGAGTGGCAGCTCATAAAATATGCACAGTTTCCTAAAACAAACATCGTGGGCCATGCTACCCCTGCGTCCACAAACATGTCTGTGTGGAATGAGGAAAATACAAATTTCCAATAAAGGAGAAGGGAAAGATGATGAGGTGGTGAGCAGAGGGCTCAGTCAGAGCTTATCATTTTCTCTGTTAGATTTCAGTTCTCTGTGTGTGCTTGCATTAAGGCATGTGTGTGAGCAGACTTTCAGCATTTGGTGAAAGTCTGCCTCCGGCCCATTAAGCAGACACGCTCTCATGTCCTCGTGTTCCATAGTCACACATTCTGCAACCTGGCAAAAAGAGTTGTGAGAGGAAGCAAGGTGGAAAATTTCCACAGCGTTACACTATAGTGAGACATGAGTGGCGACACAACTTAAGAGGAAGGGAGAAAAACTTGTAATCTCAGCTCACAGCCTTTGAACTTGGCCCGATGAGACGCAAGCGACCCAAAGCAAAAGGTTCCAAAGACGGGCTCACTGAAGATTACTCAGAATACTGATGCACTGTGGAATCCAATTCCTTTGGGAGCCCAGGGGACTTTCCGAGAAAGTAAATTATCAGTGTTGTACAAGCATACATACATACAAATGTATATGTCATACTCAAATTTCAAAGTAAGGACATGTGCTGTGGCCACATTTTGATACTACAAATACATTTATGGACACAACCAATTTGAATCTCTGTGACTTTGTGTAACACACAATAAATGAGGTCTAGGGTCTCTGAGGTTCTAATTAGGGGAGCTGTTACCATTTTCATTATTTGCGTGTGCATAAGTCAGAGAGGGAAGCAGAGGATTTGTGTCAGTGTGTGTGTGTCTGTGTGTGTGTGAGGGGGTTAAGGTCCCGGGAAACATGCCACTGTTTGGCTACTGCCCTGTCTCATCCAGCTGTTGCTAGTCTGTCAGGGAGCAGAGGTCTACTGGTGTCATATCCCTCCCTCAAGCACTGAATAATGACAAAACCATGCAGAACCAAGGCTAAAGGTAAAGATCTAATCGCAACAAATGGTCAGTGAGCTCTTTTTGCCATATGTGAACTTGTAAGATGGTGAAGACTGTGTCTGGTTGAGGCAAAGAAAAAGAAGCCTGAAAGGTTTGAGATTTTTTGATTCCATCTTTTCTCTTTCTGACAGAAGATCTGTGTCAGTATGATGATGTATTCCCTTACATTTACATTTCATTATTTTCTCTCAAAGTGCTAATACCATGCGCTAGTTTATCATCTACTCTAAAAAAATGCTGATAAGTCAACAGTTGCTCAGTGTTAATTGCTGAAAGCTTCTTTTTTGCATCAACACATTTACTGGCACTAAATTATTAGAGTAAATTGAACCAGCTGCTCAGACACACTGCTTGTTCATAATGATTATATTTATACTGAAAACAGACATAGATGGTCCATTACAGGATACACTTTGATCTTAGGTTCCACATGGTCATGTATGGGCAAACTATATTTTTGAAACAAATCCTAACCCAAATTAAAGGTGATTTTTTCTTTCTTTAAAATAAATTAAAGTGAGTCATCTTTCCATGAAACATACATTTAGTCTGACTCCTGTTGATAGACATACTGAGAAGTTTAGGTATAAGCATGTGTTCGGTTCGATTTTTGTGGGGGGCAAACAGGTGCGTTATGTCCCTGACTGTCTCCCGAAAAACAAACACCTCTCCTTCTCCCCCAACCCTATTACTCACTCTCTCACAAACGCCCCCCCTCCCCCCTGACTTGAGCATACACCCTTTTATCTGTTTACGCACTGTTCGTAGTAACGACTGTGTTGGATGAGGACCCTAACAGCCAAACAGGCTGATCCGCTCGCTTTAGTTTCAACCTGTGCACCACTGATTAACTTCGGGGGAACGAGATGCGGAACTCTGTGATGCTGTCTTGTTTCTCAGCGCTGTAGTTGTATATAACCTTCACCTACATCCAAACATTATATCTTCATTTGAAAAAACGATACAATTTATTACAAATGGGGAGGATACGCACACACAGTCCGGAGGATCGAGCCCCCCCCCCTCGTTAAAACATCTTAAACTTTCCGTCCGTGTGCCCTGAATCTGTAACCACATCTCAATCCACTACAACAGAGAGACCGTCCCTCTCACACATCCGAAACCTCAACCCGAACAGAAACAATCACAGTTATCCAGAATTACGCAGTGCCACCATCCACTGATGCTCCGGGTCGGGCTGCAGACAGTGAGCCCTCCTACTGTAATCACTCTTTCAAAACTAATTAAACATTTACCAGCAATTAATAGCTCTGAATCGTAGCACTGCAGCAGATGAGCTGCGCCTCTGTACCAGATCCCTGGATGGCTTGACGCAGCGCGCCAGCATGGAGCGCAGTCCATCACCTCCATAAATTAAGATCTGTATGATAAACGACAACAAAATCACGTCTTACCTGTAACCATAAGGCAAAAGACGAGGTACAACGCAGTCATTTTAGTTGCTCTGCTCGGTGATTGTGTTGCGTGGAAGGATTCACTTGTTCCGTCTATGCGACTGAGCTGGTTACTGTGCACCGCGGCACTGGAATATCACCAGATGGTGAAGCGCACTGGGATTCGGCTATAATAGCATCCAGCGAAAGAATTACTCTGGATAGTCCGAACAGTTTGTAAACTCGCAGTTAACAAAGCATCTCCACAGTCGGTAACTTTCCCCGCTGCATCCGCTTCTTTTCCAGTGTCCGTTCCCTGTCGCGCTGATACAGCTTTCACTGCTCACTGAGCTCTCTAACAGTTCACTATTGCAGCCGCCGTTTCAATCAGTACGTCCGTCCACAGTCCACTTTTGAACCTGCTCGAGCATGCTGTGCTCGAAAGCGATCTCTCCTCCTCGACAGTGCGCAGTGATAAATCCCAGTGAAGTTGTCTGTCGCTCCCTCCGCTTGCTTCTTTCTCACTCGTTCTCACACACTTGCTCACACACTGTTCCCCTGCCGCTCTCCCCTGTTTACTTCTCACTCCCTCTAGCCAGAAGGAAATGCGCACTGACAGTCATCTGGTGGTGGCGTACACCAAATCTGGCAGGAGCTGAGTCGGAGGAGCTCCTCTCCCTCTCATGCTTGCCAGGGGGCGCACGACGCCCCCCGCCCCCAGGGGCCCTCTATTGGCTGAACGGGTGTCACGAGGAGGGTATTTAAAACACTTATTACGAGTTAAATGACTGCTCTAACATTTATTTCGGGTGGAGTAGCCCACATGGAGATTTGAATTACATTACAGAATAGAAAGATGAACAACAAAGGCAGTGTTATCTATAGATGGTGTAGACTGCTGTTCTAATTTAGGAAGACATTTTAAAAAACGCTAATCACCTGTCACAGGAATATTAGGCCTACAACACAACATCATTCATGGTAACTAGCCCAACACAAACCTTCATTTACGAATCTTTAATACACATCTCTTAATTTCATAACTGCAGCTTCCTGATTTAATCACAAGCCCATTATCAAACTTAATAATATGAGTTGGAGTAACTTTAGGCTGAAGTTTATGCAGTATTATGGCTTATATGTAGTATGATAAAGTGTACTGTATATACGTTGCTGCATTGCTTTTGTTGTAATTAGATCTTTGAAAGAAAGTGATGGCACAGTCCTTCTCTTTAATCAGTAATTGGTCAATTTCTCATTAAAAGTAAATTTAAGCTTTGAAAAATAGTATCAGGTTAAATCCCTGTTCTCCACATTTAGTTATTATTAACATGAATAATCTGTAAGCAATTGCTGTAGTGCAGAATCAGCTTTAGACGTTTTGCCAAATTGTGTAATGATCTCTTTGCACAAATAAATCATCACTAGTTCAAACAAATAAAAGCATCAGCACTACTACATTTGTCGATGATCTTGTTGACACTTGTTATCTTTTGCTATCGGAACAACTAATGTTACTTTAACCTAACTGTGCATTGTTATTCCAGTCAGATCTAGGTAACTGAAGTACCTTAATTTTATGCAGTGTATGTTTATATAGACTTTCTCAGTTTTTTTTTTTTTGCAAATTATTTTCTTTGAAGTTGGCTCAAAACATGCTTTTTTCAGGTGCAGTGTGATCTAAAATGAGCCTATTGTTCATTGTCATACAGTGGGCGCTAAAATGAGCAGAAGAGAACAGAGTCATTATCATATTTCAACAAAAGCTAAGGCTTTTTATAAAGAGATAAAAACAGTGCAGTCTATCACTTGCCTGTGGCTCTTTATAAGCTTGTTCTTTGATGTTGTTTATTAAGTATTGAAGGATCTATTGATTAACCAAAATAATAGACCTGGCAATCATCTAGTTAATCAGTCTTTCACTTGTATATTGTAGCAAGCGACTACTTAATTTAATGTTAACAACCCCCTCCCTTTCACAGGCACAAAAACACATACACATGTGCTCTGTTAACTCAACCAGGTGGTTAGCGCTCCATAAGAGTGTGAAAAATTTATCAAAGTGTGTGGATTTGGACACTGAGGATTTCAGCATGTGTGGATTCCAGAAAACATCATGCACAAAAAAAATATATTTTTTTTACATTTCACATTGAATTTAATTAAAGGCTGCGAACCAAACAATAATTAGGGTTCAGCCCTCATGAGGGTCCCCCCAAACAGTAGTTTACAAACCCTGGGGCTGGCCTTCCTGTTTATTGCCTCCCCGTAATGCAAACATAAGGGTCCCCTGCCAGTAAACACATGTTGATGGAAGAAACAGCTTGCACAGCTGGGAAGCCAACCCAGGTTAGTGTGAGTGAGCACATGGGTAAATGAGCATGTCTGAACATGTGTGTGTCTGTGTGTGTGTGGAGAAACATATTGATTGTTTGTGGCTTTGCATATGTGAGAGTGTGATCTAATTTGTGTGTAGGTGCTTCAGTGTGAGAGGATAACCAACACAAACAGTGCTTTTTGGTTGTGAGTGTGTTTTTCGACTATAGCATGCACACGAGAAGCTGTCAATAAATGACTGGGGGCGGGGGCTTGGGTGAGCAGTAAAACTGCAGGGTGCCTCTACCACTTGTGCTGTGATAATAAAATCAACATCTATTGTGTAAAGTCTGTCACTGGGCATGACGCAGTGATTGAAATGTATGATCTCCTACAGCTCACACAGATGGACAGATACAAGAGGACAAAACAGATGACACATGCACTAGAATCAGTTTGAGCCAATAGTATTAATTTTTCTGGCCTCTGTGGCATCAAATGGGGAGCGCCCATTCTCCCCAAGCTTTTGAGTGTCTGAATAATTTATAAATAAAAGGGTTTTTTTGAGCTGTGGGTTTATTAATAATAAATATGGTTTGATATTTACTAAACTGTTCAGAGGGAGAAAGGGGTGACAGTTAAGACGTCGTTTGCATGGTAATTGTAAGGAGGTAATAAATAAGGCATGAAGTAGAGATTTATGGAAATATGATTCAGAGGGAAATGAGAATAATTTAACAAAATATTATCCCAGTCCCTATTTGACCTGGGGTCAATTAAAAAAGAGATGTCAGTTGTGGTGAACGGCATGCTGGGCCTTAAAATTACAATTGCTTGCTTTCTCTTTTGTCTGACTGGAAGCCGGATCTAATATTCAAGTGGAGGAAAATGTATTCATGCCGACGCAAACCATGTGTTTAGTTTGAATGAATATTAAACTGAATAAAATCAACCTCATTACTTACCACCAGAAAAGATGACATTTCTCTCTCAGAAGTAAACTCGGTGCAGAATGAGGTAGAAGCGGAGGAATGTGAGTTTTGTTTTGTTTCAAAACCACCCGGTGCTGTGGAAAAACAACATATAGTTTTCAATGAAAATACATATTGCACCTTCATTATAAAACAGGCTGAATACGCAGACTTTGTATTGTTAAAACACACACGAATCAGTCTAATTGAATCTGTATCATACGCTTAAGATTTAGATAAATATCAACATACTGCTCATAGCCTATGTGTTAGTGTATGTCCATGTTGCAGTGTTTGGTTTATACTGCTGCCCATATGAGAAACATTACACCAGCTTTTACTGTAATTGTGATATTGAATGTTGAGCTGATCTGTGTCAACCATAACTCTAAATGCTGCTACAAGCTTATAACTCATAAGGACATACACCTTTGCTAGGCAGTGGTATCCATCTGCTGAGCTCGTGAGCAATTCAAAACCTGTCTCCTCTCTCCCATTCCAATAATTTGACGTCATTCCACTGCACTGGTTTGAAATTTGCAATTAAGCATTTTCTGTATGTGTGATTGACGAGCAGGAGGAGGGCCATTAAAGCTCGACATGAACCTGGGGCTCACTCTGTAGTCTATAGGACTATTTCCAGGCTCATATCAAATCCATGTCCTCTGCCCTAATATCAGAATATAACTCTGGCCACCCATGGATTCTGTTTTTGTCTGTAATGAAAGTCTCTCTGGGGATCTGGTTGAAGGATTCTTTTCCTCAGGGGTCAAGGAGAAGTTGAAGCTTCTGGTTCAAGCTGTGCTTAGAAAAGGGTGTGGATTACAGGAATGTGGCTGCTGAGTTTCTACAGATTTATAGGAAAGATCTGCAGTGTGACATTACAACAGTCAGGACTATAAGGTATAGGCTCACTTAGCAATAAAAACTGAGGTGAAGCCTCATAGCCTGTAGCTCGGATATATATTTATTAGGTTGAAAACCAAAGTTTTGACAGAATTTTCCTGGTTTGAGCCCTGAAGGTTTGTCTTCATCTAATAAGCATTCATCCAAACTAAAAGAGTCTTCTCCTCATTTTTGCAAGCCAGCACTTCATCAACACAGTATGAATTTTTACCCACTTCTCCAATAAAGTGATTACTGTACTACATCCCCAAAATGTAAGATCAGATTGACTGGGTCTTTGGGCAGCCTAGCTGTGTCTATGCTGATAAGTACAGCAGTAAGCTGTCTAAAATATTCATGCACTGATGCAGAGTTGTTGTCCCTTGATGGGCTTCAGCATGTGCAACATCTGTTCCTGATGTCATGCGCGTTTGTGTGTGCCAGAAATGCCCTCATGCATCCGTGGCATCTCTGCTGTACTAAGCCATGTCCAGACACACACTTTTTCACTCAGCTCTGATAAATATCTTAGATAATAGTTATCCAGTTGCCTGGACAGAACTATTGAACACTTCTACTAATCCATACACATAGATTTAGCCACTGCAGTCTCACACTGAGATCAGCAGTTTTGCCACTCACTGATGAATCTGTCACTTGGCTCTGTCAACAGTTCATGATTATTTGGTGAATATTCCATTATGAGACTTTACCCAGGGGAACAGGGAAGCAGTGTTATGATACAAAATTTGTAGTAAGCTGCCACTACTTTAAATTGCTAATACACGAATGTGGTCAATTGAAAAACAATTTGATAAATACAGTTATATTGTAACATTGTATTTCTAATAATGTAAAGTTAAAGGTGAGCAGCCACACTGTTTTGACCAATCCACAATTGACAATGACCTCACATGTGTATGACATGAAAGAGGGGCAACGAGAGGGACAGAGAGACAGTCAGCAATAGTCAAAATGAATCTGGTCCTGGTGCATACCCGGCCACACAGTCACAGCCACAGCTCCCTTCACCATTGGGCTTACCCCGCTGTCTGCGGACAATCACACGAATAGGCCACGACTGGCTGCTTGTTTTATGCCATGATCCCTTGCTGCTCATGCTGCTGAAAAAATAAATAACCCAGCTCTGCACTGCTATAAATAATGGATGACTCGTCCACTGTCACTTTTCATAGCATGTCAAGCCATGGCCTGGCCATTATTAGGGTCTGTCCTCTTCCCCTTTTTCCCTCTGACTCCAGTTTTGTTATTGTTTTGGTTGAGTTGCCTGCACACCTCCTCAGCGGGTCGGCTGTCAGTCTTTCTCTGGCTTGGTGCAGTTGATGGTTGCAGCTGCTTTGGGGGCCTGAAACAAAATGGGTGATACAGCAAGATCCTGCTAGAAGAGCAACAGCAGGAAATCTGCCTTGACCTGGAACAGGTAGCTAAGCACTTTCAGCTAAGATGTCAACTGTCCGCTCATGTTACATAACCCGTGCTAAGGTGTTGCCATGTTGTGCTTAGGGACTGACCAGACCATCCCGAGAACAGACTTTATGTTGCCACTGGACCCAATAAGAACAAAAAACTGCTTTAAAGTCAAAAACAGGTCTACACCTCTGAAGCAAAAAGAAAAGACTGCTTACTTTACAGACACACTATATGCTCTGATCCACCCTTCCAGCAGGAGAAATCATGGATTATTTACATATGCAGCTGTGTCTGAGAAAAATAAACGAGGAACATCTGGTTGAAGGGGAATATGAGAGAAAGATATGAGAAAGATGTTGTCATTTGGCCTCTGTAACACAAACACCAGGGTGTGTTAAGGAATCAGAGGAGGGTGTTGTTCTTGGGGTAGATATTAAGGAAGTTGAAACTGTTTAAAAGCCCTTATCAGTTTCAGCTCTGTTTGTTTAAAATATGCTTCGGTGCCACCAGGCCAGGCCAGAGGCGAGTGTTGTCCACCAGCAGCTCTCAGCTCCTGCAGACTGAGCCAGTCTCTCCATCTGCAGAGTAATAGCATCAAATCAAGGCCTGTAGCAAACAAACCCTGACAGATCCTCTCATTTGGGATTCACTTTGGGACAGCTGTGGTGCCATCCAAACTAGGGGACAGAGAGGGGGAAGCCAGCAGTCAGTAATGTATGCAGAGTGTCTGCACGTCCTGGATGACAGCAACACGAGCGCTTGTCACAGGAGACATCAGTTCTACTTAGTCACAGCACTGCGGGGCAATCCATATGACTGCAGTGCTGTGCGAACTCTATTAATAGTTATCTACCTTTCAGGAGTTATTATGCTGAGTAGGGGATGACAGAGGAATATAATGGATGAAGTCCCAAATGAGGAAAGGAAACAGGGTCTGTGGAGCATCTTTTGCACCACTTGGCCTGTTACAACTAAAGAATCCTGCTCCAATCTCCTTTCTCACCCTATTCCTTTTAGCCTGTGTGGCTGGGCAGCCTGGTGCCAGACCCACAGTTTATGTGAGAGGCATAATAAGGATTAGTTATGGGGCAGGAAAGGGGGGAGGGGAGAGAGGGGGAATGGAGGAAAAGATCAGCAGAGGTGGGTGCAGAGGAGGGACTGAGCGCGGGCAAGAGAGATAGATGGTAGAGAGAGGGAAAAAGAGGGTGGGAAAGATAGGCAGGCTGCAGAAGACTTGTTTAAAAATCAAGGTCTTGAGTTGGCCGCGGTTAATTTTTCATCATACTCCTAAATTAAAAATGTGAACGGTCATCACTTATTTGTCAAATTGTCTTACCTCAAAAGGTGGATGTCACACTGAGTTTACAAAAGGTCAGGGGAGCCAACGGGCGGGAAGGAAGGGAGAGGATGAAAGAGTGCTGATCCCACCAAATGCCCCACAAAACTACCTTGCTCAAGGGGCATTTACTCCAAATGGAGATCCTAGGCTATAACACTAAGTGGAGATGACATGATTTAAAATGTAACATCTGGAAAGGCTTTGACATACTTATTCCACATACCTTTATGGCCCTACATGAAATAAGCAAAGATATAAACAAAATATACCATAGTACACTTCTATCCCCTACTTAAGTCTAAAAAGCCTGTAAGTTAATACCCATATGCTCTAAATCAGTATCACATTCCTTTCAGTGCAGGCATAAATATGTATCTTACTTCTCTTGTGATTATCATAACCACATTTCCAGTAGTATTGTATGGCGCTTCTCTTCTTCTCCATAATCATAATTATTTAGACATACTACAATGTAAAGAGAATCTATTAGGTTTCTTTATTATTTGAGTAATGGTTACTGTCCGTCACTCCTCCACTCTCAGTCTTTTTGTTATTGTGCTATTTGGAAAGGAGAAGCAGCATTTCTGAAGGAAAACCCATGCAAATAAGCAGCTAAAATAATCAACCTCCCCTGGCGCTGCTTAGTGTGCTTCATTTCTAAGATTTCCAAGATTACAAAGAAGGAGAAGGAAAAAATGATGGACTGGTGTTGCTCCCGTTTCTTCAAAATTGCAAATGTGTAGATCTATGAATGAGTGCTTAGCCCACAGCTGCCAGCCAAAGGAGAGAGGGAGACACAACGGTCCCTTGTGTTCAGGGGTAAAGACTGGCCAAGAAAGGGAGCTTAAGATCTACTAGTGTATCTCAGCTGTTGTAGGAGTCAATAGATTCTTTCCACATCACTAAATGAGCTTACAACCCTCTCTGTCTGCCATAGACAGTTTAGTATTGGTAAATAAATGTAATATATTAAAAGATCACACCAAAGAAATATTGGTTTCTAGCTTCATCTCTTCGAAAAAGTCTATTGTAACTTCACATATTCAGCAACATATAGCAGATAAGATTTCCTGTTTGAATTGCAACTCTAAAATAAGAAAGGGTGGGGAAGAGATCCTTGCATTGAAAACATGCATCTTGTTTGGTTTTTAGTATCTGGAGAATGGGTTTCTTTTGCATCATTCCCTCACCTCTTCTTGATAGGCTCAGGATAAACATCTGTTTTTTTTCTGATAGGACAGCCTCGCAGATTGTTGATTGAAAAAGGTTGTTTTGATTCAAAAAGAAGGTGTGATTTACACAGGCTTCCTGTTAGTCTCCTGACCTTGCCTATGGAGGATATAACAAATTACGATTCTTACTGGAGATTGCATTAAAGAATTGTAGTCACAATTGGAAAACTGTGAAACACCAAATTGTTTTTGTTTGACAAAAAAGATAAATAAGTTTTGTAGCATCGAAATCACCCAACTGGCATTTAATGTCTGTCATCATTTTTTATGATGTTAAACTAAATTAGCTGTTATATGAATCTTCTAATCTTGTTGTCGTCTATTAAGATGAGATAAAATGTACAAAATGTAATAATATTGGTAATATTTCACCTCTGCTAGAGATGTGCAAATGATGAACTCATTTTCCTGAGAGACCAGATTCAAAGCAGTTAGTCTGCATATTGTTTAGGTTACACTGCGCTCTTATCAGCTCTATTATTAGCTGGCCAGTCGCTCTCTGCAGTTGCCTTCCTTCCAGTATTTCCTGATTATATTTTTCATCCTTGTCTCAACCACATCCCCAGTTCTTGTGTGCTTTGTACTTTCCCTGGCAGTTCCTGTATAAGACAACATCCTCACCATGATTAAAACTGTTTAATAAAATAGAATTTGAGAGGAAGTTTACTGTGCCCTTGCCACACCAAATCAACATGCCCCCAACTTCCTCAGAAACACGCCCCAATTACCTCTGTGACTTAAATATATTTTACACTTGAGGTTTTAAGCGAAGGTTTTGCCCTGGTGTCTGTTAAAAGCCCAGGGAAGAACACATGGATCACATGAATTGTCTTGTCAGTGTTTCCAAATCATTGCATCTGGTAGAAAATAAGACGTGGGATCAATTGTGATCTAATGTACTGTAAATATTAGCATTATTATTTCATGCCTTGGCACAGACTTTCATCCCAAGTGACTCACAAATTCTGGAACCCATTTGCAAAGCTGAGCTTTGCACCAGAGAAATGCAGGTAAAGTACATTGCTCAAAGGTTCAACCGTTCCACATAATACGTGTTGTATTAAAACAGGTCGTGCTCAAATTAAGTGGACCCATGAATTGAAATGAAAAAGGGCCCCTTTTGAGAGGAAAATAGATTAGTTTTGCTGATAGATGATCACTTGAAAGCACTGTGATGTGAATAAGTAAATTTTGACCAGTTGCAGTAAAGCTGATTTATATCAGTTAAGATGTTGTCCTCAGGGCCACTGCAGTGGGTGGGGGATATGGCAATTTATCCATGAATACATCAAAGCCTTCTAAAGTGGCTTATTTCTACAGATATGCTGTTTCATTGTTTACATTTTATAACCCAATTTAGTTTACTGAGGAAAATTCCTAAACTGAGTTTTAACTTTACATTCCTCAGACATTTAACATCAGGTAAAGTTAGTTACAAAATGCTATATGTGTTTTCCAAACATTTCCTGGGCAAGTGTGGTGTAGTACTGACCTTTAAATAGGAGTATATTTAACAGAGATCCCTGTTGTACTATTCATTATTGTTGTAAGACTATCTCAAGTACCTTAGTGGAAATGAGAAATTGTGGTTCCCCTCAACCAAAACCTGCTCATTATTGTCCATGTGAACAGCTTGTCTGATTCATTAAGAGTTTCCCTGCAACATGTGCTCAAGAGACACAGAGAAAGCAAAGAAAGAAAGAAAGAACCGTAAGATGGGGGGAGGATGGCGGTAGGTTGTGGTTTAGCCTGAGCGTGCTTGAAGTGAAATATGACTGATTAGTGCATTCTTGGGTTGACATGTCCTCAACTCAATGTATACAGACTAGGCTGGGTGAAGAGTAAAACCTGTTGTGACTGCCGCATGGCAAATATTATGGTTGGCTGGCCTGGCCACAGCTCAAGATGGATAGGAGAAACATACACAAACAGTCAACTATGGAATTGAGGGTGTGTGTGACACTGCATACCCATGTTTGGTAGAGTATACTGTATGTGTGGTCTATGTGTGTGTGTGTATTCATATGAATGCATCTATGAAATGATGCTCGGTATTTTTTCTTCGCTGGTATGAAACATAATATAACGTGACAGAAGTGAGTGTTCCCTAACATCTGTTTGCATGTTCTAAACAAACATATCATTGTGCAAATCTGACCACAGGCAAACACTGTTACATTCTATGCATTAGTGAGGGAAGTCAACCAGGGGAATCCAATAGTACAGTGGGAGTTATCACAATCAGAGTTAATGTCCCCTGCTTGAGTTATCTTCGCTGGCCCACTCTAACAAATAGGCTCTTTTCTACTCTGTGTCAGTCCTAGATGGGTTAATGTGAATTTAACACAACTCTGGCAAAGGTCAGGATTAAATCAATTCTTGGTAAAGTCAGAGCTTGGTCCTAGTGAGGCTGGGGAAATACAATAAGAAACAGCATGATGAGCGGCGTGTGAGCCTATGTGTGAGCACCTATTAGTGGTCACATCAAAACCTCAATGAAATCAGAGTCTTGCTGAGAGCTGTCATTATAGGGCTGTTTCAGAGTCTGCAGGGCCAACTTCCAGATCTCCCTCAATCCCACAGTGCTCTATGGGGACCAGTGCCTCTGCAAGAGCATCCGCCGTTCCCTATTCATTTCAGTGGACCAAGTTCACACCTCTCCCTGCTACTAATTAGCAAACAATAAGGTGAGAAAGGCATTTAAATGCATGATGGTATCAAAAAGGGTATTTAAATCACTGCTCCACAGGTGTCCTCATCTCTACAATGAAACTGACATTAGTACCTTTATTTCTTTTCCTCTGCAGGGCACCATAATGACTTCTCTTCTTCCTAAAAGACGAGTAAAATATGCTTTCCCATATAGTTAAACTTTGCTTTTAATACTGAAGTGGATGGCTTCGGGTAAAGTATCTGTCTTTCTTTGCTCTGTTAAAACCTTGGGCATGAATGCAGGGACTTGAAATGCTAATTCATAAAAACATGCTTGCATAGTTCACTGCAGGAGAGGCAGGTGTCACACAGCTTGACATGCTGATTTCATTGAGTTCCTGTCCACATTTTGCAACCACAGACACAAGAATTTCAGCCATTCTCGGCCAGTCAGTCTAAACATCTGTGTCTGGCGCTTTATGGGTGGCCTATGCAGTGAGGACAATCAATGTAATCTTGACGATGGTGGAGGAAATAGCAGCTCACCAGGAATTCTGTCCATGCTTGACAGGCTCGCACTTCAAAAGTCCCTGTGCTGTGAGCGACTGTCCTCTCGCTCTCCTGTCTACCCCTTATCTGCTCTACTCAGCCCCAACCACACACTAACACACACACACACAGAAACTTTTCTTCGCTCATCACACAACAGTGTGCTGCAACAACTGTCTCCCTCGGCCACCTCTGTTCCCTGCCCACTCAGGGAAGATGACATGTGTTTGATGGCCAAAATCACTGCACTGTCTACCTTCTCTGTCTCCTCAGCAGCAAGCACACCACAGCCTGAGGGTGTGAGAGTATGAGTGAGTGGCATGTTTGTACTGCTCAGTGCCTTCAGAAGAGATTTAATGTAGATGATATGTTGTTTTGTTTGTTGCTTCGTATGTCGCTCTTAATTAGCTCCATGGACAAGCAGTTAGAATGTGCTCCCCTCAAAGCCACTTCTGCTAATCAGAAATGCTGAGGAGCCAGAGATGAAGAGCAGAATGATGTTGACCTCAAAATGTCAGCCGGTGTTGCATTTCTTATTGTTTACTCTCACTATTCCACGCACTGGTGTGCATGATCATGCTTAAGGCTCTTTGCATATTTGAACTCTGCTTTTTGTCCATATTTTTTTTTCTTATAAAAATTAGTTGGGATGGGGAAAAATTAAAAAGGCTAAAAAAGCCTTGTGGCTTTTTTTTTTTAAAGGATGGAAGCTCATTATGGGGAAACAGACTGAACCTTGGCCGCCTACGCCATTCATTTGGGGAGCCATGAGGCTCATTATCCTTTTGGAGAGACTACAGGTCAGGGCACCACAACCTGCCCTCTGCAATTGCCACAGCAACAAGACCCGCAGAACTCAGAGGTGACGTTACAGTCTTCTGCTGTTATCTTATTTGCTAGTCATCCAACGAGTCAAGAGGAGAGAAGGGTGAGATGAGAAAAGGCGACAGTTGCCCGTCACTATGAGCTTATATGATTGATGGTGGAAATGCAGTTTGTTTAAGGACATCTGCCATGCTACTCTTTGTTATAAAAGGTTTTGCCCATGCACATTGTGACCTTACGCAAAGTCCCAAAGCTACATTGACTAGGGTAAGAAATGTAATTTACTGAAATTTCAGTTTAAAAGGAAAATCTGGCATTGGTAAAATGCAGTATTTTCTACCTTAACCATGTAATCAAACTGTAACCTTCTTAAATATGCCTCTGTTTTGGTGTGGAGCAAGGTTTCAATATGATACAAGCAGAACTGAGCTGATAAAAGGCCTGACTCAGGTCAAATTGAGACATTTTATTTAAAGGAGCACACAGAGGAACTTGTTATCATTGTTTGTTTGTCTGGTTGACAGAAGACATTTTTTTCCTGTTTGTTGTACTCTGAATGCATTTTTGACTTCAAATCCTCTGTAACATCAACACAATGAAAGTAAAAGAAAATAAATCAATGTGAAAGAAAATAAAAACTGGAATAGCTTGTGGACATTTTGAAAATCAAAAGTGTGTCACAGATGTTTCTTAAAATCAAAAAAGGTGGATAAAGTATCTGAAGTTCTGCCTATTTACATGTTGCCAGATGCCTATGTCCTGCTACAGACCAAGGAGCCCAAGCCAAACCTACAAACACAGAAAAGATGCAGACTCCAGCCTATTTTAAAGTTCTTGCATCCATCGAGCTCTACTACTACTTGCCAAAGCACATTCTACTTTAAGTCTAACCTTCAGAATCATCCTGCTCTGCTGCTTCAGGTGAACCGCCAAGTGCTCCTCCTCCACTCTAGAAATGCCATAAAGTTATAGTCATAGAGTTCAATCTCTGGTGCAAATGCTGCCTGCCATGTGTCATGATAAGGAAGCAGCCAAGCTTGCACGCTTCTCTCGTGCTCACCTTCTCTGACAGCTGACTGTTGCCAACCTCACCCATTAATCATGTTCTGTCCATCCAGGAGCACACCCCTCTTGAACGTCTCTTTGGCCCTCATGCTTCAACTGATATGCTAACTAAGATACAGGGACTTCTGAACACTAGACTAACACTTTTTTTTACAATACAAATGGTTTGTTTAAAATTAGCTGTGACACCGCATTTTGCAGTCTTGATTTGCAAGAGTTACTCATCTGTGAATGGCACCAAAATGACACCACTATTTTTAATAAAACCGAGAACAACAGTTAATAGTCACTTAGTGGTCCATTTTCAGTGAAAATGAGCACCATATTTTTCCATTTCTCTAGCAACACAGTTTTTTTGTATTTCACCTGTCTCCTGTCCTTGGGTTAAACAAATCAGCAGCAGAGTTCTGCCATGAGCACCATCTGTTTTTATCTGCTTGTTGCTATTGGAAATGGTGGCACTTATAGGCTCAAGGGCCTTTTCTTAGCCTTGATGGAGCTATCTATCTATTCTGAGCCTCTTGGCTCTTTCTATACCTCTGGTAACAGTATGACCACAGTCTACCCTTATCACTAACCCCACCATGGTTCCCTCTCTGGGTCTGGCTCAAGGGAAAGTGAGGAAAATGGTAGTTTGGATGATGTTTATGATTCCCTCTCTTGCTGCCCTTTCCTGCTGCCCACCCTCCCATTCTCTGAATCCCATGGCTGACTGATAATGGAACAAAGCTGCTGTCCACTCATCTGTATGTGTCACATGTCCTGTTTGAAGCCCCCCCCCCCCGTTATGGTGAATCATCTGCGACAGAGTAACTGGAGCACACGGTCACTCTGGCCCCTGGCTCTGCCTTACCAGCGCTAGTGCTGAATTGCTGAATCCCTTGCCTGCCCAAGGAGAGTAAAGGGAGGGCAGGCAAGACATTGCTGAATGCTGATCTCCCCTCCCTCTCCCTTGCAGCTTGGAGAGGTGAAGCCAGCATGGGTGGCCCTGTCTGAGGCTGTTTGCTCTTAATTGAGTTGCTCACTCAGCCACTGGCCCTGGGGGACACCTCTGTGTCACTTCCTATGATTAACCTAAATTTCATCCATCGTCTTCATCCATCGTCCAGATCTGCTGCCAGATCTGCTGCCAGATCTGGTAAGGCTAAGAAGTATGTGTTGAGACATCAACAATAAAAGAGCAAGGAGAGGAGAGGGAAAGTGGTGAGCAGAAGGCCAAGGTAAGATTTGATGATGGTGGCAGAATAAATCTACCCATTAATGTGCACATCTATACATAAAACACAGAAGTGAGGATGAAGATAATTAGGATAGGACCAGGTAAAAGGCCCAACTTCCCTGTCTCAGCAAAAGCTATACTGCATTGATGTTGCACAGTATTGAGCTGGTCAAGTGGATTTAAAAATGGCCTCTTGTTATACCATGTTCCATTAAACAGCATTGGTGTGGACCAATTTGGGCTTTTTAGCTCTGGCTTAGCTCCAGGGGATAAGATGGTAATGTATGGGGGCTTTCTGTGAGTTTGTTGCAGGCTAGGTTGCTCCTTTTGCCAGTAAGTAGCAGGAGATCAAAGGCAGTGAGTGAAGAGCCATTCTGTCCAGTTCTACACTGGGCCAATCAGACCTTTCATTTATTGGCACACCAAGAAGCGGTATAAATCACGTCAACCTGCATCGACCAGAGCCTTAGTCATGAACAGCAGCTCACAACAACACATGGATTTGCTGCTGTCTTTGATCAATGTGAAGTTATTTAACGGCTTTGATGGGCGACCATTGGCGAGTACCATTGTTTCCCTTTTCAGTTTTCACAGCTTTTTCTTGCGTTCGCTCACATTTGTTTTCTTTCTCACTTGCTTCCTTTTTCATGCCTATTTTGTTTTCCAAACACTTGTGTGTGTCGGCAGCCCTCTCGCTGCCAAGGCACTCATGGAGAAGTGATAGGCATGGGGAGTCTGTGGGCCAGCAACCATGAAATAAATATGGATGGTCATGAGTGAGATGAGCGAGGATCATCTGTTTTGCCATCTGCTTGTGCGAGAGCGTGGATGTAATGACTATAGTCCTGCCTAGCCCAGTGAGCCCTCTGTTGCTGGGAAGGCGCTTGACGGCAACACACACTTATTGGTCTCACAAAGTCACACACTACCACACATCACCATGCATGTGCATGTACACATCTACTCATACACACACAGACACTCCTTGTACAGTAGTCATCATAGTCAATTGTTGCCCCTAAAGAGTACAGTACACACCAGTATCTACACACAGGGCCACATATATACAACAGCACAGCAGTGGCTTCTCTGGTAAGCTCAGGTACAAAGCCTTGGCTGCTGTGTGTGTTCCACTGCCCTGCCTATTCTGTGAGCATCTGGCCCACCGCGCCCGTTAGAAATGACAGGTTGACAATTGCCAGGCTGGATTGGTGTTGGTGATTGTTCAGCTGGCACTGTCCTATCATGTGACAGTCTGTTAGTGTCTCTGCATGAAGAGCAACATGGGACTTGTGTTCGCAGCACTCTGGCCATTGAGGGGAATAAAAAAGCTGCACCAATCCAGCAACACCAGTACCCCCCCTCCTCTACCATCCACTCTGTCCCCCAAGCAGACAATCCTTTTCTTTTCTTTGGATGGCTTTGCTGCTGAGGGCTGCTAATAATATGAGTGTATGTTTATAAGAAACAACAAGAACGGAAAAAACAGGCTGTTGAATTATACATATTCCTTATAGAGGGTGACACAGTAGGAGCTCTCAGAATCAATCTTGACGCTTGGATGGAATCATAGAGCGCAGAGAAAATGGCAAACATTGCTGTGGCTCAATGGCCTGATGCTCTCATAAATATGTTTTTATGGCCCTGAATGAGCTGGGGCACAGAGATGTTTGGTGCTTATAAAGGTGTGTGTGTTAGACTGTACAATGTAATGCTTCATACTGGGGGTTATAAAACATTCCTAATTTAATTAGCTTGTACAATATGAAATCAATAGAATGTCAATCATAGTTTAGTGTGTTAGAAATCATAAATCAGGAGTTCAGTGTAAGAAAAAGACTTGATTCCTCACACTATCTTTGTTTCTCATTTCTTGACCTGTCTTGCACAGGATGCTATTACTATATACTGTATTGACCATTTGCACAACAAAGCTACAAATGCATCCAATGCAACACAACACTCTCAAATCAAATCCTGTCTCATTTAGTGGATCCTCTGTGGAGAAATTGAACATTCTGCTGCCTCTGATTTTTCATCCATCCTTTGGGTTAAGTGTTGTCTTGGGAACTCGGAGAAAAGCAGGCGGCTGGGGGTGGAGTGGAGTCAGGGAGACTGTTAAGAGGCTCTTGAACTATAGTCTACTGTCAGTAGAGAGTGCTGAATGAGAAAACTGTCGAAGAAGAGAAAGGAGAAGCAGAAGAAGCAACAGATTCATGGCTAGGATGATTTGTTTTGCTTGTCTACATTCCCCGAAGCTGCCAGGCTCTACTATCAATGAAATACAGTAACGCAAGACCAAGCATAGCCCCATGGCATGTACAACATCATGGGATGGGAGAATTAAAACTTCTATACCGTTCGCCAAAATGTTTTTGCTGTCTGTGATATTTTCCGTCTCTGCTCCTAAGTTCCCTGTTTCTTTTTGTCCTATTAGGAAATGACAATGTTCTCTTTTGTAACCGCCCCCCCCACAAAAAAAAAAAACAAAAAACAATGAATCAGCTATCCCCATTCAACTGTGATGATTTTCTCCCTCATTCAGTTTGAAGCTTCACCAAGTGGCACACTCTACTGCTTTTTGCATTTTGCACTGGCATTTATGCTACAGTGAAAGTCATCTTTGAAATCCACGGCACCAAAAAAAAAAAAAAAAAAAAAACAAACACAAAAAAAACTTATATGTGTCCCCATTGTTGTTTGGCAGCATAATGTTCTGAACCTTTTTAATTTGGTGATTAATGTTGACCCTGTCTACTCTATACCTTATTTATTTCTTCTTGTATTGAACCACAGGGAATCACAAAACTATAGAGACTCAGACCTCAGTAGTAAGTGTGTATGATGCTAAGGAAGTTCCACACATCTTCCTTGTCTGTACTTTTATGCCCTTCAGCTCTCTAATGATTTACCTGCCAATAATCAAACCTGCCTCACTTCCATGCCTTGTATGCTCCAGTAAAGATTAATAACAAGTTGTGGATTTAAATGCACAGGCCAAACCCTGGCACCAGCTTTATCCCTCGCTCCACACATGGCTAGAAATAGCCCAGATCTGGCCCAAACCGTCACAGGGAAATTGGGATTAAGTTTAGCTTGATGTCACTCCTCTCTCCAGTCCAGCTTTTTACAAGTGCTTTCCCAGCAGCACCCTCACATCTTTGTGGGTCACATCACAGAATTCCTGTCAGTGATGGCGGTGGGTTTTGGCATCAGGGACTGTGATATCTCCTCCCCAAAACCCTTCCCTCTCCTTCTTCCCTTCTACCGATAACAGCTAATCCTTGCCTCACATTAAACTGTGACCAAGATCAATTAAAACCCAGCCTCACCCTGATAGCAATCTCCCTCTGCAGCAGCCAATAGTGAGAGGAGTTTGTGTATGTGTGTGTGTGTGTTTGTGTTCAGTATGTGAGCACACACTTGTATTTGCCTGACTGCGTGTCTTGGAGGAGAGAGCTATAACAGGGAGACATTTCCATTGTCTTCACTGGGTTGTTGTCAGTTGCCAAGCCGCAGGGAGAGCCTACCATTGATTTTCATCGCCTCTTAACAGAGATGAAAGACAATAAAAAACAATAACAGGGATGATCACAACACTGCTGGCCATGTCTGCATACAATGATTATCCATATCCTAATTAGTATTCCTTCCTTTGTTGTAATTATTTTTTTGGCACTGGCCTTATCATTGTTGCGAAAACCGTAATAAAAATTAATAATGCTTAAGAGTGTTTGCATGTGTGCAGCAGTATTAATGTGTGTTAGCACCTTACAGTGTTCCTCCTTCTCTCATTTCTCATTTTTTTTGGATCAGTCCGTTGGAGAGCTCTCATACAAAGAGGATTCTCCCCACCCGTGGTTTTTATTTAGAAAGTTGAGTGTAATTGGGCAATATTTGCTGTTGCGTACGTTGTGCCAGTTTTATGGTGTAGAGTTGTTTCCAAAATCATTGGCATCATTATGAGAGCGGTTGGCAGCAGTGGAAAGGTTGGTCCTGAGATGCCAAATGTGTTTTGGTATGTAACATCGAGGGCTGGGTAGTGGGAAGTTGGGGACACCATGAAGGTAGAGGATAGGGAGGGATGGTAGTGCGCCACCTGGACAGGGCTGGAAATAGAGGCGGAGTGGAGTCTCAAGCGTGAAGCGTGGCTGCCAAGCTGACTGTCATGTTAGCCACTGGGAGTGGCTGCTGTGGGCCTCAGGTTGTTTTGGTGTGTACATCAAAAGGACAGGCTGTGAACATGAAAACACAACTCATTTTTCCCCCCATCTATTCCATCTTTCGCCTCTCCTACACTACTTTTTTCTCTTGCTCTTAGGCTCTCTTTTCGTCTTCTTTCCCACGAGAGGCACATCCAAGGTGCTGCAGAATCTTTGAGCTCAGGAGGAGAGACAGCATGCCTGCAGGGTTGCCACGACAAAGTGCAGGAAGGACCCGGGAGAGGAGAAAAAAAGATAGAAGTGGAGAAGAGAGGTGGCCAGCAGTCTGAAAGACACAAGCCTAAGTATTGTGTTATCAGAGATGACAGAAGAAATGTGTCCACCATATTTTCAACAGAACGGATGACACAGGAAAACTTAACACAAGATTTTAGCTGCATCACATCTCACAAAAAAGTGCCATCTGCTGCCACTCTCACCCACCTTTAATTGTCTGTATTTCATATTTTGCACTGCTGTCAGCACTGTTTCATTTAGATCCTGCAGCTTATGTCTATAGTGGATTACAGCACCTTGCTAAGGTTAGGGGTTGACTTGTGTTTTTACACTATGCAGGGCTTTCTTTTTTTACTTTCTAGTCCAAAGACAATAGTTTTCTTGGTTTGCAAGGAGTTTCCACCCCTTCACACGGAAGCACGAGAATAAAGTTGTGAATGATCCAAATTCAGTACAAAGAGATCAAATTCTGATTCCTTAATGTTGTTGTTTTCATTCCTTTTTGTACCTCACTTCTAGTTGGCATTTTTTTTTCTTCTAGATTGGCTCTGCTTAGTTGTGACCTAGTTTATTAAAAGGGGGGGAGTGTGGCCAAGCCATGGGAATCAGGGGCAGATTAACTTTCTGTTAGTTCTCCCTAGCACAACTCCATATGTCATAGCTGCTGTAAAAAAAACAAAAAAAAAACACGAAGGAATGAAGGAACTTGTGAGGGGTGAAATGCCAACTTCAACTCAGCAGTTGCATCCCCAGCATGAACTAACTGGAGGCTGAATTTTGTTGCAGCATTCACAGCGTTGTTTCCTCGACTATTCGGATCCATTTAGAGTTCAGCATAGAATTTTAACTACTGACTGTGCCACCGCAACAATACATGTGGTGGGTGATTTGTTGTGCATTAACAGGCAATGCTGTGCTTCTTTAAACCCATCTTTACAGTGTCTAATTTGCTTTGTGATGGAGAACGACACATGCAGTAAGGAGAAGGTTAGAGCTGAAAATGGTTTTGCAGGATAACAAAATAGGATTTTTTTTATAGAATAACATACAAAGGATCACATTATTTAGCCTTTCTTCAACCTGCTGTGTGTGAGAAAATACAGAGCAGCTCAAGAAGGTCATTCACATTTCTTTCCGTCTCCACACATCCCTGCAGCCTTGATGGTTACTGTAATTACATTTCTGAGAAGGTGCACACAACAGCAGGTAGGTACCTCAACACCTCAGTGCAGAAACATCATTCAGCCTTAAGACTTTGTGCTGGTGTTTAAAAGTGTGTGGCTAGCAGAAGGAAGCGGAAATGGGTTGTATTGCTTTATTAAAATACTATTTCCAGCTGGAAGTCTGGAGTTAACAGTCAAATTCAAACTGTATCTGCCAAGAAACTCAACATCGCAAATAAATAACAGTTACACAGTTGATTACTTAATTGCTGTGCCCAGTAACATGCATTAGTGGTTTGCAGATCATCGCTGTTTTTGAGTGATGGACTGAAAACACATTGGATCAACTTTGATTGATCAATAATGTCAATGTTTATTGGGCCTTGTGTTTATGTCCTATTTAGTGTAAACACATCCATGTTATGCACAGCCTTGCTTGTAATTAAGCATATTCAGGAGTGATAACCTCACATAATCTCAAAGCATTTACAGGGTTATCCAACTAAAGTCGGCTTACAAAAGAAATGAGGGATCAGGAGTAAATGACAAGAGGATAAAGAGATAGGAGATAGGAGAGCACTGGGGAAGGGTACTGTGCTTCTTGGCTTACTTTGCTGCAGTCAGAGAGTGTTAGCTAGAGATAGTCATTTATGTACAGCAGATGCCAAAGAAAGATGAAAGGCATAGTGTTTTTTCTTTCTTTTAGATGTGCTGTGTAATTTCTACTATTTATGTTAGTAAATACTAACTGTCTTTCTCTTATTGAATCACATGATCAGCCAATAATGCAGTAGGACTGTAGTATCCCAGTCTGAGCCTGTCCTGAAAAACAAACTTGGGAACTTTACTGTACTAGTACTGTATACACACTGGTTGACCCAGTTGAGGACAATGACATTGGCAGAGCACAAAAGATCAGTACCAATCAGGCTAAAGATTTGACACAGTGTACTTTCTTCACATTTACTAATGTACTCACTTATTCGGAAAATACTATAACCATGCTCATGCCAAACAGCTACAATAACAACCAGAGGCAAGATCATAAAACCAGTCCACTGGATGTCTGAGGGAAAAAGTAAATTAACCCTGCTGCTACTGATATGGTCAACGGTAGTGGGATGATAAATTCAAAGAAGATCCAAATTAGTTCCTGATTATGCAAACATGTGCACACATTTGCATGGTGACACAGGATGCATAAGTAGTCACATGATTAAGACCTTCAGATGGACAGAATGTTCCCAAACCAAATGGTCCCTGGGAACATTATGAGCCAATGCTATGAATATAATGTGCAGAGAGTGATTTAATGACTGCAGTCAGAATGCACACAAGCACTAATCAAGACTGGTGAATCCTGCAGGCAGACCACTCATCTATGTCTCTGCTTTTCATTACCTGCCCTGCTTCATGCAAGGGCAGCTGGACAGAACTGCCTACTGCCTCCGTAGAGCATCTCTGCAAGGCCCCCTCATGGTGGTCCCTCCTCCCTGCTGCTGCAAAACTACCCGTGGCCACTTTTAAACTTGTATCGGATGATTAGACTTGGGTTGCATCCCAGAACACCGCTCAGGCCCCGCAGGGATTCAGCAGGGAGCATCGCAGCCAATGCATAATTTCTCAAGATGGGGGGGACTCACACTGAGCCTGTGAGTCCCAGTCCAGCAAACATGTGAATAATTTATTGAAAAACTAAATAAGAGACTGTTGAGTAGGTGAGATAAGATTTCTCTGACATGTTCAAATCGACTGACCAGTTAAAAACATTTAAAGTAAATCCACAGTATTGAATATAAAGCTGGATAAAAAAAGAGGAATAAAACTCACTTTTCTGTTTCCATCTCCTGATTCACCTGCTTTCCACATCCTACTGTCTTCTTCTTTATCTCCCTCATTCTCCATAAAGGGATGCTCAAGAATACACACTGCAAATTCTCTCCTCACAAACTTTTCCACATCTTAATTAAAGGTTTTATGGGTTTCCTAAGTTTCATTTTGTATTCCTCTTCAGTTATCTTATCTAAACGCTATAATGGAAAGCAATTTTCTAAATCTGAAGAGAAAAACTGCATTTTTGAAACAACAACAGCAACAGCATAATGTTATGAAGATATTTGTGGGCCTCTCTATCTGCCAAATGAGGAGATTGCAGTCTCTTTCATCCAGTTCTAATCAACCCTGAACATGTGGGGAAACTAATCGTGTTTTTCTGTTTGCAAAACAGTGCCCGCTTCACCTCTGGGTGGGACAGTATACTGGATAGAACAGATTATAACCTTAGCTGCACATCACAACAGGTCAAATACACAAAATGTGCATCTTTCATTTTTAATGGCTTATGAATATTTAGCTGCCAGGGTCACTAGGCGAAAACAAATTCACAGTGGAAATCAATATTGTTTTTTAATGGAAACCTGGGTAAAGCATTTCACCAAAACTACTATAAATTACCTTGAACTTAATCTCTTGAGCACTCTGCCAGGGAGAAATAGCAGCAATTCCTGACAGCATTAAGTGTGTGTGAGTTTTTTAGGCACATGTGCATGGCTGCATATGTGTATTATTAATTTTCTGTTACGAGCCCTTTGTTGTGCCTTTTTGCACCACTGACTGTTCTTTTTGTGAAGATGTGTGTGCAGCGTATGACTTGATTCCAGGAGGATTTATATGTACATTATGGGTTTATGCAACAAGAAAGGCAACTTTCATTCTTCCATGCTCATAAATTTAATTTCTAAGTCAAGAAACATGAAACAGGAATTAAAAAACAGACTTTCACTGTGACTGGATATGCGCCAGCATACTTTCAGCCAATTTTTTTTTTCTCCTCAGCTTTTTTCTTTATCCAACAGTAAAGCGTTTTAACTGGGGGTGATTGTGCAGACCTATCTGCCAAGGGTTTTAGTGAGAGCAATGGTGTTGCCATGGTGCTCGCACCCCTCTCTGTGTTGTAAACAGGAGCCAGTGATTCCCCATTGGTATGATTTTGCATGCAGGTTGGAGAGAGAAAGCTGTTGGCCCCCCAAATGCATTCCATCACCATCACCCTAAGGGTCCACTGCTGGAGCCTTATTTCAACACACGGAGGAGAAGAGGGACAGAGGGGTTTGTGGGTACAGAAAAGGGTGGGGATATTAGACCAGGGGGATAGAAGGTGTTCAGAAGAATGCGTTGAGGTAGATGAGAAAAAACAGTTGCACAGCAAGACGAGAAAAATAAATAGGAGGTGGAAAAGCTCTAAGTGTACAGAAGCAATAAAAGTTTTGGTTTTAAATATACTGTACATATTGGGATTAAATGCTTTCAAGGTATACAGTAGATGTCTGAATTGATATACCAGAAGTTGCAAAATGTTACCCTGAACGATTGCACCGCTGTAGCTTTCAGGTGGGAAACTCCTCTTCATGAGTATTTAAAAATCAGCCCAAGACAACTATAAGCAGCACAATCTAACATCAGTAGCTTCTCCAGGAAAATGTTATCTAAAATGTCCTCAGTGGTCTTAGTGAGGCCTCATACGGACCCCTGGGTTAGTGATAGGGCCCATACTGATGAGTAGTCACGATGCACTGTCAGTTTGAAGCAAGCTGGCATAGCTAAGAAGCTGGTGCCTTATCTCAGGCTTGATTTTTTTTATTTACTTTTTGGAGTCCAATCCTTTTATCTGTGATCTAACCTGCAATGACGAGATAAAGCTGTGCTGACTTTTCCATAAATGCACTTATCAGAGCTGTACAAGCTCTCCAATGCCAATGAGATCGGCAGAATGATCACTTAGCATTCAGTATGCATGCCTTCACCTGCGCTGCCCTGTGTTTCACACACTCTTGCCCACAGATACACAGACATACAAACAAGCGCACACATATTCCTACAGTACATGAACTCATATACAAAGCAGCATGCACACACAAACACACTTTTCCACTTGTGTTGCTGTGTCTACAGGCTATTCACAGTAATAGCTTGGGCGTTCAGCCCTAAGTGTGTTTTTTTTTTTTCTGTTCCAATCATACAATAGCGCCTGCTGAGCTGGCAAGTAAGAATATCAAACAGCAAATGCAATTCCTGAGATCCGTCTGCACCAACACCAACTTGTAACATGAATTTTTCATAATTTGGTGTGGTAATATTACCTCATTAGAGTACTCAGGCAGCCATTCAATAAGCGTGGTCATTCTCTCTGCCAAGAATGGATCAGTGGTTGTATCAAAACAGCTCAATTCATTCTTCCTCCTGCACTCACAAATACCCATGCATACACACTCATAGTGTCTTGTTGTACATGTGAGGCTTCAATACATTATGAAGGCTATGCATGACATGGAGAAGACAGTCATTGGCAACATGTTGGGAATATTGTACTCATGCACAATCAAATATGTAAGATGAATCCAAAATACCCACACAAACATAACCTCTCTCTCTCTCTCGCTCTCTCTCAGACACACACACACACACACACACACACACACACACACACACACACGCACACACACGCACACAGCCTTTCCATATTTCTGTCTGTCTCTCTCAGTCTGTCTCTTTCACTACTCAACTTTCCACTCCTACTAGGATCAAAAGGTATCGGACATGTGAGTGATGTAGGTGAGAAGTGTGTGAAGGGGAACTGAATTTGAAGAATTATCACAACTGTGTAATCTATACAAATATTCCAAGCAGGTCTTACAAAGTCTGAGCCACTCCAATCTGGTATATTCATTACTTCACTTGCTTTGTAGCCTTATGCTTACTTGCAGCTGACAGCTGCTAGCTCTTTTGGTGGGTTGAGCCCGGTGTCCTGGTGGAGTCAGGAGAAAACACCATTTTCACCTGGCTGTTATTTATCTGTGGGATGAAAACATCACAAGTTGGGACATTGCAGAGCTGTAGCATGTAGCAGGTGTTCAGGACACATGGTAAGGAAGGGCCAGGCTGGTTATTTATTAATTTCTCTGGCTGGGAAAATATTTACATGTCTTCGCTGCAGGAGTATGTTGTTGTTTGTGCCTCTGTAGTCATCATTCAGTGTGTTTTTTATTATTGTTGTTTTTTATGATAGGAAGCCATAAGATAGCAAGCAAGAACATGTTTCCATAAGGAACTTGTTTTTAAAAAAGACTGCGAAGAACAGATACTAAATAACATCCTACATGTTTGTCTTTGTGTGGACCCATCTTCCATGTGTGTGTGCATAGACATATGTTCCCCCCAAAATTTAGAACTGCCACCCTTGACGGCAACAACTGCAACCGAGAAATTATGGTCCACTCTTTGTTGCAGAATTGTTTAAATTCAGCCACTCTGGAGAGTTTTCGACCGTGAACGGCCTGTTTAAGGTCATGCCACAGCATATCATTGGGATTTAAGTCCTGACTTTGACTAGGCCACTCCAAAACCTTTTTTCCCTTAATAAATAAAATCATTATTTAGGTTATCTTTGTGTAACATTCAAATTTCTTTGATGGTCTGAATCTTTTAAGTGTGACAAATATGCAGAAATAAAAAATAAAAATCAGGAAAGGGCAAAAACCTTTTCAAAGCAGGCTGTTTCCTTACCTGTTTTCTTTACCTGCAACCAGGGTAAATTAGCGGTGGGCAATAACAATAAATGTTTATTTTTTTCAATTGAGAAATTGTTAAAGAATATTAATAATCAAATACTCATAGTAAATAAATGGTACTGTTGTACAAAATGATCCATATTATTACCACATATGCTAAGATTTGCTAATTTTTTTTAGGGCAAACAAGTTTGGCAACAAAGTCCACCCCAAGCTGTTCTTGTCATATAACTATATATGTATACATTTCAACAGGTCTTAATCCACATTACACGGGTTTAACATGAGATACACAGGGATTTGAGAAGATCAGAGTCTGTTCAGCGATGGAAACAGAAGAAAATATCTTTTTCCTCCTTTTTGTTGGCATTGGGTGGGGCTGCAGACATTCTCATAATCTTTTTTTTTGCATGTTAATGTCAAATATATTGTGGTAAAGAGTCCCACATCTTTCTGTGCACATAAGCCCCAAATCCCTTATCACTGTTGTTGTCATGTATGTTGAGCCCAATGCTGTTTCTTGCCCAACCCCCAGCCCATGTTAAGTTTCCTGTTGTAATTATTTTATTTGCAGGTTATGGGCCCACAAAAACTGCCTGTAAGGATCTCAGTCACAAGAATTCATCATGATGAGACATTATGTTCACTCCCTGATTAACCAGTCTGAGATGCAGCTCCACCGGCTGCATCTGTGCCTGGTGGAGCCTACTGTCTCTGACTTCCCCCGACCTTCATCACGCCTAGCCCTACAGCACGCTGCACAGCTTCTGTTTGCCTCATGCTAAGACCCAAATCTGGCACAAGGCCGCTTAACAACAAGAGTCTTCTCCGCAGTAAAGCTTTATGTTGAGCAAGACAATTAGGCTAGAATCTGAGCATATAGAGACTCAGAAAGACTTCCGCCTTTTATCCTCACCAAATCCAATTCAAATTCACATCTGCTTTCTCAAATACAATATCTGTAAAGCTTTTTGGGAAGATATTTTCCCCAACGTACTGCTAAAATGTTTTGAGCATGTAATAGATGACACAGAGCAAGAAAAAAACATCATTCAAATCCAAAGGTGAGTAATAAAATATGGTACATGCTTTACACCTATGAGGAGTCACACCATAAGAAACATCACTGTCTCTCTCCAACTGATGAACTAAATCTACAGCAAGTCACAAAAGGAAATAGGAAGATTTGTTTTAGGGAGGAATTGTGTTCAGCAACCATGGCTGCCTGCGTCTTGGCCTCTGTCAACCTTATTGCTTTGGTCCTGTTTCCCAGCCCCTCTCCCTGCTCCAATATGATAAGATTTACTGGCATGTCCAAATGGGTAATCTTGTTTGTTCACTGTAGCTGTTTGGATCCTAACATCACCAGGAGAATTAAAGCCTCTGAATCACAGCAGGAGGTCAAGCAGGAAAAAAGGAAATGTAGTTTTCTATCTCTCTGCTACCTCTGTGTTGGTGTTCATTAGAGGACTAACAGCTGATATTATTTTCACTGCAGCGTACTCTTTTGTTGATCTCACTCTGCACATCCTTCTCTTGCCTGAGCTTTTCAACTCTGCATGCCCTGCATGTGAGGATGTATTTAATTTGTGTGTGTTTAAAACTGAGTGAGGAAGAAAGAGAGGGAAAGTACAAGTATTATATGTTGTACCACTGATCCAACATCTGACCAGCAAATTTCTAAACTGCCGCTAAATTATTTAGTTGATCAATTGGAAAAGCCCACCAATATTTGGGCCAGAAGGGGCAAAAGAGTTGACAGCCTGTAGGGAGAAGAGGGGAGGTGTGGCCTGTTATATGAGCATATGCTCTCTCTCTCTCTCTCTCTCTGCAAAAGATCTTCAATTATAAGAGGCTTGTACTGATTTTGCATCCCTCATCAATCCTTCACCTTCATCTAGATAAGCCTTTACCACTTGGTCTTACGAGAGAAATCTGCAGACATTTGATCTCATGCCTTTTTTTTTATTACCACAAATCCGCTTTGGAGATATTTCTTTTACAGACATTTGACATAGTGTATTGCAATCTGTTTTACATTATGTACACCGTCTTTCTCTCACTCCCAGGCTTTAGAAGGTAAAGCTCAGCCTGCATCTTTGCTAATGGCCATGTAGCATGCTGTGTGTATAGGTAGAGCTTAATCTGTGATACAATTTCACCATCCTTTCATAAAGCAGAATGAAAACAATCCCAGATGAGCATATGTAATCTTTGGATTCAAACAGCAGTAATATGTAATGACCACAACAAAGATCTGACATAACTACGCACAAATCATGCTGCAACAAAGTGCGCTTCTGTCCCCCCCTGAGAATCTCTATCATCAGCAAAGCTGTTGAGTAACAAAATCCATTCAGCAGCCAGAAAGAAACTAAACGCGTGGACAACACATCCTAGGTAACGGAGAGCTTTTATTTGCTCTCTTTCTCAAGTTCACCACCTAATAGATAAGACATCAAGATACTCACAGGGAATTGTTTGTGGTGGTGTGTGTGTGTGAGAGTGTGTGTCCTTGTGTGGGTGGATGGGTGGAGGCAGAGCGGTGGGAGGCGGCATGGGGATGCAGGTTGTACGTGATTGCATCAGCCATAACACTGAATGTGGATTCCGGGATTTCACTCACGTATAGTGGGGCCATTGAAAGGAAACAGGTGGCAGAGTACGGTGGGGGTGAGGGAGGGGGCTATTGTAATTAATGCTGCAGATGCTGCTTTCTGCAGCGCATCTGGGCAGTGCTCTCATTTCCAAAAATCTCCTCCAAATTCTCTGCAAATCCCTGCAGGGCTTCAGAATCCGTTGAAGCCTTTCAGTAACTTCTTCTGTTTCTTGACCATCACCTATTACTCACTACACTACTGTCTACTTTGCCCCAATCTCTTTTTTTCCTGCATCTAATACAGCATTATTTTCATACACTCTCTGCTTTTCTGTATGTTTGCTGCCTCCCCCCAAAAAAGTATTTTGATTCTCCAGGCCACCATGACCTCTGCTTCCTTTTCCACTCAGCTCCTCACCCCTCCCAAACACACACACCTTTGCATAGTTCAGCAGACCAATGGCATGTCTTTGTGCTGTCACAGTAGTAGGAAGCCCAGTCTCCTCTGATTACAGTGTGCTCAGGATTAGAGGGAATATGCTCTAACATATTCAGTCTGCTATTATGCTGATATCCACTGACTCTGCTTCACAGGAGCACCACAGCCAGGCCAGCACTACGCATTATTGCAAATGGCATGCAAAGCACCAGGTTGAATATGGCATCAAAACTGGCCAAATGGAACCACGGGGGGTGCAGTTCTGATTCAGCAGAAGGAAGGAAATATACTAAGTTTGTATGAATTAAAGTGTAAATGCTGGACCCTTTTACATAAAACATGCCGGCAATTTAGAGAGCCAGAGAAATAACGGAAATTCTATACCATATGCAATATGATCTGCTCTTTCCACCCCTCTCATTTAGTAAAATTACAACATGTGATACTTTCACAAGGAAAAAAAAAAGAACAGACATTTTGATCTAGATTCATTCACACATCAGGGGCACATTAAAAAAAGGAAAAAGAATTCAACAATCTTCTGAATTTTCTCCTCTCTTATCTCCCTCAACTCTGCAAGCTCGGCGCCAATGGAACATTAGGAGGGGTGGGGGGGAAGCATCTTTGCATAAAATAGCAAACGAGCAAAATCTAAAACAGTTGGTGAGGAACTCTAAATAATCACGGTGCTTTTGGAGATGAATGCATTAGCATAACTTAGTCCCAGAGAAGTAATCACTCGTCTCAGGGTGAGAACATCCCCTCCAGGCTCATCTCACTCCTGCTGCTTGTAGCCCCCTGAGTTCATCCTTGCCAGAATGACTGACCCCCTGAGACTGAGGGGTAGATAGGACACGTGGCAGAGAGGAACGACTTCCAGACCTCTACTGGTTTGTGGCAAAGTGCCTTTGGCAAGTAATAAAACCATACGCAAAGAAGGATAAATCTGTTACAAAACATTCTTTGCTCTGTCTTTTACAAATGAAGCTATGACTCGGTCAGCATGTGTTCACTGTAGAGAATCTACAAGTGAAGAGAGAAGCATCCAGACAGAGATAAATATGTCATTTTTGCTATTGTTGCTGTGGCAAAACAGGGAGCTTATTGTTTCTGTCTTGCATTTTAAACATATAAATGAAATTCTAAATGTAGTTATAGTAAAAAAAAAGTTTGATTGATTGATTGATTGATGTAAAATATTGAAGTGAAATATAACACCCCAGCCCTCTAATGTGCTTTGAGTTACAAAAGAGATTCTCATAAAATAGATAATATTGAAAATAAGAAAGTGGTAAGTAAAAACTAGTAAGTTATATATGCATCAATTTACAGCTGAAATATCTAATTTATTTTCAGTGGCTAAATAATGTTTAAGAATGTTTAAGAGTGGCCATTTAAAATAAGAACAAATTTTCAGGGGTCAGATGTTGAGTAATGTAAGTAACAAGAAATATGTTGGAACAGCGCTATAATGATTTAGGTCGGTGAGTGGCCTGGTAGCTCAATGGAATAAGAATCAGACTAAGATGCAGAAGGTGGCAGGATCAAATCCCATATTCCTAGCCCATTCCATAGCATGTGCGTCCTTGAGCAAGACACTCATAGGATAAAAGCATATGCCAGGTAAAGTAAAAGGTCCAAATCCAAACTAACTACGCATTTATCAAATTTAAATCAAAACAATAAAGGAAGCAACTTTCTGCACTGGCTCATTCACAGACTAGACACAGTCAACAAGCTACTGAACGACCACTTATTCAAAGCAGTGCAGACTCACACCCTGCTGAGTGTCTGTGTGGGGAGCAGCTGTAAAACAACAGCTTCAGAGGCAGTTCAGGGAACGTGCAGTTCAACAAAAGACATGAGAGCCAGAGTTCAACACGCAGTCAACAAAGTGTATGTACAAACATCTATAGTGACACAGAGGATGTGTTTGACTCACTCACATGTTATTTGATGGATGAATCCATCACCATTTCTTTTCCGCTGCACTTGCTGCTGGGATATTCATTTTTGGGGGGGGTTTGTTGCACGGACTCTTTACTTCCTCATGTGTCCATCGTTGTTTGTTAACTTCACTAAAAACTTACAAACGTAACTGGCATCATTAGCCAAAGCTGAAAAATAAGCTAAAGCTCGCTGTCGGCTGTCTGTTTATTTTGTTGTTTGTTGGAGCAGTAGTATCCTTCATAACAACGCCTGGCTGTTTAATATGAATTATAATCGCTTCCACTGATGAAATCTGAAGCTAGCTGTTTATATATATGTTTGGATATTTATGTTAGTTGTGTTTTCTCCACATATTGCAGTGACACCTCTATGTTAGAGGACCTACTAGTAATCGACGTACAATCAGCGGCTGTGAACAGATTCATGCTCGTTGTTGTCACTGACCTACAATTTCTTTCAGATTTCACTCAGGCAGGTGTAAAATTAACTGCCAATACACCTTTTTTTATATAGCAGATCCAAACAGAGCAGAACTTTTTCCCCAAAATGCAAAGATCATGCATTGCATTTGACTTCTGGAGAATAGGAGAGATTAAGGCCTTGAACAGTGTGTCAGCTCATTGCTGAATGTATATTTTCTCTTCTTTAATTTCTCTACGAGTTAAAAATTACTATAAGTAGATTTTGAATGATAAAGGGGACATCCACATCAACATGTTCTTTTATTTCTACAAGCCAAAGTGTCTTGCAAATACAGTCACAGCGTTGTTCACAGACCTTGTTGTTGACAGTTGATGTCCTGTAGATGAACACTTGGTAGACAGTAATTTTCCAAACTGCTACCATAGATAGCATTTTTTATTTTTAAGAAATGTTGCTGTTGAGCATTTAAAATTTCCTTCATGCTTCGAGCACCACAGACTGCTACTGAGTGCCCTGTGCAAGGGTTGATCTACAGGAAATATAGGTGGAATGGAAAAGGTTCTGAGATAGCTATGTCTTTATACCTCTGTGTTCATGCTGGTAATGGTAACAAAAAAAATCTACTGCCTTTTATTTAGATTCCAAAGAATCAGAAAGAGGCTGAAAGGGAACATTTCCACAGAAACTCCAGTCTTTGGGAACACAAAGCTCATTCACAGCTGACAGAGGGCCTTGTGTTTTTCAGTGTCAGAGAAAAAAGTGCACATTAGCATAGTCTTACAGATTTTCCCTAAAGTGGCACATATGGATGTATCTCATAAAATGCTGCCACTTCTGTCGTCAGTGTTCTGAATGTTGTATGTCTGTCATTGTGGCATAATGATGCATTGCCTTTACTTTTTCTGCTAACTGATGCATTAGCAAAAAAAAAAAATGTTTACAGTAAATCTGTCGGGATGTTGTAGCTTATCTTTTATATCCTCGTCACATCAGCCACATTCACCTCACCTCTGTTTCTTTGCATTGATTCTGTGATACTGTTGCTTTAATCTCCTTTAATTAGAAACAAACCTTGTTTGAACAGTTTATGAAAGGTTTTGACTTGCTATGGGTTTTCAAGTGTCACAGGTTTTTTTCACCATGCTGGATCTTCCATGTTGACTGGTTGGTGGGTTCAAGGTCTAAAGCCAGCACACCTCTGAGGGCTACACATGCACACAATAAGAAGGCTGCAGAAGCAACTATGCACACACACACTTACACAGCAAAAGAGAAGCAGTATAAAGGAATCTGCTCAATAGCTATTTTACTGTGTCAACTTTTCTGTGATGAAATGAGAAACAAAGGCTGTAGAGCTGTGTACACTAGAATCTCTGGCCAACATTCCCAGTTTCCCTAATTTATCTAGCGCTTAACAACGCCTTAGCATGTTTTGCTTCTTGACAAGTTGTATCTTATCAGGGCTCTTAGTTGGAAGTAACTCATAGTTACAGAACCCGAATTGTAATTTGCTTGTGTCTCCTTGTAAGCCAAATGAAGTAAAGTAAAGTAAAGTAAAGTTTTGACTACAGAACTTGCTGGCATCATTGATAGTTGGCCTCTCAGTAGGGTGACCATAATTTTCTGTGTGTTTGTGTGTGCAATTGTGTGTCTGGACTGTCTGTTTGCCTGTGCTCATGTCTGTGCATTGCTTGTGTGCATGAGTTTGGCTGTGATTAGGATCAGGATGGAAATATGTGTTGGCTTACTGACTTGCTGGCAAGATCTAAATGAGAGCAAATAAAAGGAGGACAGGAATAGAAGTTGGGGGTGGAATGGACCCCGAGAAGAAGATAAAAAGGTTTAGATAAAGGCAGTGACAGCCAATTCTCCATGTGTGTATCAAACCTCTGATGTTACAGGTGTTATCGTTTAATCCATCCACTTTTTGCAGCCGCCACTTGCTAATGGGTCACCCACTCTCTCATTGCTCCGTGCATGTATGTGTAAGTCTGTGTGTTTCTCTGCTATATCGTCTCTGTTTCCTCCAGCCTGAGTAAATGTCAGAGCAAGCTGCTGCTCTTCCCAGACCACGCCGTGGGAGACAGACCAACCTCATCGCCTTGGCAACCCTCTGTTCTGGCTCAAAGAAAGAGGCAAGGATGAAGAAGAAAGGAACTTTTATGCCTATGAAGCCCCACTAGTTTTTTTTCATCCCCCCTCGTCCTTGTGCATTGTAGCCCAGGCCTGAACCATGTGGCCAAGGTCCCAGGCTTCACTGTGACTACAGAAGAGAAGGAGAACAGGCCTGCATTTACTAAGTAGGTGACGAGGAATTTCACAAAGAAAATTAAAATAAGACATTGTAAAAATATTGACAATAAGTATCACAGAAATTGCACTTTGATATATAGTTGATACATTAATAGAAATAAAGGAAAAAAACATGCTTTTCAATTCTGAGAGAAAAAATCTTGACAAATCCATTTTTCATAAGAGGTAAAGAAAACTTCACTAGAATTACCAGCAAGGCAAAGAAATGGCACTATTAGATTTCCCAGAATGTTTCCTTGACTCAGAGCCATTGTATTTGGTTTCAATTTATACCAGCAGGAGACTGCCTGATACCTTTCTTCTCTGGTAATGGCTTTCTTCTGCAAGCAGACTTGTCACCTCTAACAAGAAGTGTACCTTAAGGGATTTCAGTGGTCATAAGGAGTAGTCGTAGGAGCCTGGCCAAAGAATGTCACTCATATCCAGAGTAAAGACTATTTTTTTGTGACAGCACAATCGGTTGTGGCAATAAGTTGAGTTGCTGAAATGACAGCATTTAGCTATTACCCTCCCTGAGGGAGAGGCCCGAGACTGTTGGAGAGACAAAAATTGAGAGAGCGGAAGGATAAAATTGTGGTAGTGGTGGTGGTCAGAAGTGAGGAACCATCTGGTTGTAGGTGAGGGACCATACTTAACACATGCAGAAACACTACATTGTGTCTTACGAATCCAGGTTTCTTTCTAGAAATGTCCCACGGTAAATCACTTTTTTTCTCTGAATCTGCATATTTACTATTTAAAAAAAGACAGCATACATGCAGAGCAAGAGTATCTTGTCTAGTTTACTAATGTAGATTTATTTATCTGTGTGTGTTACTGTTTTATCAATTCCTCTCTCTCTATTTCTCTCTCACGGTTGCATTGGAAGCAGCAGGAAAGATTGCTTTTGACACTCAAAGGTACTCACATTTGTCCTTTTGTGAGACCCGTGCCTTCTCACCCACGCTAACTTCTTTGCAGGCAGTTATATCACAGTAAGGCTGTATCTATGGAGAGCAAAGACTGCAATCCGTGCCCTTCACCTTTTCCATGCTTAAATCTTATTCACATTTTGTCAGTTTGGGTGCTTGTATAGCTGTGAAAAATGTCATGGATGCAGAATAACATTCTCATGTATGTACACAATTGAACAAATGGTAGATGAGTGCCTAAAAATGTGAACAACATCATCTGCTGGTGTTTTTGCAGGTTAGGGCTGTTTTGCCAGTAACGATCAGCGATTACACATATGTGATTTCATGTTAACTCATTAGACCTAATATGCAGATGGAGTGGAGTTGGTATGTGTGGTAGCTAGGGATGGGCATCGAAAACCGGTTCTTGTTGAGAAGTGGTTCCCACTGTTTCAATTCCTCGGAATTGTTTGTCACTTTTGCAAACGATTCCCCTATCGATTCCAGTCGTCTCGGATGACGTCATCGCGCACGTCGCGTAGCGTCATTTACCCAGCAGGAAACATGGCGCCTAAGCGGCACAAACGCTCAAAAGTTTGGTTATACTTTATGAGAAAGGATGAGAACAGGGCAACTTGCAATACTTGCAACGTGGATATTTCATCAAAGGGAGGAAACACTACGAATATGCAAAAGCATTTGCTCTGAAAACACGCGATAACCTTAAATGAATGTCGTGTTTTTGATCCGCTCCGGACTAGTGAAGCTCAACCCAGCAGCAGCGGTAACGTTTGCACGTCCTCTCCCGTTAATACAGCAGGTAACTAATCAACTAATGTTGCATATCATGTTAGCGCGATTTGCCTTATTGTAAAACCTGCTATTACTGTGCACTGCATTTAGATGATCATGATGAGAGAGACAGACAGAGTCTGGCTAGCTCAGATGCTGGCAGTTATAAAAGATATAAAACAAAGTTCTAAGCTAATCAACCTGTGTGTTCTCCTTTATTAAAAATAAGGATCGATAAAGAATCAAATTGTTAAACAGAACCGAAAATGGAATCGGAATCGTAAAAAAACAATTCCCATCCCTAGTGGTAGCCATGACAGGTGTGTCAGACAGGACTTTAATGTGAGATGCCCTGTTTTTGGTGCTCTAGATTATATGATTTTTTTGAGAGCATGTTTGTTTGTATGGTTCATGTGTATATATAATAGTGTTTTCTGCTTGGTTGGCTATGCCGGCGTGTGCCTGTGTTTACGATGCACAGGACCCCAGCACTTCTGTGAGACCCGTGTCTTTCAGGTCTGCTGTTCAGTTCCCTCTCAAATCTGGGTCAAAAGATAAAAAATAACCCTTATCCAATGTGGCACACACATGTTGTCCTCTCTGAAAAATGTCTTTTGGAGATTTGAGTAGCAACTTTTAAAATGTACCCTATATAGCACCAGACACTCCAGACTGTCCTGTACCTGGATCCTGTCACTTCTGTCTATTAACAATAGTTATTCACTGCACCAGTTTCTCATCTAGTCCTTTCCCATCTTCTTTCCTCTGTCTCCTCCAGTTTGTTTCAGTACATTTCACAGTTGACATTGCGTCGACTGGATGAGAATGCTGGATTTGCAAGTCGGCAGCAAGTCGATTAGCAGTGCATTGTGGCTCAGTGTCTCCTGGAATCTGTGTGTCTGTCTCTCCAATTCTCTCTCAGTCTTTCTTGCTCTCCCTCTAGAAGAGTTTCCTTCTCTCACTCACTAAGCCTCTCCAACAATATTGATGCTCTGGACCAGCTTCAACCCTCAGAGGAGGAAGGAGCCATGCTCAGGCATTTGCGCATGTCAGTGTGTCTGCAGGCATTCATGAGTGTGTGTGTGTGTGGCAGTTAGGGGAGATAGTCTTTGCCAAAGAACAGAGTGAGCATCCTCAGTCCCCTGTGTTCCTGAGCAGTGGCTGTCATTGAGGTCTTTTCATTCTCTAGTAAAAAAAAAAGAAAAGGCTGAGGAAAGCAGGGAATTGTTCCTGCGCTGGGACACCCTGCCTCTCTCATAACTTCAGCCCTGTGGGCGTCAGGCATGGAGCAGGGCAGTGTGTGTGGAGGATGTTAAGACCTACTGCCTGTCATAGATAAAGGCTGCAGACCTCCTACTAACCTCCTACTAGCAGTGGGACACAACCATCTGGGGGGACCACTTGCAGTGTATTATATCCATGCATCCCCTGGCTGTGCAGCCTTGTATTCACACGTACACAGCATCTTTAGAAATCTGTGCTGGGCCAGAGGATCCTGACAGATTGATGGAGAAGTCATCTTGGCACACTTTTTGTCTCCAGCAACTTTTAAAAAAATTTTCTACACAGAGGCCCTCCCCATTACTTCCAACAGTCTGAACATTCTCTACCATCTCCTTTTCTTCATCATGCTCAGTCAGAGCAGCACATTGTTCCTGAACCTTAACCTCTTAATGGAAAAGGGGTGTAACTCATGTCATTGTGTGAACAGCCATCAGTGTCTGACAGTGTATAATGACAGAAAGGTGGTTTTCTCTGACAAGCATGTTACATTGGTCTGAAGGCAGTGAAGGTCTGTGCAGCCAAATAATGTTTTTCTATGCACTAGCACATCATTTTATATTTGAAATAATGACCCTAACTGTGTAAATATGTAAATTTCACAAACCGTTGATATTAATTGACAGAAAGTTCACATTTTTTACTGGATAGGTGTAGAATTCTTAACCCGTTTTATAACCCGATTTTTCCTCTCCAACGACTCAGGTGCTGATCTCCTTCTGTCCTTACCAGCGAAACCATGAGGAGTGAGACATCCTATCGTGCTATCCTGGGAAATTACCCTGTCGACAGACGGCACACTGAGACTTCGTTAGCACAACCACCCAACCTAGTGCCTCTCCAGCCTGATCGAACAGAACAACTCTCCATGACAGAGTAAACAAAGCAGAGTCACAGGGATGATAAAAAAGTTTTTTTTTCTTGTGATTCAATCGCTGCAGATCCATCAATTCCCATGTTACTGTGTTCATGTATTTGCACCTATGAGTGTGTGCAAGTGTCAAAGTGTGTTTCTCTTTATTATTATGTATATTTATGTTTATTCTGTGTTTATGTGCATATGCTTATGTGCACATTCTATATGCAAATTTGATTATGTGCTTGCAATGCACCTGTATAGATTATGTCCACATTCACATATACCATATAATATATATATATATATATATATATGTGTTTGGGAGGTTGTATTCATGCAAATGTTTGTGTGCGTTTATATGTGCATGTGCTCTTTTCTCTGTCTGTGTGTGTTTCTTTGTGTGCTTCAGGCAGTGAAGAATGTCTGTGTTGAGGAGAAAGAAGAAGCAGAGGAGAGGTGTAAGTCAGAGACTGCAAGTAAACAACCTGCAGTAGCTTCAGTAAGTGTCAGTCTTCCTGCCTCCACAGCCTTCCTCCTTTACTTTTCATTTCTGTGCTTAAACAAACATACACAGTGATTGCACTTGTTCAGCAAACTTCTGGGCTTTGCATCTCTGCTAAGCTTTTTATGCCTAAATTGATAATTGAATTGACTATCGCCATGTAATCAATTAGGGTGTTCATCCTCGACTCTGAATCAAACAATTAATTGGCTTGTGCCACTGAGAGGCTGAGGTGGAGAGCAGGCTGGTGCAGGAGGGACTGCTGAATTACTACAGATGGGCTGTCAGACCTATTTGCATTGTCTCTGACTTTAAGTTCTTGATTGCTTTTCTGGTTCAGAAATTGCTTGGGTGAGAGCAGCGCACAGGTTGGGATTGGACCTTGGTGACAAATCACACCTGTTTTAGTGAAGAGGGCAGGGGCAGATATAGAGCACACACAGTGGGTTATCTCGCCATTTTGATCACAATTGTTCAGACAGATTCATGCAGGTTTCTTTTTCATTAAACATCCTTTGTCACGTTTTACCCAATGTCCGGAAAAATTCTTTGCCACCTGCAGTCAGCACTGCTTTGTCTGAGCACAAGGAAAGCAAAGCATTTCAAGTCCAAACAACCCTGCTGTATTGATCCACCCCACACCTTATTCCATTTTGTCCTCTAAAACATGCCTTTTCACTCGGTTGACTTCTATTCAAAGCTATCCAGTGAAACCCATGTCAATGGGGAAGCTTGACTTCATTCCATAGCTCTGGAAGCCCCCTGGGGGCTAAGCATAGGCTGCTAGACCATGACAGGCAGGGGGCTAATAGGCCGGATAGGATTGGATAAAAGAAGGGGGATGGGGTGGTAGGGGGCTGTTGTAAAAAAAAAAACTTTTAAGACCAGGGCACCGCCATCTGCTTTTGTGGTGATGAGCATCAAAGCCTGAAGGAACCCTGTTGGGTCCCTCTTTCAGATGGCCGTCCTACATATGGGTTTCATATTTCACCAGGACAGACAGTCAGTAAGGCCCATTGGGCCACAGCCGAGGCCGCTATTCTGTCTCTCTGCATGGTTTCCAGGCTTTGAGAAGAGCAGTGAGATTACTTTTATTTCTCCTGAGAAGTGTAGCTAATAAATGACCAGGCTTGACCCAGAGGATTTGGGCCTGCGCCCCCACTTCACTAAATGAAGATATGGAAGAAGAGGGACTCTGTGGGCATGTTACTGTTAGAGAAATGGGTCAGCTCATGACTGCAACGACATGCTCCCAGGGTGATTAATTATTGAAGTGACTAATACTACATTTGCCTGGCAGCACCAAGGGCTTTAGTCCACATTGGTGGCACTATAACAATAATCAGCTCTGTTGCATCTTTTATATATATATATATCTATGCCTCTTCACTTTTCCCTGTTTTCCAGACTTCCTGTTGATTTCCACTCCAAGGGCGTTATTTTGCCCTTACAGATTTCTTTTTTCCTCCTATGTCTTTCCCACTTTACGAACACAGACCTCATTATCTAATTATGCCTTTTCACTCATTCTCCCTATCTATGTTCCTCCTTCCGATGCCTCTTTCACTCTTTCAGCCCCTTCTCTTGTTTCCCCTCTGTCAGTAGCATAGCCTATAACTGTATAAGGGAGACTGGGGGAATAAGTGCTCTTCTTGATGAGAAATGTGAAGGCCAGACACACATAATATCAGTGCTGATGGAAACCAGCCACTCTTGTCTAACTCTGCTTCTCCTTTGCCTTTTGCTAGACTTTGCCTGCCTCAAGGTAGCATATGGCATTCTCTTAGACTGCTGGACTTGTTGGCCTCCCACACAACAGTAGTGTGCATCCATCTCTCCCTCACTCACAGCTCCTTTATGTGCTCTCCAGCAGTTATTTTCTCCCGTACCCCTCTCCCCTGATACTTTGCAGAGCCCCATCCCTCCACATTCTATTTCACACAGCCACACTTCAGTGACGTGCACTGCAGAGATGGCTCAGGTCTGGCAGTTGGCGAGAGGAGGGCGGTCGAGTCTGGAAGGCACAGTCATTAGTTAAATATTAGCCAGACTGTGCTCTATTCCCCCAGCATGTTGGGGAGGGTGTGAGAGGCATACCCTTCCAAAACAATGGGCCATAATGGGATGGCTTTGTGCCCTTATGCACAGATATATGTGCACACACACATATATATACACAAATCTCCTATCCTTCCAAACTCACACAGATGGTATTCTCTTATATATCTTGTACATAAAGCATGGTACAACATACCCTTTGAGAGATGTGTTAACTCTACCAACGTACGAGCAGAAGGTGTGAAGAATGAAAGTGAGGGTCGCAAACAACAATAGACAATGCCCATAGTTACACAGTTCTACAAAGGAAAACATGACCAGATATAGTGGATATGTTGTGTGTCTGCTGAGGTGAGGGCAAAAAGTTAGTTCCCACAGTAAAGCTGAACAGATGGTTAGACACAGTGAAAGTTGTATAAACACTATTGTACAGCACATTTTGTAATATAGCCATGGGAAAGTGAAGCCGAATGCAGTAACAGTCATTTCTTGTCTGGTAAAAGTCCCAGTCAAGAAGCTCATGACTACATAGAGAAAGATGGAGCTTAGTTGTATATTTCTGACATTTCTTTAAATTATAGTTGGGCAGTTGTTTTATCTGCCTGGTGTGATGTTTCTGTGTAGGCAGTAAGAAATGATGGGGCTGAATGGAAAAAGTTGTAAAGATAAAGAGGAGGATTTTGTATATAGTTTGTTTTGTCTCTGGATGAGCACAGCTTCTTTATTGATTATAATGAGAACACTACAGATGCCGTACCTATCAGAGTTTGAGGTGTTGCTAGGCGTGATGCTTTGTCCTTGTGTTTCACTGAGTGTCTCCAATACATGGTGTGGGAGCCACAGGATGCAAGCATGTGGTGCATTGGATTCATGCTGTTTGTGTGGTGAAAGGTGTGTGGAATTCATGCTGTGAGACTCAGAGATCATCCCTGCTCTGCCCAGGAAGCCTCTGGTCAGACAACAGCTATCTCAGCATACTCCTTTTATTCTCATTTTTTTCCTCTCACTTTCTCCTCCTATACTTTTTTTCTGCTTACCACCTCTATATTGTCTTCACTTTAACTGAGAAGAGAAGATTCAACATGTGGAAAAAACATCAACTGAACCACAAGTTTAGAAAAATTATGCAATTTATAACATGATAAGAAATTTAAAAAAAAGTTGAAAACTGAAATAATGTTAGCCTTAATGGCATCTTAAGTTTCAAACCCATTCCAATAGGATTTTCATCTCTGCTGCCTTTTTATTTATGTGCCGTAACTTTAATGTCCATCATGTGGTACTTAACTTAAAGCAGATGAGGTTGAAATTGGAAACAGTGTTATTCATAACATAGTTGTCCAAAGTCAATGCTTTCATTCTAGCTGCACCTAAGAAATCACCTCATGTCTTTTATTTTCTTTTTGATAAGAGAAAGGTGGCTGAGGTCAGATATTTGAGCTAGTAACAAACCTGACCACTTACATTTGCTGGAATTTTGTACCGAAAGGAGCAGTAAATACAGTTCTGATGCTATAAACTTTAACTTCCAGTGCCACACCCAGATGTTTCCAGCGTTTCTCTTTATCTTTCCCTTGAATCACAGCAGAGTGAACTGGGTAGGCACAGGTGTGAGCAATTAGTCGGTCTGAGTAATGTACTCGCCTGCTCTCAGTTCTATGCTCTCTTGGGTCCCAGACGGGGTCCACTGGGCAGGCTAGAGTGCAATTAGTTCAATTTGGTAGCGTTGATTCACCCAGCAGCAGCCTCCCCAATGCACATTCATGCTACAATAAAACAGCCCTATAAAGCAGGGCTAATCCTCACTTTGCTGCAGAACTTCTGCTTAGCATTTCAAAGAATCTACAGTGTCAGCCATATATTATGGGATGGTAATAGACTTTGTAGCAAAATCACAGGATTCCCATCTTTGTCACATCAATATGAATGTCAGTTGACTTCATATGAATATGTATGTATAAGTATTTGGCATGTCTGTGTCAATATGATACAATATACCACGTTTACGCTGTAGTGTTGGTGCCAAAAAGGTGCTGCTGATACATTGTCTCTCCATTCTCAGTAATTGAGGTGCAGTCCCTTTCCCATATGGCAGATATTTGCCATGAACACATGCACACACACTCACAGCATTTCCAGACACACGTTCATAACCCTTTAATCAATTAGTCTTTGGATTGCATGGGACTGTCAGCTGGTAGCACTCACAGACACCCCCTCGCCCCCGTTCCTCTCTCTCTTTCACACACAGATTGAACTAAATCTCCAATCCTGCTCCCAGTATCCCCTGACACACTGAATACTGTCTATGTGCACTATGTAGATTGGTGCAAACTCTACTGACAAAAAGTAAAAATAGAATCAACTGATTAAGCAGAGAAATATAAATATGTATAATATAAAAACTTGATTTTGTTTATTGAGACAGTGTAAATTGTCTTTAAAATATATGTCTCTAAAAAACATGTCTTGCCATGTGTGGTCCCTTAACATGCATATACCTCCACTTGTGGTTTTGACTGTCTGTAAATAGACCCTAATCACCCAACCAACCATTCTCACCAACATGTGAGATCAGGAATGCATAGACGCATTCATTCAGCCCATAATGTTCTTTACTTGTTGCAGTCTTTATCCATCCTGCGCACTCATTTAAATAACCTTGATTACTTTCTTTCGACTTTATTTCAACGTGTGTATGTATCTGCTGGTGGGTGTGTGTATATGTGGGAGCATATGTTTGTGTGTGGGAGAGGAGAGAGAAACAGGTTACAGAGTTAATGTGGTGTTTCTTGGCTCTTTTAATTTCAGTTGATTATGACAGTATGTGCAGCTAGGCTCATTTGTTATTATATCATAAACTCGGTTTATTTTAATAAGGTTTATAATGAATGGCACCACTTCTGAATTCAGGAATGTGCATAAGCGGAACAACACTGATTGCACCGTTTTCCTCCCTGTTTTCTCAAAGGGTGTGTGCTGGGAAGTGGTGGATGGGTCTCAGGATTGATTTGTGTTAAGATTAAAAAAAAATCCAAATATTCTTGTGCTGGACATTGCATTTCTGTGCTTGTTGTTCTTCATAAAAAAAATTGGTGCTGTGCTTCATCAGTTCATGCAGAAGCACATAGACAGCAAAACAATGCAATCATTAGTCAAACAGCACTTAATCCACAAATGGTTTATCTTTAGTCCATTTTCAGTCTTGACGGAGTTCTTTAGGACCCGTCAAGATAATCAGAAATACGAAATAAAGACTTTTAATCAAATTATACTGTATGTTATCTATCAGACTCAGATCCCCTAATGGTATTTAGAGTACCTTCAAAATCAGATCAGGCTCCAGTGTTGTGTAAGATTGCAGACAATGTTCAGTGAAACTTTAATCAGCTCATTCTCCTTTGTCTTTGCTGGTTTTTGCACACTTTTGCAATTAAGCAAGAATTTCTTTTGAAGTTGATTGCCCCCTTCTCTCTCATTGCTTTTGTCTGTAGTTATTCAAATGAGAGCATAGCGACCTGGCATACCACCCTGCATTGTGTCTACTGATTTTATACAACTGCTATAGAGCATAAACAAAGACTGTTTAATTAGGTGTCTTGCACTTTATTAGTCCTTAACTCATACTTAACACACATGCATACACACATACACAGCACACAACAGCATCCCTCTCGAATACACACTTCCTGTGTTATAGTCTTAACTTATTGAATAATGAGGCTCTTGCTCAACTTGAACAAAGAATAGCTAAAGTGCAATGAGGACCAACTTGTGTGTGTGTGTGTACAGTGTATGTTGTTGTGTTTGTGTGTATATGTGTATCTTTTTTGGATGCTGACAAGGGGAAAGAGCTTGTTAAGAAAAATGTTTTCTTGGCCAGAAAACAACTGCTTTCTGCTAACTGGCCTTTTTGTCAGGATAACAAAGAGGAGAGGAAATGTGCGACATTTAAAATCTTAAACTAGTGAAACCACGTCCACCTCTAAACATATGCAGGCACATGTACTGGTGTCCTTTGTTTTAGCTGCTTGAGTTTCTCTAACTTAGTTCACTCCTTTGTCCCTTTGACAACTTTGGCGCAGTAGACTCTTTAGGCTGGTCACCATGGAGACATACCCTCAAGTGGTGTGGGAGTGGTGCAGGTCAGGGGAGGTCAAACCAAGGGACTGTTTTGGCAAACGGAGCACGCTTCATTAGGCCTTTTGGCTTGGGGTTCATTAAAACTGCAGGAGAAGACATTCCAGGAGACTCTATTAAACAGGCAGTCTTGTGACATGCTGTCAGGCCAACAGATTTCAAGCATCTTGTGTTAAACTGCAGTCCCCCCCCCCACCCACCCTTTTTTTTTCTCCCTTCAGCGCCTCCGACACACACAAAACACAAAGGGACACATACACAAATACACCAAACATACTTACACACACACACACAAACGACATGTGTAGTCTTCATGTACACGTGCACAAACACATTTGTAATCACATGCGCACACACGTACATGACTCTCTCCTTTTCCTGCAGCACTCCTGCCATGCTCTTCCCTGTGCCTTCCTTCACACAATGGCCTCCATCTGTTGGCCCGTTCAGCTTTCCCTGGCGGTCCTCTGGGGGTTGTGGGAGGAACCACAGCCACCCTACCATTGGTCCTGTGAGACCTTCAGATCAAAATAGATACTCAGAAGGAGGCCATTCGAAAGGAAGAGGAGTGGTAGAATGCCTTGGGAGTAAACTTAAATAAAGCACACAAAAAAAAAATATTTTATGAAGGATGAAGAGTTACAGAGGTAGGGGTGGTTAAGGGTTATGAGATGATTAGGACAGGGTGACAGGGTGGGAGGTATAGCTGTGTGGGTGGGAATAGTGATAGAAGGCACAGGGGAAGAATAAAAGAAAGACAAATGCAACTAGCAGTCCATATTTTCAGTCTGGATCATGTGCTAGAGAAAGTGGATAAAATCACTTAGAGAATCCCATCAGATTGAGCCACATGATATACAGTAAGTACATCAAAACACTTTGGTTAGATCAAAATGCAAGCCATAGCACTTTGGAAAGAGACTGTCAGATCAGTGCTTTTAGCTGTCTGCTGTTTAAGCAGGTATAACTGGATTATCCATATGTTTTGGTTGGCAAGCCTTATCATGTAGGCTCTATGGTTGGTCATTTCAAACTGGGCAGATTACAGTTCACATAGAAGAGGTTTAGCCTCGTTTGGAGCTCTGATATGTTAATTAAAGTGGATTTTCTGAAAATGGGACGGGCAGGAGGCAAACTCCATTTCAACAAAGCCATAAGCCCATCTATTGGCAGAGGTGTATGTGGGCCTGATTGGGTGTTTTTTTTAATGTCTGTGTGCTCTTGTACTTCTATTCCTGTGAGAACCAGTTTAAGCCTTTCAGAATGAAGATGTATTTTTGAGGTGAGGTCATTTTGGCCTGTGATCAGTTTAGCAAGAGGCTTGTTTATAAAGGTAAAGGGCTACACAACATTCCTGTTTCTGTACGGTAAATGTTATCTTAAAGGTATGACAGTTTTAAGTAAAACATGTAAGACTAGATTTGGTTTTCTGCAGCATATAGTGTAACATATCACAATTCCATGACCATTATCAAACACCTGGTTACCTGCACTGCATTGCACTTTTGGTCCTGCTATGTTTTGAGATGGCTTGGCTTGTTTGTATAGGTCAATCTACGGTAGACTATTGACAACCTTTTTTTGGCTGGTGCATTCACTCAGCACAGCTAAAATGAAAGTTGGTTCCATAATAAAAAAAATCCCATTCTTCTGAGGTAAAAATTGCAAATACTACACCTCTCTGGCAATGCTAATGCTGTGAGGGAGAGGTAAGTAATGGCAGACCTTGGCTCACAGTTGTTAAAGCTTTAGTGGTGAAAGTTTGGTAGAAAGATGAATCTAATCAATAGATGTTATTATATGGAAGAAAAATAATTTCTATACATAGGTATGTGTGTGTGTGTGGGGGGGGGGGTATAAATCAGATTATGTGAGTACATGTTCAGTGTATGTGGGTGTATTTTTGAAAAGCAGAACATAAATAATAGAACACAAGGGTTTTGTTATTAAAGTGGTCTTTTATTGCTTAATAGCTTTTGTAAAAGGCTTCCTTTGGATTCATTCAGCATTGTTTCTTTCCATGCCTTGTTTTTGTCCCCATTTTTAGCTCGCCCAGATTTAGCTCAGTTTCATCCTCTAATCCTTCTGTTTTGTTAGTGACACTGGGAGAACAGCCTGGGCTGTGTGGCTCAGCCCTGCCTGTCAAAGCCTATAACATCTCTCACCAGGATCAGGTTATTGCCTGAGTTCCGTGTATCTTTATATTGAATTGCTTGCGATAGGAGGTTGTAGTTCTGTTCACATATGTTTGTGCATGCATGTCTTGTACATGGATGAGGTGGCTCTGAATAAGTGAACGGGACACACAAGCATACATATACCTCTTGTCTTTTCTGACCTTAAATTTCAATATCGTCCCCTTGTGTCACTTCACTCCTCAGCATGTTCTCCGCTTTACTCTGCATTCTTTCATTACCACAGTGAGATGATAGATGGGGCGGTGGAGATGATGAACGTTAAAGTTTGTGGGCCGTGGATGGACAGTTCGGCATGAATATCAGTGGCACAGAGTAAGTGTTGGGAATTGGATGAGCGTGAGCGAGGGAGCCGTCAGCACTTTCCCTCCCATGCATTTTCACTGGATTGAGTCTTATTATATGACCCTACTCCTCTTCCCTCACTGACCTAATAATATTGTTTTAGCGATCTTGTCCAGCCTCTGACCTCATGACTTCACACAGGAATCTGTAAGATGAAGAGTTGCACTTTACCAAAGAAGTCTATTAGTTTTTTGCCTCTGCCTAAGTCTTAATGTGAACATATGCCCTACCAGCAAGTTAGTGATATTTATTTATACTGATGGTCTCAATGTTGCTGCAATTAAATAAGCATTACTCAGCCATCAGTTATCTCCCTGTATCTAATGCTGTTTGTCTGTTTGGAATTGTATCTAATACAAACCCTCTTGCATTTGCTCACTAAGCTCAGCCATGTTGTGTTCTACCTAGAGAAAGATCTCTGTTAAACCTCATCAACATGATCCCATTTGATTGGACAAATGTTAGTTCGTCATTAACTGCAGAGTCTAAGTTGCAATATTAGTGAATTAACATGGTTATGTAGGAGCTTGTTACACTGCTGAGGTAAATGGGGGAGATTTGGGAAATAATCCCTCCCCAATCTGGACCCCACAGCTGGTTGTCTCAAGCCTCTCCATCCTTATACATACACAACATGTGCGCACACAGACAGCTCTGAACTCCTTATTGCTGCCAAACATGCATGGAACACAGGGATGGAGACTGAAGGGGAACAGCAAAGAGCGTGTCTGTGTGTTTAATGGGGTTTTTCCAAATCCGTCTTAACCTCGATACGTCTTTCCACATGCTTCAGCATCACTTGGTCCACAGGTCACCCAGAGATGGCAACTTGAGAATTGTCTCTTACAAACTTGCCAGCAGTGGGACAAGGTTCATGTCCCTGTTCAGACTTCATCTCTACAACAGACTTTGGAGAAAGTGTTTCTGAAGGGGATTAAGCAACTATCTATGCTGTCAGACTGTTGAAAGTCCTCTTATCTCTATGTGCGACTGTTATTTTAGTGATGCCTGTAATTTGTCATTTCTAGTTTCTGGTGATGCATGCTCTTAGTTTGCGGCTGCCTGTTAAATCTCCATCTACCGTGGTCAACTGGGAGCCAGATTGGCCGGGGAAAAAAAAAAACATGTTGACCTTGTCTACAGATTTAGAACACAGAAGCATCACTGATATGGCAGCTGTACTGTGGCAGGCCACAGAAGCTGGGGCTCCAATCAGATCATCAGGTCAGATCGCTGTAGTTAATGCCGCGGCTCAGTGAGTGTGGATGTATTACTCTGCAGCTCAAGGCACAAAGACTATTTTGCAGGCATTCGTTGGAGCCCTCACGAGTCGTAAAGGGTTACTGAGGTCCTTTTTATTAAATTAACATCTTCCTAAGAACTGTGGTTGCTGAACTAGTTAAATCTTCTTGGAGTGTATCTTGTATTGGGTGTTTCTAAACTGTTGGCTACTAACTCCAAGTTGCCGTACTCATTTTGTAATTAAGCAATTTCTTTTTTATATTGACAGTTGACAGAACCTGTACACGCATGGCACCTACCCCCAACACAACACGCACCTTCCACGCAAATATTTGTATTTCAGAAGTTCATTCAAATACACAAAAATATTGCATGCAGTCTCACTCCTACTCCTCTCTTCTGAATCAATCTTCTGGACATGACCCTGCATGTCTTTCCTTCTTCCACATATTGTGTTACTTTCTACTGTAGTGCTTATTGCTTTCTTTGATTAATCTTCCTCCTTGCTTTCCCTGCCACACCGGCCTGAGTCAGTACACTTCCTGTTTTTAAAACAACTCTTCATGTCAGCCTTCCTTCCTCCGACCCCCCCACTTCCTCTGCTTCTCTCTCGTCTTCTATTCATCACTCCACAGCCCATTTTACAGTATCTTTCTGTCTCCTTCTTCCATCCGTTTCTCTCGCTCCATTAACTTGCTCGTTCGTGTCCCCTTCATCTAACCCTCTGCCTGTCCAGCCTCCTGACATGAATTCTTTTTCCCTTTTACTGTATTTCCCTCTCCTTCCCTGCATTTCCCCTCTTACCATTCATCTTCAGGCCCTCTGTCCATCTCCCTCCCTCACCCCCTCTCTGTCAGGCCCCAGCACTCTCCCTCCTCTTCCTTCGTCAGTGTCGGCTCCACTCTTGCTGACAGTGCTGTTTGTGTTAACTGAGTGCTGAGCTTCACAGCCCCCTCGCCTCCCATTGCTCCCTCCACCATCTCTCCCCCTCATCCTCCACCCCCTCATCCTCTCCTCCTGCATCCCACCTACATACCCCTCCAGGCGAGAGAATTAACCTTCCAGCCCTGGGCTGCTGGGCTTAATGACTGTCTGTAGGGCCAGCTCAACACTATACAACCCAGCTGTTAACATCTGGGCCACACACACACTGTCTTTACACATACACACATTACACTGCACAGAACAGACGCTGGACTATGGGACTGTACAAAATGCACAACATAAGGTTATAGTCTTTGAATCCGTGCCACTGTGTGTGTGTATATCACTCTTTCTTTACTATCTGCTACACAAATGTAAGAGTTTCTTAGCATTAGTCAGCAACTGGTCTGTCATTACTGCATGGTTGACCCAAAGTGGGATGCAGCGGCTTGACTGCTTATGTGTTTGTACTGATAAAATAGCTTGTACATACAGAACAACAGCTAATGCGAATTATCAGGAGAATAAAAATACATGTAGAAAATAAACATGACCATTAAGTTTTCTTGCTAGAAGAGATTTTAGTATCCACTGAGTAAATGGTGGTATTCTCTGGCCACGATTCAGGTGGAAGTGTGTGTGTGTGTATATATATAGTGTGTATATAGTCTATATATAGACTAATGGGGGGGAGAAAGCAATATTCAGAAAAAAAAATTCCACTGTTGAAAGTCAGTTCTTTGGCCTGTCTCTGTCCCCAGGAGGATTCAGTATATAATATACAGTTATGTGGATACTCTGTTCCATCCATTATGTATGAGCATAAATGTTACAAACTAGCAGGTGTGAAGACATCCATGATGCATCTGTATCTTTGAGGGCTGCTCTGCTCCTTCCAACCCAGAACAGTGAAATGCAAAATAATGGGATCCATGAATACTCTCCAGAAGGGACTACAAGCATGTTCCTGTGCTCTTATAATTGACTCACTTCAACTTCATTAAGCTTTGATAGTTTAAATGTATTAAATTCTACTGAAACAAAGGGTCCAGCAACTTTTTAAATGGTCATGTTCTTAATGTGTAACCCTCAAAATATTTATGCATCCTTGGGGTAGCTGAATTGTTATTGACATTTTCTCTTGTTGATTTGACCCCTTGTAACCACCTCCACCAAAACACTTTTTGTATACACACCTTCCTTCATTCTTCAGTCTCCACAATTGCCTCTCTCCCTCTCTCTTTATCTGTTTGCTTCTGTATTAAACTAAGGAGTGAGAGAAGGGGGAGTCCCATTGGCATTCCTTAACATCTCCGTTGCACACTAGTGTTCAGAGAGCCATCTGTAGATCAGGAAGACAAAAAGACGCTCCTGAGCCTTGGCGTCACTCAACAGGTAAGCACAGTTCTTTTTATCTCATGCAAATTCACACACATATTCAAAGATTCTTGGCTTTTTTAAGAAGGAGGTACAGCCTCTCTGCGCTTCTGCCTGCCTGCCTCACTTACTTTGTCTCTGAGCACCCTAGGCAGGTAGATGCTTGAGTTGGTAGAGGTTGAAAGAAGGTTTTGCCTCTCTATCTCTCAACTTTTTTTCCTGAGCAAAGCAGGTGTGTGAGTGTGTGCAACAAAGTCAGAGTAATCCAGTAAACCTGAACACTCCGAGCTGAACGGAGCTGAGACAAGTCCTACACAAACACCTAACTTGGTTTCTCTGAATGCCTCGAAGTTGTGCTGGACATGTGCATTGTCAGGTTGCTGCTAAATTGCTGGACTGAGCTAATATGATTTAGCCTGAATAAATTTGAGACTGAAGTCTGTGCTGTCGGTTTGTAACACATCAAGTCAGGACTTAACCAGCCTGCTTAAGACTACTTGACAGACTGCTTAATGAAAGTTTTAATGCACAATCAGTGCTTCTGATGTGATTAGATTCTGTTGATAACCTAATCTGCATATTTTAGAAACCCTCTTTATCAGCAGTTCAGTGTTGAAGCAACACCTCTTCTATAATATACAGTAATTGCACCCAAAGGCAACTGGTAAGATTGGTAAGAGGTTAGGTTGGCATTAAGATGTAGCACCACATCTGAATTGGATGGCTGCATTGAGGTTGAAACTTAATTTTCTGTCCATTGACTGATTTCATGGGGTTTCACATTAAATTGGTCTAGGATTGAGTGTATTGAGTCGTTTGATGATGTTATGAAAGGCGCCATTAAAAATCTACCTGTCGGGGGTCATGCTGAATTGTTCAGCTACGTCTAATGCCCTTGCGGGGAGAGTGGCAGCCTTGTGTCTGAAAACGAATCAAATTTCAAATCAAACTTTCTAATTTGCATTTGTAAGGAGCTGGTGAAGAACAAGTAAAAAAACAGTGGCATTGAGTGCTGCTGTAGTAAAATATAGTCCTTATATTTGACAATGGAATAAAATCCCATTCACCTTGGTATTTTTCTAATGGTATATTTTAATCAGCTGCTAAATGATGCTAAATGATATTATTGCACAAATGCTACATCATTCCCAATTTTTCTTACACAGAAACTAAACATGCATCAGTAAATCAACATTTTTGCAGCTGTATTCATGAAGTCTTTAAGGCAGTTGTTTGACTAGGTAATTGGAATGTGGGGAGGTCAGACAGGCTGTGTCTGCTTTCATTAGGAGCCCTAGTGAAAATAGTGACTCATGAGGCTGGCAGCAATCTTCTTGTGTTGGCCAAACACTTCTCTTCCTAACAGAGAATACCTACAATTTGAGCTCAAAATCCAAAATTATGATTTTTTTTAATAGCAGTATAAACAAGTACCATTGTAGTGTACCAACCACTGCAGTGCAAACCAGTAGAAACCCAGTACTTCTTATGAAGAGATGAATAACTATAAATTGCAATGCACATGAGAAAAAATGTCAACAGAAGGGAGATTGTGTTTGTGTTTACTTACATGAGGCATTAAAAGAGGCACAGATAAAAAGAAAACAGGCACTTTCAACCTCAGAAAAGAATTTCCATTCATTGAAGAGGGAAGCAATTGCCCTTGTGTGCTCAAAGAGTATACTGGGGGCTCTGAAATACACAAATGTTTTGAGAGCGAAGAAATAATTGAGTGTGAGTTAATTCTTATCAAAGCCTGTTGGAGTGCAACTAATCGACTAAGGGGAGATGCGCCAAAGAGCTGTTGCCTTCAATTCATTTTGTCTTTTCAGATGAGAGAATATTTAGTTTTCAATTAAGTAAATCACTATTATTTGTTCCACTCTTGCAGCAGATAAATTGAAGTGATTACAAACTGACTTAAAATCTACAGAGAGCACTTCCTGGTCAAATAAGGAACAGTATTGACCACAGACCCACAACACAGTGTCCATAGTTTTAATTTCCAACATTCACAACAAAAGTGTCTTATGCTTCTGCCGAGACTATTATTATTATTATCTCGAATACAGTAATGAAAAAAAATGTTTGCCCATTCTGATTTTTATTTTTTTTTTGTATATTTGTAACACTTAAATGATTCAGATGATCAATTAAAATTAAATGTTACACAAAGATAACCAGAGTAAATACAAAACGCAGTTCTTAAATGATGATTTAATTTATTAAGGACAATAGCTGTCCAAACCTGTCTGGCCCTATGTGAAAAAGTAATGGCCCCCTAAACCTAACTAACTACATTGTGGGATAATGTAGATGTTTTTTTGGCAAATGTGAAACAATCCTTTGTGTTCTTTTTACTCAGCAGTGGTTTTCACCTTGGAACACTCCCACAGATGTGGAGCAAGTTCTTCTGCATTTACTTCCCATCTGAAACACAAATTACCAACTCTCTGCTCATTATTATTTTTTCACCCAAATTTCATTTTTTTACATATAAAATGAATTTTACACAAGTTTATTATTAAGTAATGTACTACACAAGTTTTAGTACATTACACTGGAAGACCAATTTTTAAATTGATGTTATCATACACACATCTTCACTTGTAAATGCACCTTCTATATTGATGTTGTAGGGGACAGAGTTTTTTTTTTTTTTAGTTTATGTTTTTGTATAATTCATGTTTTTCCCCATTATATTTCCAGGATTGTTGAAGGTCAGGTGTCAGTGGTGAAATGGACTTCTTGTCAGCATGGATCATGTCTCCTTCAGCACTACCCTTCCTCTGTCTCATCTGGGGTAAGAGAATCAAATGTCACCACAGACTTATCATTACAGTATCTGTGGCTTTTTCAAGTTTCATCCATGTTCAGGTCATTTAGCTGAGTACTGGGAACCTGGAGTTTATTGAAACCTTAATTAGATTTTTATTTTAACATAACTACTGTACATTTACATGCATGAGTTGCCTGCTCTGGCGCCTCAAGTAACACAGGTTTACGGTGATGCATGCGCTGCAAATGTAAGTCATTTATACTAACCTGGTTAAGTCCATAATTATCGCTTAATCTCATACTGTGAAAATCTTGCAAAGGTCACTGTAGTGTTAATGGGTTTACTGTCGCTTGGTGAAGCGAGATCTAACCATACGTCCAGTAGAAAATCATCAAGGTGTTAACAGTGTCAACAATACATTTACTATTACCTATACAGTTACTACTGCTTTGTCAGATAGGAAACCAGCAGCTGCATTTTTTCTAGTCTCTATTGCTGCAGGACCAATTTCCAAGTAAACACAACCTCAGGTAGGAAGGTACAATTTTGTTAACTGACTTATTCAAGGCAAAATGGAAAGTCTCAGAGTATTAGTGTTTTATGCAAATACCTTAATACAAATACTGTACTTCTCAACTGTAATATGGCCAACTGGGTTACTCCAAGTGAGCATGGTGACATTTCTTCTCTACCAGGGTTGTTGTTTGGTACAGTTTTGCTCAAGGCAAATCTATCCAAAGTAAGCAGTATGGTGATGTGCATGATATTCTTGACAGCTTGTAAAGTCTGGGCACTTCCCTCCTCTTTTCACCTCAGGCTTCAACTTTTCTGTACAGTTTGTACAGAGAATAATAAACGACAACATTATTTTACTCCTTCTGTCAATTATGCATCTGTTATTTTCTCCATAGTTTCTATGGTCATTACCTAAATCAATTCAAGTTCATGGACCTCACTAAACATAACTCTTATCTAAGTTAACTGACAATATGACAGGCAAAACGATCTTAATCATATACTGCTACCTTATGACAAGAGAGCAGTAACCATACATTTTCATTAAAAGACACCATAATACTGATATATGAGGTGCATGCTGTACCTAAAGAAGTTGTGAAATGTTTTTGGGGAAATAATGGATGGCTGTTAAACAATTTAAATACCTGCATCGTAAAAAGTAACAACGATGTAGAAATAAAGACAGAGAAGTAAATTATCTACGTATATAATTATTGGCATCTGCTCTTGCATATGGAATGTAAATCAATATTTCACAGCAGACATTTTGACGTGTCATAGCAGGTGTAATTAATAACATTAATTAATGATGGCTTTAGTTCATTGAGGGGCTGGAATTCCAGCACAATGATATTGTGCAGTTTGCTCACTGACATGTCTTACTAGAACACTCAAATGGAGTCAGTATAAATAGTATTAGTTACAGCTGTGCAGTCAAAATATGTATCAGTCAACTCCTTCATCATAGGCCTGCTTCCCCAGTTTTTTTAAACCTGCAGTATGACAGCTACCATGAACTTTGTTTCGAGGTTTAACAGCAGGCAGACTGTTTATCCGCAAAATAAATAAATATATACAGTACATCTCTTGTACACCTTTACTGCAGTATTTCCATTTTATGTTACTTTTACTCCACTACAAATCAGAGGAAGATATTACCTCAGATGGCCACTACCTAACAACAACAAAAAACACTCTTCTTCGGAGTCGTAAGCTAAAGATTTTATTTGAATATGAGTTCAAATGTTTTGCCTTTGGTGGCTTTCTAGGAGTTTAAATTTAAATTAGATTAATCTCCTACGCTCACTGTAGGACATATACAAATATTTTTACAATATTTGGTGGTATTTAGTTCTTCTATCTTTTAGAATAATACAGTAAACCTTTTTTTAGCAGCCACTGTAGACCACTGTTGAGTATTCATTTATGTAAACTGTATGCAAATGTGCTCTTGTGTTTGGTTGTTTGTATGCATCCTTTGTAATGGCCAATCTTGCCCTTCATATTTGACGTGAGGTGACTGGTTCAGCCTTGATCTGAGAGCTCTGCCTCTCACTCATGTTGTCAGATGCAATAGAGCATGTACTTCACAAACAACTTGGTCATTGCTTCAATGAAGGTCAAGATTCAAACAGCCTAGAAGAATCCGGCTGGCTTCTCTGTGGGGCATTGTTTAAACAAGATTCACGCTTAGATATTAGGCACTAATTGGAATATGCAGTTGAGTTTGGCTCCTTGAACTGAATTTATTCATAAACCCATCTGTATAATAACTATCTAATCCTGGCCCCAGTGTTAGAGACTCATGGGCAGTCTTGTTTAAGGTTACCTTCCTGACTGAAGCACACTGAGCTGCAGAATGTCACCAAAGAGTCTGGTTGAAAGATTACTATCCCCATCTATGACAAACAAGGGGGATTAAGGTGATAATCATTACTCTTCCCAGGAGGAATTAGCTGGTGGGACATCGACATTGAAGAAAAACCACAGGTGAATGAGGTCTCTGATACCCCATGCTTTTTTCCCATTTCTCTGTACCCTATCTCCATGGTCGAGTGGGGCTTTAATTCCCAGTAATTACTTTATTGACTCATTTTCAGGGCCATATCACTGCAGTTTCCCATCAATAAAACATATGCCATGATGAATAATGTGGCCAGGCACAACAGGGTGCCTTCTCAGACAAGACCACAGGACTGCATCCTTGCGATATATATTAAAGTCATGCTCCCCCAACTCCCATCACATCTATGTCCTGCTCATTTATCTACAACTCATTGCCTCCTTCACTTCTTACAGTGACAGGCACACAGGCCCAACAGGCCTTCAGGTCTGAGCCCAGGAACCTCACTGTGCGGATGGGAGCCACAGCTGTGTTGAAGTGTGAGGTGCTGCGGGCTTCAGGGACTGTGCAGTGGGTGAAAAATGGCCTCCTCCTGGGACCTCAGAGAAATCTGCCAGGCTTTCCACGCTACAGCATGATTGGAAACCCCAACAGAGGTACATATAACTGTGGTGTATGGCCTATTGGGCATCACTGGACCTATTTAAACTGTAAGAACTATAAAAACACACCAAACTTGTCATATTCTAATCACTTACGATTGAAAGGCACGTGCGCTTTATACACTTAGGTTTGGCAAAGGAAATCTCATAGAAACAATAAACATAAAGATCTTGGAAAGTAGAACGAAATGCAATAACACTGGTAGATGTAAAAGCTAAGCCAGTGTGATGCCCTGTGTGTAAAGGGTAAATTTTGAAAGTATGATGTGCTAAAGAAAGTAACAGTAACATGTCAGTATTAAATGAATCCTAAAAACATAATTTCTTGTGGCATATTGTTAATACCGCATGATTTAATTATAAAGTGATGTCAGTTCAGGAAGCATTCAACAGTACAGCTTGATTGGTTGGTTACTCTAGAAATACATAACATGATGCTGTCGCTATGGCCTGATAGTGCTGTAATAAAGCAACACATTATGATAACCTTATGGCACTCTAGTTCTCTATACAGTGAGCATCTGGGACCAAGGAGGTGATGTGATTGTCAACAGACTCGCACATATCCCTCTCGGTGTCAATCATATGTAAAAGCAAAAAAAGACATTAAAGCAACACAGTGTCAGCAAATCAGGGAAATGCTGCACAGAATAAAGTGTGTTGCAGAATCTGCACTACAGTCTATAAAAAGTAATAGCCAATTAGAAGGCAATCCCGAGTATAAGAAGAGCATCTGTTCCTGATCAGCACGCAACTAGACAAGCCGCACTTCATTGTTGCAGTGTGGAGAGCGCCAGGAACACATAAACACAGTGAGAGACATACATGCCCATGACCACATTATCCATGATTATTCATGTCTAGACGTTACTTAAAATACTAAAATTGTTGTATAAATGAAGATCAAGCATCAAGCATTACAGCAAGTACAAGGTTAGAAAAACATGTATTTTCATATCAACAACAACAACATTTAAAAAAACTATGCATGTGTACATAAGGACCAAAAACACACCCAGACTCTTAAACATACCCTAATGAATAAAATACATCAGTACCGGTGCGCTTTTCCAGGAAAAGAAACTGCACACTGATGTATGCAATCACTTTACACTGCACAGAAAGAGCAAAATTATTTAAGATGACACTTGACAACACTTTTCCCTACAAGTATTTCCTGATTGTCACATCTGAGATATTTACTGATGCTTAAAAAAGCCTGAAATCACACAGTTACCTGTAAAAAGCAACATATACATAGAACGCTTAGTTTTCCCAAACTGGAATAATAGTGGAAATGTGTATCGACATGAACCTAGATCAAATTTTTCAGTCACTTGGCAATAAATACTGTAAAAGACAAACACGCAGAAGAAAAGATAAAAGAGTTTGTTCAAGCCACCTTAAAGCATAAAGTGTTTTTCTTCATAATTAGTTTTCGATGATTGATCCACAAGGGGTAATTTAATTGCGGTACACAGGATACAGCCAGTGGATCAGGCAGACAGGTGAAATTTCATTATGAATGAACACTCATGAAAACAGTTCACATGACACTGTATTTACTGCAAATCTTGCACATTTTTCTTAACTAATACGAAACATCTATACATTTGCTAATCATACTGCCATGTGAATGTTATCTTAACCACCTGCTGGGATTTCTTGTGTGTTGTATGTTGGCAAAACTACAGTGATTTAGCAAATAAAGCTATCATAATGAATATTGTAGGGCTTGAAAAGTGCTCAAATAGTCTTTACACTTAAGAATAGTATGCATACTGAGCAGAGCTAGAAAAGGATGTGATTAAGATGCTTCAACTGGTTCACACTTGTCATGTTGTTTGTCTACTTTTTCTGTAGTAAAAATTGTCGAACATACTTTGTACTACAGTAAATCAGCTTGAATCACGTATAATAGAATTGAGCTAAACATATATTAATATATTCATATGACATGCTCACTGCCTAAATGAAGTCAACAACTTACTTTTATCTTGTCCTATCCCATTTCATTGGGACTGACCATTACCATCTTTGTGACAAATATACAAGATTTGCATATAGGAAATACTCTGCTTTTGACATAATCATTACATATATATATATATATATGTATATATATATATATATGTGTGTGTGTGTGTGTGTGTGTGTGTGTGTGTGTATGCATACATATATATATACACTGTATCCCAAACAGTTGAAGGCCCTAGCTGAAATAAATAGAAAGTAAAGGGGAGAAAGCAAATTGCGTTGCCATCTGTCTTCTCACCTTCCATAAACACAAACTCGCTGCAACTTCATGCACTATTTGTGAGTAATTTCAGGAAAGAGAAATATGATTAATAACTTCAGTGTCTCTCTTTCTCTCTCTCTCTGCACTCAATGATAACTTAGATGTGGAAATTGCTTCTGGTTGGTGTTAATTATCTTGCCAGCTTACTTGACACATACATTTTTAGGCCTGGGTGGTTGTCAGACCAAGATACTATTTTGCACGTTAGTAGGCTGGGTGCCAGAGAATCAGGAGCTGCAAAACCAACACTGAACATCATCTAATCCCTGCAGGTTATGGCAATGCATCAAACAAATCAAACCCTGCTGCCATGCCAGACTATCAGAAGAGAGATACAGAGAGAACGATTCTGCCTGGCATCAATTAATAGACAGTTTATTCAGTCAGCCTTGAGAATCTGGGATTGGATTTCATTTACCATACTGGAGATTCATTCTGAAACAAAATGTACCTGCTATGAGTATAGAGAAACTACTTGCATGTCAATGGAAATGCCTGCAGCATGAGGTTCTCAGCAAGTGAGATGTTTTCATTCTGCAGAAATAAGAAAATTGTCTATTTATAACCAATTCAAACATCCCAATGTCAGTAGCAGAGCATATTACCATACTGAATTGAAATGCCAGGCCGTCATTGTACAAATTGTTTTTATTGTTAATTCTCCCATTTTCCAAGTTGAAAATTGCCTATAATTCAGGCACTCTGAAATCAACACAGATGAAAAAGGGCCTACGGGAGGTACTTATCGATATACCGTACATGCACCAACTATGACCAGTGAGTTTTAAATTCACTGGAGTGTGAACGAGAAATCTAAATGAACCCATTTTCTTTGTAATTGTTTACATCTATTTAAATTGATCATCTTTATCGCAACGTAATGTGTCCTAAAAATAATTAATCTCCCTTCTCTATTCCAGGACAGTATCATCTTCAGATTGAAAAGGCACAACTGGAAGATGATGCTTTCTATGAATGTCAAGCAGGCCAGTCTGAGAGCAGTGAAGCAATCGTTTCCAATACAGCCTGGGTCAACATGTTAAGTGAGTAAATCCATGGAGTGTGTGAAAAGAGGAGACATGGCGGATTGGAAACATATAGTTTTTGTCAGAATATGAAAATGTAATAATGAGCATCCTCAGCACAACAGTAACATACATGACCTCTTGATCAGTAATCAGCATATAAAGAGCTGTTAAATATTCATTTCTATTGATGAAGAACTTTAATTTGCTTAAGAAAAGGCAGTTGCATTTAAAGCAGAGCTTATATTTAGTGTGTCCTTGGTACAGTAGAACTCAGTGGTTTCCTCCAAGCACAAATCATATTTGAAAAATGTATGAACCATGAAGAAAGTGACAATTTTTGTTACTTTTCAGACAGTATTTATTTCTTTAACAAGCGCTATGCCATCCCCACATGTTCCAGTAGGAGCATGGCTTTACACAGCAGCTGCACATTACAAAGTATCTGTATAGCCTGGATTCCCTGGCAAGCCTGAGGGCGATCCATGTCTCTCCCTTGCACAGGAATAAATTATAACACAAGTGATTGAAAAGTTCCTACTCAGACGTAGGGTGGAATGGATGTAATTGTGCAACTACATAGGGCACCTGTTGTCACTCTGTAACAACTGGTATCTCTCTCTCCCTGTTCCTCTTGCTTGTGGGAGCAAACCCATATGTGGCAGGGAAAGGACTCTAAAGGAACCTTTCTTCTCCAGGCACAGTGCATTTACTTACACCCCCTCCCCATTCTTTTCGTCACACAAATTCTCCCTCTCTCCCTCGCTTTCAGGCTTTCCCTTTGGTGACCATAGAGAGGGGTTTTTTGAGGGGATGGTGGGGGGGGGGGTTTGCCGTGGCAATTCTAGTGGGCTCGCTATCCTCTGGGAAGAAAGCAGGTTTTTCTGACATCAATAGGCCGATGGGAGGGATGGCGGGTGGTGTGGGATAGGAGGAGACATAGACCCCAGACTGCTTTGAATTGCTGTGTCCTATTCTACACTGCAGCAATCGTATGTCCAACAGCAGGCCTACACCTGCAGTCACAGCAGGCTTAACTCCCACATTTATTACTTCTGAAATGCCTATTGCACGTGCACCCACATACACAAAGTCAACCCAATTGCCTTCGGCTTTATCGAAAAGGTCAAAATGTGTGGGAACTATTTTTGGGCTGCATCAGCAATTGCTTGTATTTCTATTTACCATTTGTGAAACCTATTGCTGTCCTGTGTCCCTGACAAGCTCAGATCCGTGTCCTCTCAATATATTTCAGCTGGTGTTTTTCTTCAGCATTGTGGGAAAACTTTACAGCTGTTGACTGTTTAAGATGGACAGTGACAGCTGTTGCAAAGAGCAAAGCGACTGACATGAAAAGCACTCTGCCTCCTTCGTCCTGAAGGGTCATTTGTTCCATCCCAGCAACTGAACTGATTCAAAATACATGTCTAATCTGGGGCTTGATAATGAGCTGATGAATTCAATCTCCTGTTAGTGCTGAAGTGGGACTGGAACTGTGCATGCTTTTGAAGCGCACTGTCTCTGATGAGTTCCCCATGGACTTCTCTATCACTGAACTACAGCTCCCAAGGCCCCACACCCATGGCCAGTCAGCCATGGCTATATCCCATCAAGCTCTGCATCAAATCAAAATGTTATAAACTCTTTATGAGTAGATACAGTGGAAGGGAGGGGAGGAATGTGGAATCAAAACAGAGATTGCTGGTCATATAATTGGATTTTTGGGTCAGAGGGAGTGGTATCATGTCTAGCTAATTCAAGACGGCTCACCACAGGCAGTAAATAGCAGGGATGGAGGGAGATATGTCAATAAGCCCTATCCATGGGCTTCCAAAGAGATGTTTTCAAGACATTTCCACTGGTGTAACATAACTCCTGTGTGTGTTTTTTGCCTTCCTGTAGAGCTTAGATAGGGGATTACTGCAATAGGCAGATCAAGTGGCAGTGAGTAATCCATGACAATAACAACCTCTACCCCCTCTGCTGAAACACCCCCTGTGCTAAAACTTACCCCGCACTGTACCCGTCACATACCTGACACATCCTGTGTTTCGCTTTTTATACCATTAGCCTTAGCATTTAATCCTATTAATGAACAACTCTCTCCCTCACCACATTGCATGTCTATGCAGATGCCTCTCGCAAATGTTCAAAACAGTTATTTGATATGTTCTGGTTTTAGACTGTGTTACTCATTTGGTTGCCACAGTTGGGTCTTGCAGAGATGTGAGTGTGCGCATGTGTGTGTGCCCATGTGTGTAAGCTTATTATCAGTGTTGGTTGGAGGTTAGAGGACATTTTAGGAACCAGGGCTATAGTGAGGTTTTTGCGGTAGCTAATGAGTTTAGCAGTTGAAGAGTATATAATGAGCCTTCATTTTATGATTCCCTGTTATGAATAATGGAACAACTTATGAATGGGGGCACAAGCAACGTAGAAAGTGGTGACTTTATTCATCTTCGTTCACGAAAAGTTCTGACAGTTGCCCAAGATATAACCCTATCAAATGATGATGTGTTATACACTGGTGTGACGGTGTGCATATTACAATAGCAGACTAATGTTACAGTGTCAGGGTCTTTACAATTAGCGGGGGAAGTTCTGATAAGTAGTAAAATGAGACACTAAAGGTCGGCTCTTGAAACATTAAAGTAGTTTTACAATTGATTCACTTCAGAACTCACACGTGTGAAATATTTTCTAAATGGTCACTTTGTAGATGGATGCTGAGAAATTAGAACTGTACTGTTATGTAACGAACCCCCCCCAAAAAAGGTAAGAGATACATAAGGAATGACACAGAGGGAAGTGTGTGAGGGGTGTGTTGGGGGGTGGGTGGGTGTACAGACACCTGCTCCACTTCTCCCCCAGAAGAGAGGAGATGCAGACGGGAAGAGGGGGGGAGGACAGAGAGGAAGGGAAGGCTGAAAAAAAAGAGCAGTGTTTCAGAGGCTTTCATTGCCAGAGATCACACACCTGAGACCTACCATGTGTATGTGAGTGTGAATGAGTGAACGCATGTGTTTTTATCCACACAGAACATGTGCATGTTTATGCGCATGTGGTTTCAGCCAATCGATCTTTGTCTTCCAGAGATAAAACTGATGAGTTATGTCTGTCTGGTGTTGAGAAGCCTGATCTTCTGGTTTCCATTATTTTCTTAATTCGGCATAAGCTTTTTAGAGACTGTTTTATCCTCTGGGCCTTCTCCAGTATTTTCCAGAGAATCAGCTTTGTATCACATGTTGGGCTGTGCACACACTGGAGCCTGTTTTTAGAATGAAGTGAGATGACTGCAGCTTGTCCACACATTCAGTCGTCTGTGTCAGTGTGTTTGTGCGTGCAAATCTGCATGCACTGTAGACTTGAGTTTATCTTTGGGTGTTTGTGTGCTAGGGATAAAAGAGACTGTGTGCATCTGTATGTGAATGAGAGAGAAAGATAGGTGGAAATAGCTGCTTATTCATATTGATGTGTGTCTGCTAATCTCCTTCTTATCTGCCTTATCCATCCAGCCAATTGTATTTGTCTAATGAATCAAATTTTGCAGCTCACTGTTTCTGAACGGCAAGAGCAACTCTTTGGGTGCCTGTCTGTTCTCATACACTCACTGGCCACTTTATTACTCTTGTACAATCTAATGCATCACAATACAATATGTCTGCCAAAAATTCTACTTTTATTAGATTATAATTTCTTGTTTTTTTTTGAATCTATCAGATAGGTGGTAATTCTACTTTATCTTTATTATTGAGGTCAGTGGGTGGTGGAGTTGCATGTAGGTGTAATGTTTTGATCATTCGATTTACAGTTACCATCCCCATCACTAAGGTTTCAACAAAAACTGAGAAATGATTACCTTGTAAAAGTAGAATGTATGGCAGAGCTCCTGTATTAAATTACATTAGATTATACAATAAAATGTTCAGTGAATGTATGTACCTTAATAAAAGATACAAAGTTAGACAGCACGGACAAAGAGTGAGACAGGGAGACAAAATAAAAAAGCCAAAAGGCAAGTAGACAAAGAAGAAGCAGAAAGGGTCCTGAAAGTGTTTGGCTGTGTATTTCACTCTGAGTGCTTGTCAAACAGTAAATCGAACATAATATGTGTTTTGTTGTTCATTTGGACTATCACGTTTGTTCAAATATGTGCCTAAGTGGGTCCTGACTGGGCTCGTTGGGTCACATGGTCTTCCTGAGTACGTGTGATGGATGGAGGTCTGTAATTCCCAGTCCAAGTTGAAACACACCTTCCCCGCTGTTCTGCAGTTTAACTGCAGTGGTCAAGAAGGATAGTGTGAGCAGAGGGGGTGGGCTTGGGCTGTTCGAGAGGGATGATGGAGTGAAGGAGAGATAAGAGGAATAAGCCAGCAGGAGTGAGCGAAGAAAAAATTACATACCTGCCTGCCTCGTTTGTGAACATATCATTATTCTTATTTTAGGATTTGTTAGGCTGCTAGACACTCCTCGAGCACAACAAGTGATGCTCCTGTGTGAATCGTGCGGGTCTGAGTAGATTGAGAGTGCAGTGGCTGTCAATAGATGCATGGCCCAGTCATCTTCTCAGAGAAGAGGGAGGGGGGGAAGCAAACAAATGCATCTCATTATTGCAATGTGCGCCTCTGCAGTGCTCTGGGTAACCCATCACAGTCCACACAGATTCAATTGCTTCTTTTAAATCAGTTTGAAGCTGCAGCCACATCTCATCTGTCTCAATAGCAGACTAGAGCCAATGGGCGACTCTGCACACAGCAACAGCTCCTCTTAGTGGCCAGGAATTGATTTTATGTGCCAAAAGAGAGTGGAGAGGAGCTTGCTGTCTGGCTGTTTATTTTTTGGTTTTTTTTGCTTGTGCTCCAGCTGTTTAGCCACACATTAACAGTGGATTTCAGAAGGAGATAACTCCCTGCTCCTGCTCTTCTCTGCAGACTCTCTTACACTCACTTTTCATTCTTGCCGTATCTTTGCTTTTCTGCCAGTTTTTCATGTCTCTCACACATACACATGTAACCCTCCTGTTCTCTCCATCTCCCAGTTCTGTCTCTAAATTCAGCCAGCCTTTGCACCTGATCTCTGATGAAAGAAAAACCGCTGCAACAGTTACCACAGTTTCTAATTCTGCCGGCTCACCCGCTCTCTAAAAGCCGGCACAGTAGATGATCAGGTTTCTGTAGTACGTGCATGATTGAACTGATAGTCTTAATAAAGAGTGGCTCACAAATATGCAGAAATCTCTTTGATGATTAGTTGGTGACAGATTTCTCAAATTACTGCCAAACAATTTTGGTCCCTTGTGTTAAAAACTGTTTTTTTTTCTGGAATTCCTATTTATGGTCAGATAAAAGGATTGTAGTGTAGAACAGTGGAGAAGTGAAGACTGCTTTGATCAGTCCAGTAAGCACATATTTAGCTTGGGGGTGATCTGAGAAGAGAAGTGTTTGGTGTTTGCTGTGATAGATTAGCACTGGATTGGTTTCATCACTATTTCATCTCTGTATTCTCTTCTTGTCCACTATTTGTATTATAACTCAACAGAACATCAAACCTTGCTGTAGTAAAGCACTCAAAAACTGATAGCATGACATTTCAGTCACTCCCAAATGCTAGGAGTGCTTATTTATAATATCATTAAAAACTTATATTCAACCTACATCCATATGTGTCAACACATTTGAATTAGTGTGATTACAGAAGTGATAAATATGAAACATGAGCTATATTTTCTCTCATACAGTTCCTCCATCACAGCCATACTTTGAGGTGGACATGGCAACACCTTGGGTGGCAGGCAAGAAGTACGTCGTCTTCTGTGTTGCCCCTGACGCAAAGCCTGCAGCCGAAGTCACACTTTATAAAGGTGAGTCAGCTGCACTCAGCCTGAAAGGCTAAGACAAAGGGCAACAGCCTTTCTAATATTCTACACATTGGGATCTCCTTAGGTCTCAACCTTTATGTTTAAAAGAAAACATTATTGGTTAAATTTCAAATTCAGTGAAGATGTGTTATTTCATAGTCTTTGCATAGCAGAGTTGAAAGGAGCATACTCTGTGTGGGAACAACTTGCCTGAACATTTGAATTTCCAATTTCCAGCAACTTTCTAATTACATGTAGTTTCTAGTTTTTTACAAAAACAGCTGCAGTCGTTCCATTTTCAGTTTTTACCTTATCCTCTTCCATCACACCTAATATATTGTACACTCTGAAACAGAGAGTTGTTGGTGTGAATTTGTCCACAGAGATTGTGATCTGAATCTATGACATACTTTGTCTCTGTTTTCTTTGTTGGATTGAACAAGATGTAATTTTGTTATGGTGACATAGTAATCTCACAACTGATCTGATTTAAATTATTTAAACACAAGTTAAAACCTTGATATATAGTATACTATCATTTTACCACACACAGCACACACAGACTCATACATATTTATCGTATCACTGTATTTACCATTCCACTCGAGAATAACACCCGTGTTTCTGTTGCACATGAACAAATTTACACCCTTTTCTGCCTTTATTGTACGCCTTTCCCCCCGTTGTTTCTTTCAGATGGAGTCGAACTGACAGGTGCAGAGTCTTTCACCATGTCTGGCTCAAAGGATAAGCTCCTGAACACGCATGCTGAAGTAACGTATGTGTTCGTTTGCCTGTCAGGCTCATTCTCCTCACCAACTGGCTCAATCTCTACAAGTCTGTCTTTGTTTCTTGTTTCCCTTGTTTTCACCCCACTCTTATTTTCTCCTTCTGTCTAAGTGAGTACAATGAATTTCTGCACACAGCAAACTGTTTCTTGGCACTGTGCGATTGAATTAGCTTCTGTCAAATGCACAAAATTACATTCCAGCAGCGAGACAGATCCGATCCTCGCTGGTTCGCCAGGTGCCTATACATTAAACAAGGCCATAGATTACTTTAATCCTGCTTGTCTCCTCTGTGTCAGAGATAATAACCTCTTGTCATATTCTGAGATAACATTGGTACGGTGGAGCTGCAGTGTTGTTCAGCTCTGTTGCAGAACCGCCAAGGTCTTAAGCAATATTGATGCTCCTTCCTCATATTCACACTGAGCGTACCCAGCAGTGGGCCATGTGTGATTGTTATGGTTGACATTGTACTATAATTTGATATACAAGACATAAACTGAAAAAGTAAACTAGACTCAGACTCAGGCTAGTGGATCATGTACATCACAAAGTGCTTCTTTGAATTTATAATTGTGTGGCTCTTGTAACTAACTAATAAGATACTTAAGTACAATTCTGAGGTATTTTTACTTTGAGTATTTCCAACTTATGCTACATTATACTTAACTTCATGATATTTAAGTGGGACATGCTGCACATCAGTTATTTAAGCATGATTTGCCTTCAGTAGAACCAGTACTTGTATTGAATTGTATTGTATTTGTCAATGTAATTTAAATTTACTACTGAAATGAAGAATGAATACTTCCTCCACCGCAAGCTTAGTGATGTTTAGAGATGTAACACTTTCTTGTCTTTCTGTTACCTCTCAAAGAGTCACCGCTCTGAGCTCTGACAACGGGAGACAGCTGGCATGCCATGCCAAGAACTCCGCCCTTTTCCGGCCTGTGGAGACCACAATGACCATGAGCGTGTACTGTGAGTGTCTCAACCTGTCTGTAAACTGACAATCAACACCTCCTCTCTTTCAAAACAAACACACTTAAAAACACAGGAACCCAAACCTCAGGGTGGCCCAAGGGTGTTCGGCCTTGTGCATTCAGTCCTTATTAGTGCGCCAAAGAGAAACATTCAACTTGAAGGTAAACTCACACCTACTTCAAGACAACATGTTTGTGCTGCGTTGGCTTCACAATCCTGCCCCTGGTGGGCTGAGATTGACAACAACAATTCTGCAATTAAAATGGGATTTGTTTAGTTGAATAACAATTTTATAGAGTAATTTTTAAATTATCTACACCCTACGTTCTCCTATTTCCCCAGTGTTAACCAAAACAATTATGACATCTATTAAGATTAATTGTATCACTGAGGCTTCAAGTACACTTATTTTTAAAGTATTATAGTAATGAATATATGAAGCTATGGCCACTACAGTTAATGCTAAGGAGTCCTACAAAACATAGCCAACAACTTTTGTGCTCATCAGCTCAAATTAAATTTAGAATCCACTGAGGCAGGGGGTTAGGCAGTTTCTCTTGCTTTTCCTCTCATGTTATTATCACAAACCGCATGCCGTTGTATAATAAAGTTGTTACTGCGGCGCAAAGGTGAGTTGACACACGTGCTATCTCTGTCTCTTATTGTATTTGACGTTCCTATTTCTTCATATTTGGCAAGGCAACAATGAAAGAAGTTGTTGTTGAATACACAATAGTTTGTCACCGCAGCTACTGTTTATTATGGCAGCTTTTGTATTTTCTACTGTGTTGATCAGTTGAAGTAATTGATTGTTTAGTCTACCCACCTGCTTCTACCAGGCCTAAATCATGTTGTTGATTAAAGTGGTTCCTACAGCTCTGCTGCCATATTATCCACAGGCTGACTAGACACCTTAATGTTGTCTTTATCTATACTCCTCCACATTAGGTGCTTTTGCTGCTGTTTTCCCATTCACCAATAACCGTGTGCTTTCCTCCCTTCCTCTCTATCTCTCTTCTCTGACCATGGACTAAGTGCTAATGTTGCAGAATTTGGGGCCACCACTGCAGTCTTACTCAGCATGCCAGCCCATCAAAGCCAGCACGGTGGCCATTTTCATCTAGCCAGATTGTTAGCAAGGTGGCAATTTGTCATGCTGGCCCAGGGTCTGCAGCTTGCTCTCTGAAAGTGATTGCAGCAATAACAAAGGCCTGTGCTCCTCTAATTTATTTTACTGCATATATTTTATTCAAGGAGGCTGTAATTTATTCATATTTCACGTTGCCTTATTACTGTTTGAACATCTGTTATTTTGCTTTATGGACTGGATCCAGCTCACTGCTCCCTTAATACTTAATGCTTTCATCAGATCTGAACCTCTTATCCCACAGTCATGTTGAATGTGCCCAATTTATTGGCCCTGTCTCAACAAATAGGGATGCTTCCTATTCAATTGCCAAGAGTGTACTCATCGGAGTGCAGTTTCATTTTTATGTTTTCCTATTGATGGTCACTCCTCACCACCTTTCTCTCAATTACTACATCCCTTTGCTTCACTTACCATCGTCTCGTCAGTTTTCTGTTGCTCTCTACACTATTCTCCTTTGTTAAGTCCATTTTTATTTGTGTCTCTTGTTTCCTTGCAGTCCCACCTCAGCCTCCAGTTATTGTGGGTCTGGAGAGGGAGGAAGTCAAAGCAGGGAGAATGCTCATATTGAAGTGTGTGTCTCATAGTGGAAACCCCCTAGCCACTCTCCACTGGACCAAGGTAAATCCTCAGCACCATCTGTTAAGACGCTTCCTAACAGACTGTCACATTGGTAAAATGCTATTTTAGTTCAAGAACTTTCTTTTTTAAGTATCCCATTGTTAGTACCTTCTGTACTTCATTTACTGCCCCATATGAACACATGACTTTGTGTTCACCCGTGTGTCAGAATGGGGATGTTCTGTCCACAACTTGGGAAGAGGATGCTGCGGCGCAGATGTCCAGCAGTGTTCTCAACCTGAAGATCACCTCTGCTGACAACCAGGCAGTACTGTGCTGTGAAAGCACGAATCCAGTGTCCCAGTTGCCTCTGTCTGTCAGTCGCAAAATCACTGTACTCTGTGAGTGAAAATAATGCTTAATGTAGAGCACACTGCTGGAGCACACACACACACACACACACACACACACATACACAAAACCCTGGCGGGACTCGCGGCAATGGATTATTAAGGATATGGACATGAGGCAAAGGAATATAATAAGAGTCTTACCACCAAAACCAATTCTTTTGCTGTCCCAGCATAAATTCTAATGCTAATATCATTAATGAAACTAATGGTTATTATTGCTGCAGCCCTTAATTCCGACTGCCTCCAGATTAGTATCAGTGCATGCTCTTCCGTAGCTGCTACACTAATTTAACTGAATTGCTTCAATGCACAATCCTGAGGCAGTAAAGTCTACACTTTGTGCGACAGTAACGCACATGGTTAATAGATTATACTTTTCTCTCTGAATATAAAATGTTTGTTTCAGCAACAATAAAACAAATACAGAATTAATATTCAGCAGCCTTGGTGCATTGAGTCTAATAATAGGCTGATTTCCACTACAGAGCCAGACAATGCTAGTCAGAGATTTCAATGTTTTGTGATTGATGCACCTATTTTATGTACAAATGATTAGAATTAGAATCAACCATTGTAGAAATCCCTAACTTGTACTGTTTAAAGGTGGCTGAAGTTATACTAGCGATCTTCCTTTCATCACCATGCCCCCACCAGGCCCTGATACCATGCCTCCCAGTCATCCATTCATGGATATTGAAAATGAGCTGCAGACTGCAGACTGCTGACTGCGCTCTAGGCACTGGCAGAAGCTGGAGGGCACAGAATAAGCCTCACTGGTGTAATATGAATATGCCTCTTTTACCTTACAGTATCTGTGCAATTTCAACAGACTATGTGTGTGGCATGCACAAATACATTGCTTTCTGTGTCTCACGTGGGACAGACACAACTATATATAAGATTTACATACATGACCCCCATTCCCTATGTCTGCAAGCTCAATCCCCATTCTTTGTATGCCCCCAAAGGCTTCGTGCAGCTGCATCACTTTGCCTGCAGCTATTGTACCCTGTCTCCTCTTGTGCTTAAAACGAAGCAGACTTTAGAAACTACATTGAAAACCTCCTGAGAAAACAAGTTGCCACTCAAAGTGATTTTCCCTCTTACCCTTGATACAACTCTATGTTTCACATCCAAAAATAGTTGCACTGCCACTGTGATCAGAATAGGTAGCTGTTGAATGTACTATTCATTTACTGAGTTGTCTTTGTATGTATGTCTGTTTCTGCACATCAGTTGAGCCTACAGAGGTGATTTTGTCTGGCTCACTCACGGTCAGTGAAGGAGAGGAGTTGAATCTGAGCTGCTTTGCCACATCCAGTAATCCCCCTGTCCAGATTCGGTGGTGGCTGGGCTACAAGGAGCTCAACACCTCTGTTGTCACTATGGAAGAGGTTGTACTACACTGCACACAATGTCCACCAATCTAAACCTATTTGAGCAAGTGGAAAAATGAACATAACAGTGTACACATTGGGTTATATTTGCTGCTTATGCTAGTCAGCATAAAGATAATACTAAGAGTAGGTATGTTTTTATTTAATTGTTATCAAGGCAAAAATTATGAAAAAACTGTTGCCCTTGAGTCAAGCTTTCCTTTAGGGCACCAACAAAAAACTACCAAAATGCCTCTTACTGATTTAAAAGAATCATCAACATGAAGTTTGACCTCATATGAACCTTTATAGATTAAAAAAAACAGTATGACCATGAGCAGTCTCTGAATATGTCTGCTGCATCTTTGCAAATAAATCAGTAGCCGATTCCAAAAGGAGTATTCTGCTGCTCTTCTCCTCTTTTGTGTATGTTAATAAGATCAAAGTGAATAAAAGCTGACACAAAATATGACCATTATTAAACAAGCTCTTTATTCATCTGGCAGCAGCATTTTCATTTGATCTTACACAAGGCACTCGGTGTGCTGTGTGTGAGCTTTAATGCATCTGAAACAGTGTGAGGCTAATGAAGACTGACGCTCCTGTCCAGTGTCTTTGTTAGTCTTTCAGACTATGGCTTTTACTGTAATCACCACAATAATAGCTTTAATAACCAGATGTGCTGCATAGGCATGACCACTATCAGGCAGGTGCAAAATGTTGCTTTGCTCAATTTATAACCGTGTGCAAAGCAGAAGAGTCAGATGAATATGCTTATTTATCTCAGACCATCCACAACATCAGTTATTACAGCAGCTAATTTGCCATCTGTATTCACCTAGAGAAACCAGCGTTGGTTGTTTTTCTCTCTCTGACTATTTTCTCTCTCTCCTAAGACTGAGAACGCCAGGGACCAAGGCTGTCTGTCCCCTGAGTGAACTGTCATGTGTGCTTTGTATCAACAGGGAGACAATGGAGGGATGACAACCATGTCCAATATGACCCACCAGGTCTCCAGGGAGGAAGATGGGCTAGAGCTCACTTGTGAGGCTTTCAACAAGGGCACACGCTTCTCTAAGACCCAGACAGCCAAACTCATAGTTTATTGTGAGTGAGCTGAAGTCTGATTCTTTAAAACTGCTGTTTTAATTAAACTGCTAAGGAGAATGACATTTAAATTTAGTGCAGCTGTTTACATTTTATCAGGAACACATTCATGGTTCTGGAGGGGTAATTTGTAGTTACAGCACTGAATGTCAAGAACCATAAAAAGACAAACACATGTAATCTTGACAAGTACAGTCCATGACAATGAATGAGCAATAAATGAGCAGTTATCCAGGCCAGCTTTGTTATATTTGAGTTAGTGAAAATCTTTTCAATTTTCAACCAGATTTCAAACTTTTGCTGATCTTTTTATAATAGATCCCCCTCAAAAGGTATGGCTTGATGCTCCTCCTCAGGATGTCCCCCTTCGTGCAGGGACCAAAGTCCGTCTTATCTGCTTCTCCACTGGAGGGAATCCTCCCGGGACCCTAACTTGGTCCAAGGTTAGTGTGACTATGCATGTCTGTCTGTGTATGTGTGTCTAGTGTACACACCGTTTTGGGTTGAATAGCTGTCAATACTGTTTTAGAATGGAAAGACAGTGCATGATGCACTGAAGCAGACATCCTTTGATCGGGGCGTGGCTCGAGAACTGGTCGTGGTGCTGACAGCAAGTGACAACTTGGCCACTTATCGCTGTTCTGCAACAAATGAGGCAAAGAAGACCATCTCTGCCTACACTAAGCTCATGGTTCACTGTAAGTTAGCCCAGACCTCTAAAACCTAATAAACACAGCCTGACATTTATTCTACTATATCTCAGCTAACAGAAAAGCACAATATCAGATAAATGGGGTTGATATAACCCCATTCAGACAGATTTATAGCTACAGCGTTTTATATTCTTCATCTTGATATTGCCATTTGGCCATGGTGTTTTTATTTCTTGCAAACCCCATGGTTGTCCAGTTACAGCAGTAAGTATGAAGATCACAACCAAACAGGAGCAGCTTCATCAGGGGCAGATGCTAACTCTGGAGTGCCAATCTGGAAGTAGCAACCCCAAGTCCAACATCTCCTGGAGCCTGGGCCTACTCAGGTTTGACTTTGTAGTGGATAGGAATGTGACAGTGACAAAAATTACATTGCTAATTCAGTGTTGGAAGGTAATGTTGTGTTCAGTGAGTCTGGATTTTTGTTCTGTAAAATGTGGTAATGCATTGTTGTTTATTAAACTGAACTTAAGCTCCCCTGATGGGTATGCTGAATGGTGTCTTAGGTTCCAGGGAGTGGAGGAGGCACCCAAGAAGGCTCCGTATGGTGGTGTTTCAGTGAGAAGTTCCCTCACCATGAACCTGAGTTCACAGCATCACAACCAGAGGGTCATTTGCCAGGCCTACAACCCTGTGCTAGCTGAGGGGGTCAACACATTCTTTAAACTCAATGTGCTTTGTAAGTGGAGGATGAATTTCTTGTCCTTTTTTATGTTTGTTTGTTTCTGTGTTTCCTTTTTCTCTGCAAGATTTGATTTGTATAAATTTTAAATGATGCATAATAAAGGTCTGTAATGGTGTAGATGTGCACTTTTTACACAGAAATGTCACTGTATATGTGTATGTGTGCATGTTTTGCTTGCTAGAAACCTTTGTTATGATTTGTGGGTCTGTTGAGCTCTGCAGCACTGTGTCCTAATTGTGCATTTGCTTTGCTGCATGGTCATGTTTGTCTTTGATGCCATTTCACAGGCAGCAGCCAGCCACTACTTCAAAGCTTGGTACTGTGTATGAGCATGAAGGAATGTCACTGTCTGTTTGTGCAGAGCTGCAGTTGGACAACAGTACTGTCACTCGTTGTTTTAATGCCTGTCTCTCTCCCTCCCGCGTTGTCTTACTCCCCCGTTGTCTAAGTGTGTGAAGTTGGTGAGATCTGGAATTATTGGTGGGATGTCAACTTTTTACTGGTTTGACTCTCATTAGTGTCTCTTACAGTTTTGATGCTTGCCATTTTTTGTGTGTTTTTGTCTTTTGTGCTCTCTTTAGCTGATTCTTCTTTGAGCCTGTGTTTGTATTCATGCCTGTATACATTTAATTCTTGCAGTAATTCCAACTTACTGCAGCTATATTTGTGTGCTTTTTCTGTGTCAGACCTACCACAGTTCAGCCCTGACCAGCCAACGCAGGTCCAGGTGGTGGAGGATGACATGGCAACCATCCCACTGCTGGTCTCAGCTAACCCAGAGGAGGTCTCCTGCATTTGGCGGCACCGCAGAGAGAAGCTGGTCAAAGGTGATCCAAGGCTGTGTGATGGCTCTATAAACCAGGTCCTAGTTGAGCTGAGCCAGCAAGTAAGCACTCAGCTCTGCCATTCAGGGTCTGAATAAAACATGGCAGGTTAGCCAGCATGGGTCCCTGCCAAATGTGATTCTCATTATGGCTCTAATGTATGCAGTCTAAATGAGGATTGCTGTCTCCCTGAATACAACACAATGGTTCTAAACCTGGCTTTTCCTCTGGGCCGATGTCATCAGGGCCCTGCTGCACCCACTCTCTTTTTCTGTTAACTCTGGTCGCCCCACCATAAAATGACTTTATCCTGAATATGGAAAAAACCCTATTACAGTGCTGTGGTACAGAAGGTATCTTGCGCAGCCTATTGTTGGCTTGATGTGGGAATCCAGCCAGGTCAATCAATAATGCAAGATTAGATGTCACTTAGAGACCAGTGGCCAGAGGACATGCGGTTGATGAGCGTGTAATGCATACTTAATTTATCATCAGTTTGCGTGTGTGTGTGTGTGTGTGTTTTTTTTTATGAAGAGGATCTGCGCTACGACTGGCCAGACGAGCGCTCGCTGGAGATCAAGAATGTGACGAGGAAACATGCTGGAGTTTACACTGTTAAGTGTATAAATGATGAGGGTGAAAACCAAACCTCCATCATGCTGGATGTTCAGTGTAAGATCTTGCACTTATCACACTTGCACCTTTATGCCCACAAATACTGTCTGTTTTGTTAGGTTAACACTGTACTCTGCTCTTCATGTTCTACATGAGAACAAAGTAAATTTAATACATTACATTTCAAATCTAGTTTGAGAATTTACAGTATTTTCTGGGGAGTGAACAGTACCTCAGATCAACAGCCATAAGAACAGTGGAATAAACAACAAGAACAAAAGACTGGGAGAAAAAATATAGCAATTGCACTTTTATAATCACAATTTTCACCTGGCTGCCGTCCATTAATAATTGATCTTTTTTATTCTAACATGCCTGTAGTCTCTGTGGGTCATGAGTCAACCATATGATTTCTGTTGAATAGCTTTCTTCCGTTAATAATGAAGAATGTGCACAATTTCTTTGCTAAAAATAGTCTTTTGTTAATTTGATTCTAAACTGTACACTGTTTACAGCATGTTTTTGAACACGCATTAAACTGCAAAGTATCACAACTGTGAGTGCATCAGCACACACTGGACTTGCAGCTCTTGTCCAGCAAACATGCCTCATTCATTAGACCTCCATGCAAGGCCATGCACCTCCACTGCTGCCCCAGGCCCAGCCTTGAGCTCCAGACCCTCTGCTCCAATACTGATGATTTAATTATGGAAGTGTTCAAAATGTAGGTCTGCCTGTTTCGCCAAAGCCCATGATACATGCCTAATGGATTCTGCCATCCTGATCTAACTGGGCTTGACAGTTGTAGATATTCATTATGTATGGAGAATTGTAGTAACTTTTATGGTTGATGATGTAGCCCACTTAAGAATGTTGGTCGTGGTTAGCAGGCCAACATGGTTATATCCCATAAACCCAGAGGTCTTTGTCTCTCTAGTGTTTTCTACCACTTCTTCAAGTGCGAACATGCTGTAGGTTTAGACAAGTTAGCGCTAATGGCGTTATTGTTGTAGTGTAAGTACATGGTACCCATGAGAAATATAAAACGCTTGTGAGATAGAGGCAAATGAAGTAAAAAAGAAGAGCCATGCAGTTAGAAAGGCAAGATGATTTGATGACTAGATGGATGAAGAGAGGAATAAAGGGAGGGGGATTTGGTCAGTCCACCTTTTTGGTCATTTTGCCTCCAAAGCATTCAAGAGAAGAGAGGTTAATGGCATTGTGAACATATGACACACAGAGGCCAATAAAGACGGCTTTCCGAACAAGTTCGAAAGAAAACAAATATGAGAGTAATTATGGCAATGTAGCAGCATGCTTGTTTAATGGGCTGGGAAGTGAATTTTCCCAGGTTGGCACGTTAACCTTTGATTCTGCCAAAGCATTTTTCCTGTTCCTTTCTTTCAGATGCTCCTAGTGTCAAAGCAGAGAAAGACCCTGTGTTTGTCAACCTGGGGAGAACAGCAGACCTGATATGTGTGGCAGATGCCAATCCTATTACATCTGGCATGTTCTCTTGGAAATGGCTGGTCAGGGCTACATAAACACACACACACACATACACACACATACACAAACTCTGTCATCCTCTGAATTATATTTCCTTTATCTGGCTTCCTTTCTATTATTTTATCCATTGTTACCATTTATCACTGGCCTTTCCAAATGCACAGATGCACCATATTTCACTGGCTCTAACTATTCTTCCACCGCACCTCTTCCTGTTCCACACTCAGCCCAAATCCAGAAAAATAGCTTTCATTACTGCTGCGTGACTAAAGGGCACATTCGTCAATATGGCGTGGTCTCTGTAACTACCGATGTCTTCTCCGGGCTAACCCACCCCCTGGCAGTATCCTGTGTCCCGCTTTTAACCTACACAGCCTCGCCTTTTCTCTTTCCCTTTGGCTCTCCAACCCTTGGTATTATCTTTCTCTGGCCTCAGAGCATGTTCCCCCAACACCCTTCCCACCCCTACTTCAAGCCCTGATGGTTTCCGGCTCAACCCTCCCTCTCTGTCTACCTGTCTTGCTCTCATACATCCCCCAAACTCCAACCCACACTCAAGAGGAGGGGAGTGTGTATTGAGGGATAGCTGCTGTCCACTGCTTACTCCCCTTCACTCTGTCTTCCACAGGGAGAAGGGGAGGTGGAGTTGGGAGAAGAGACCCAGGAAGACGAATCAGGCCTTCTGACCATCCATAATGTGACTCGGGCTCATGCTGGTCTTTACCAGTGCACAGCCAATAATGGCATAGCACCCCCTGCCAGTGTAGATGTGCAGCTGGTAGTTCAGTGTGAGTTTGTGGTATTTGTTCTCAGTGTGTCAGAGACGTGTCAGATGTATATACTGTATGAGACTTTTTTGTGGGAATGTCCACATGCTTTGTAGTTATTAAATACTCATGTACACTTGATTTTTGGATGATAACCTTTATTCCTGTTGTGTCCTGCGTAGTCAAACCAGAGCTTCAGAAAGGAGCCCAATGGAGGAAAGTAGCAAGTAGAGGGGATGGCACCACTACAGCTGAGGTAGTGTGTCAAGCAGAGGGTATTCCTCGTGTTGAGTTCTCTTGGGAGAAAAAAGGTGTAACTATGGACTTTGCAAACCCCAGGTAAAAAAAAGTATTATTCCATTTTACATTTTTCTCTCGCCATTGTGTTCACTATTAACTTAAGTGCTAGTGTCAGCATTTGGCTACATATTGATGAATCCTCACAATTAGATTAGGCTCTACCCTAATATAATATATTCTTTTGCTATTTCTTGCTATTTCACCACTAAATCCAGATTTAGTGCATTTTATACTTTGCCTTTTACTATGCAAATACCTGTTTAATGCGTCTTTGATGTGTGAAATTGGGTGACTTAGTGCAATCTGCAGGACATCACAATCCCTGCTGTCTGCCTGCTCAGGATTTATCTTTCTTTATATGTGTGTGCGTGTGTGTATACGTGCGTGCTGCAGGTATGAGGAGCGGACTGTGAGGGAGGGCGCGATCCACACCAGCACAGTCCGAGTAGTAAATGTGAGCGCAGCTCTGGACTATGCTGTCTTCAGCTGCACTGCTCGCAACTCACTTGGGGAAGACAAGCTAGACATTCAGCTCGTCAGCACAAGTATTTATGTACATTTTGTTTGTGTGTGTCTGTGCTTGTGTGCGCGTGTGTGTAGTGAGGAGGCTCAGGCTGTCTATACAATATCCTTTGTCAGTGTCTATCTAAAACCATGTTTCTCCAAAAAATTTTTGTGAGCTAGGAAAAATAAGCCAGTATCAGCTTTAAGGAACACTTGAGCTTTCAGTTCAGCTTCAAAGATGCCAGATTTAGAGATAGAGATAGTTAGAGATAGAAAGAATGATGATATATTAAAAATGCATCAAGTTTTTCCCAACTGAAACAAATGACTCTCTGTTTTGTGAATGCATAAATAGAAGTACTGTAAAAAGATGGAAAACTACTATTTACTTCTGTAGCTTCACAAAGTTTTAGCAGCTTTTAACTACCTTCAGCTCATTGTTTTGGTTACCTGGCCATCACATGGCTTAGACGATTTAAAACTGTCACTGGTTCCATCAGGCTGGGTTGGTGGCACAGTAGGTAGGGCAGTCAGCAATTGTTAACTGTCTATGGGTTGGCGTTTCACATCCTGGTCCCTCCCTGGTGCTAGTCCCAAGCCCAGTAGGGAGGGTAAAATACTTGCCAAGTCCAACCCCACCTTAGGCAGGTTTAAATGAATCGCCATTGGACTGAAGTGAGTGGTTAGGGCACACAGCATATAGGGATTATGCATATCACGTACTTGTCAGTGGAACACAAATTTTTCCTTTGGTTCTAATTTGGCAGCATCTCAAAATAATTGTGTCTACGCTGCCTTGTCCAGGGTTTATCAGCCTTTTTCAGCAACATTACAATAGTGTGGGAGGGCCATTGAACATGCAAAATTCTGTAAACTGGAGAGAGTTGTTGCTCCTGAGTGTCAGCCCTTTAAGAAACTTATTCCATTGCTCTATCTCTACCTTATCATTGAGCCTATAGCAGTACTTCATTTCACACTCAGATAATGCTGCAGTGATATACTTTGCTCTCCCATCGTGCTCAGACTTTTCTGCCTTCAAGCTGCCAGTGTACCCTTGCACCACCGCCACTATCAACAAAGTCCTGCTCTCAGCAAAGGCCCACAGCTGTCATTGGACACATTTAATGTTTACTGTAAAAACCATAAAATACAATCCAAAATTGTCCCTGTTTTCCCTTGTGAATATTCATAATTAATCTGACGCAGTGATAATACATTTTACATGCTTCCTTATCATTTTAGAGCCCGCAAGGAAGAAAGAATTTTTTTTTCACAGTATGGTGCTTTTTGGATTTGAAGGAGACGAGATCCAAATAAGGCTGACCTCTTTGCCCCGGAATCTTATGAGTGGAGCTGATAGTTGGAATTATTTACTTTGCAAACTGGGCTGCAGCCTAGAGCCAGAGACGAGTAGAGCATCCCCTACTTATGTAGCTGCGCAACTATCTCTCCTCTTTCTCTCCTTGACTATCTCTTCCTCTGCCCCCAAAACTACCCTTCTTTTTGCCATGTTCCAAATGCAAAATAATCCCTTTTCCCCTCACCACCCTAACTGAAGCAGTGCCTCGTGTCAGACCAAAGGCCTGGTTAGCCTCCTTTGATCTTTTTTCACAATATTGATGATAATCAAAAGGTTTCATCTTTCATTGCCAGACTTTGGTTGGATAAATTGGACAAATCAGTCACTTTGTTCTGTGAGGGATCAGCTGCAGTTTGCTCCTGTTTCCTGATCACTCATACAGCAAAGCACAACCATAAGAATAAAACAGATAAGGAGCGATGCACTGTTAAAAAATGCAAAGCTGTTGCTGTCAAAAAGATATTCTTTGGAAGCCTGTGGAATAAACTGTGATTAAGAAGAGATAAGCTGTTAAAAAACAAAGAGGCTTTGGAGGCTTACTGACAAGTGTTGACTATGGCGATCGTCTATTATTCCGTGATTTGATTTTACTCCGTTTTTTAAAATTATTTATCATTGATAGTTATTGCCAGATTCCTTCTTTAAATTAAATGTGGTAAGTGTCATGAATTTTACTCACATGCCATTGTCAAATCAGCTCTGGGTTTCTGTGAGTAGCTGAATCTTCTGACACTTTGTTTGCTTATCCAGTCGGAATAATTGTGTTCTAAAACAAAGGCATCTTACTGTCAAAAGGACGATAGATGTGAGCTACGTTTGAATAGGGTTGTGAAGGCAGACTAGTGGCAAAAGTGTGACTGATCTTTTAAATTGTTCTCAAGATCATCAGCTCTGCACTCCTTCTTAAACACCATTGTGTCTGTTTGTAAGCACTCCAAAGCTCTAAGGCACATGTCAATGTTTTAGCACCTAAACCCTTTGCAAATAGCCATCTGTTGTTGTCATCTCTCACTAATTTGAGAGATTTTCCCAACTTTCTTCTTTTCTCTCTTCCTCAGATCATCCAGATCCTCCTTTATTATTTCGCCAAGTCAGTGTTACCCATGACTCTGCCACCCTGGAGTGGATCCCAGGCTTCAATGGTGGATTGCGTCAAAGATTTCGCATAAGGTTAAACATCAAGAACATACCATATGTTAGCATGTGCACACAATCAAAGAATTGTACTTGATGGTGCCTTTTGGTTGCCAGATACCGCTGGGCTCAGTCAGCTAGTTTCCTGTACATGGACGTTTTTCCTCCTGGAGCAACAACCTTTACTGTCACTGGCCTGCAGCCTGTCACCACCTACAACTTCTCTGTCAATGCTCTCAATGCAATGGGAGAGAGTGACTATGCTGATAACAATGCAGTTCTGACCATCACCACCAAGGGTCAGTTTAGAGTAACCCCAGCTTTATGGTGAAAGGACTCTACTGTCCAATCATCTGATAGTTGATCATAAATTTAACACAATCTTATGATTATTAAAATACATTATTGTCAACTGTTTTGAACGTTTTTGTTTTTGCCTTTCTTACGTCTACATAGAGTGGCCAGAACAAGAAGGAGATCCAAGAGATGATGATTTAGTCTCACAGAGTAAGTCTTTTATCACAACTCTCTGAAAAAGGTCTTTAGGGTAGCTGAAAATTGGTGTTTGCACAGCAGCTGTCTGCATTTGGCTAAATCATGTTAATGTATGCACCTCCAAGGCTGTTAATGTTTGCTCTATGAGAGTAGTGGTTGTCATGGTGCCCATCCATACTTTTCCCCTCTGCTAGTCTTTAATCAATAAAGACAATTGAGAGAGTGGTTGGATCTGTCTTAGTCAGTTTTTATCTGCCTGAATTTCCATTTTACTTCCTCTTTAACTTTCATTCTCATGCATTGAACTGATGTTTTGTGAACTAGGTGCAAGTGAACTCACTCTAGTGTTCTCGGTGGTGTTTGGAGTCCTGCTGGTGTTGAATTCACTAGGTTGCTTCTTTGGTCTGTGGTGGAAAAAGAGGCGAGGTCAAACAGGTATCCATATTGATCTTTTCATCTGTAGCTGTGCATTACCTCATCATTTCCTGACTCATCAGCTAAATTCTAAAGAGGTTATTCTGACGCATGATGCAATTGTCAGCTCAGCCTCTCACTCTCCCCTCATCTCTCCATGGCCTTCTTTCTATCTGTCTATCCTGTCTCCTCTCCTTCTGCTCATTTTCTAAGCCTGTACCTCCCGCCACATCGATCCTTCAAAGCTGTCGCTTCTGTTTTTCGTACATATCTTTCATCTCATTTGCTACCTTTATGTCTTTCCTCTCTCTATTTTTCTCTTTCTATACTATAACTGTCAAGTTCTTCACCTCAATCTTTTTTTTTTCATTCCCCACCTTTGCCTGCCCCCTGGTTTTCACATAGATTTTTTCACAGCTTAGTTGTCTTTCATTTACTCTCTCTTTCTGGCCCTTTTTATTGCAATCAATTTCAGTGCTTACAGTACACAATGAAGTTCTGATTTCCTAACTCTTCCTGTTCCCCCCGCAGGGGGTAGAGAAGGCAGTGTGTTGGACGGAAAGAAGAATGAAGAGGATCGGTAAGTTTAGGGACTGCAGTAGAAGTAATGAAGAGATACAAATCCAGTCCAGCCTAAGAAATCTGAGACACAATCCATTGGCTGACTTGGCTACTATAACAGCCAGGGACACAAAGAATTTTCTTAATATAAATGTGTAATAGTGTAATTAAAATTGCAGCAAAATCCTGCAATAAATAGATGTATTTACCACATGATACATAGTAAGAACTTAATAGTTCTTACTATTAAGAACTTAATGTATGTTGCTATGTGTCTATGTGTGTTAGTTTCTAATGGAAATTAAGAGTTGTTGGGAAGTGACTCAAGCGGATGCTATAATCAGATTTTTCTATGTAGATCCAGTCATTCAGCTGTAATCAACCCCAATACGTATGAGAGCAGGGAAAAGATCAACACCACAGCACAACGCACCCTCCTCGTCGACTCTGGATCTGAAACAGACAGCAATGTCTACGAGAGCTATGCAGCGGTAAGAACGGGAGAGAGAAGGAGGGGGATGAGGGGAAGAGAAAAGGGCAATTGAGAGAATATGCAGAGACACAGAGAAGGTTGAGTAAATAGACGAGGGGAGAAAAGAGGTTAGGCAGGGAGTGAAGGGATCTGACAGAAGAGGAAGTGGAGAATTCAGCCATAACAAGGAAAATGGATAGATAAACTAATGAAACCTTTGGCTGTGCACAGAGATGGAACATAGATCAATACCTCACAATTAGCATTCAAAATACACATCGATCTCAACAAATTTATCATTTTGTACTTCAAAAAGGCCAACAAGGATTTGAACCTTGAAGAAAACTGTTGAGAAAGATAAAAGAAAACAGATAGCACAGTGCTGTCAAAATGGGTTAGAATAAACCTCATCTCTACAAAGGATGGTTTTATCTCACCCCTAGTTTAAAACAGTTCACGCTCTAGCTGTAAGGGTTGGTGTGAACCTTTACCTAAACTAATTTACATGTAGTTTGAGTGCAGATCATTTTGGTTTTATTTGCCCAGATTTTCATTTCTCTCCCATTTCAGAAATATTCCTGTGAGATTTTAACCCATTATAATCACGGTGGATCTCCCAGCGCTGAAGTCACATCATTCTATAAGCAATCCATGTTACACTGTATGTTCCTAATACTTTGCTGTCAGCTGTTTAAATAGGGCCTTCTGTCTTCTTCAGTAGTTCAAATTAAAACTGTTTGCAGAATAGCAAACTTTGGAAATGAGAATGAGGCAGAAATCCCAGAGACTGATACATAGAGTAAGACAAACCTTCTGCACGTGTATATACTTCTAGGGGCATGTGGAAATTTAATCTTGAGTACACTCTGACAATTCAGTGCAGTCACCTCTGCTCTAATGTAAAACACATGGCATTGTCATTTAGCTCAAGTTGCATAAGATCAGATTTAATGTGATGCTATCTCTTCTGTTTTGCTAATTCCAGGAAAGTTCCCACTATTATTACCCCACCACTGACTACATACCACCTCTCAATACACACCCGGAGGAAATACGTAAGTTTGGTGAGACATAAATATACATCAGAGTAAACAAGGCAACAGTCAACACTTCATGTCCAAAATATGATTCAGTCCAAGCCAATCAGGAACTGCATCTGGTCTAGTTTGACCTTTGGCCAAGTGGAGTTTTTTGTCATTAAGTTGAGTGTTAGCAAGACTTCAAGTACATTCAATTTGAAATATTCTAGATGTCTTTATTCATGCTTATGCTTTGAGTATGTCTTTACATGTCTTCTTTAAGATGTCACTCACCTCCCTATAGACTCTCAATACCATGTATATGAGGATGTGAGAGAGGTTGGTCTATACCAGGACATCGCGGCTTCCTCTTTTCCTTTCCCCTCATCATCGTTTGACCACAGATTACCTCATCAGAGGCACAACTGGAGATCACCAACCTACCTTCAGGTCTGTGAACAAAACCCCAACCTAAGAGGAACTAAAAATTAAATTAAATTAAAATTTACATTTGTTAATATCACAATCAAAAGTTGGAGAATAGAGGTAGATGATACTTTCTGGCTTTATCGTGTATATGGTTGTAATTTGGATGCAATCTGTCTGTCAGCAGGGTACTGAGAGAGTGAGAGGGCTCATGGATGTTCAGCAACCACACAGAGATTCTGATCTTCCCTTTGAACTACGAGGCGAGTTAGTCTAGAATGAGAAGATTGAAAACAACAAATCAGCTACAACAAGGCTCGGGACTAAAGAGTAGTCACTGACTACAGATATTCAATCTGATGTTATTTTATTTTATTTTTTTTTATATGTTACTCTCTTCCAAGTCACCTTAAAGTAACCTGTCAGAAGAATTCAATGGAAGTCCAGTGTTTGACAAAATGCTACATAATGCAGTGTTTCAAGTCTTTTGATATTTATATGTTGTGAACAAATGGACAGTATTTTCTACTCTCATATTTTCATCCGCCCACTTATTATGCTACCCCTCCACTATCTTATCCATGGCCTTTCATTTGTTCTTTCACCTGTACATTCTTTCCTGGAAGTAATGGTCATTACCCACAGCTCTGTCTCTGCCCTGGCCTGCAGGTAGACATAAATAAGTCAGTTAGAGACAAAAAAGGACTGACATCGCTGTGGTTGGCACTAGGGAAGAAGCAGCTCAGGTTCCCAGTTTAACCCAAGCAGACATCATCCCTTTCTACCAAATTTAACTTCTACATTTGCCAACATGCATTTCAGATAAGAACCAGAAGGCAGAGGCTTGTCCTACTCCTGTTTAATACAAAAACTTTCAGACCTCACAGTTAGTTCTGGGAAATCCCTACAATAGGATAATACTCAATGGAATTTAGCATGGTTATGTGTTCAGGAGGTAAAGCCACATCTAGGGCCAGACTCTAATCCAGTTTTCTTTTGGATTGAAGTTCAGTTCCCAGCATCAGTGAGAGAGAGAAACTGTGCAGAAAATGTATTTCATTGAGAATTGGCAGTCAAAAGGAGATAGAGACAAGAAGAGAGGGTTAGCCTAAGCTGCAACTTTGGTTACTGCTACAAAATACTACTTTCTTCTTCCTTTGGTTTTCACTATTGTTCAGATTCAGTGTAGTTGACTGTAGGTATTTGAGCCATAGCCTGTGCAATAATATTAATAATCCTTATTTATAGAAATGTTTTTCAAATGCAGAGTTGCTTTACACAAATTACAAATTCTAATTAGTCAAATGTATTTTATAACATATTAGAATAAATGAATTCCAGCAATATAAGAAAAAAAGAAATACAAATATTTAGCATTATATCAGCTGTACTTAAGCATGGTAGTTATTAAGCTAAAATGTAATATCAGCACATTAATGTCTACTGATGTTTAGCAGATATTTGTACAATATTCACCATCACCACCTTAATTAGTAATAAACACAAAGTACAGCTAAGGCTGATTCTGCAAGTATCTGGTCAAGAGTACTGGACAAAAAGTATTATAACAAATTCAAAATCTGACTTGATGATGTTGCTAAATAACACTCACTAAAGTTGGTGGGATTCTTCCTTATGGGGCATGAATATAGAAGATGTTTATTAAAAGACATGTTACTGACTGAACTGGCCTTTGGTTCAAATGGTTATCATCTATTGATGATAAATGGATATCATCAATAGATTGTGGTTATCCTGCGTTTGCCTGAGAACATACAGAACACACAAATATTGTCTTCCTGTATTAAAATAACACAGTCTGTGTGTGCTTGTGTGGATCTCTGTATTTGGGTAACTTCTTACATGTTACACAATGTACAGAGAATAGGAACTTCCTCAAAGCTTTCATGGCTCTTTTAGGTTCCTAAGGCTGTGCTGGATACACACATGGTGACTGGGCTCTTATTATATCTATACACAGAGCTGTTATGCTTGCACTGTGTTTCTGCTTCTAGCGTCTTACCTCGAGCACAATGTATCACATCATTCTCAAGAGCACAAGCACACTCATAATGCAGTTTTTTTAGCACAGACAACACCTTGTCCAGTAACCTTCATTTATTGTTCTTAAATGATGACAATGATGTGATCTCCTTCACGAGTTGTTCTTTTGCATATAGTGTTACAGTAAAATAATCTCTTATCTTTCAAATAAAAATGTAATTACAAGAACAACCATTATAAGAAAAATGTCCTGGTAAAGTTGTTATTGGCCTCACATTTGTCCAACCTAAAAAATTCTGCTTCCTCAATGGAGCCTAACTGCCTGAAGATAAATCTTAATGTTTCACTGAGCTGCTTTCCCTCAATTAGGCTTGCTATTCTCCATCATGAGCTGTCAAGGTATGTTTGTCTCATTACTGAACAATTGTTTAAGGTCCTGTCAAGCTGACTGCTGTGTTCATACCAAAGCCTGTTCACGATGCATTCATTTCAGCTTAGACAGGAACGGTAATCTGCTAAACTCAAGGCTTGACAGCTCAATACTGTACGTCAACTTCTATTTTTCTTCACTTGCCTTATGAACATTTTGATTAGTTGTGTTCAGAACAATCTCAGGGGAACTCGAACAAACAGGCTGCATGAATGCACAATTAAATCAAAAGAGAAACAAATAAGAGACTTTAATTTCCTCAGATCTGTGAGTGTTTTACAAACTATTTACCTCTCTTCTCTTCTTTTTTTATTTTGAAAAACAAATATGAGATTGAATAGTCATTTATCACTTTAACAAGTTGCGCTACCAGTGGGGTGCTAACTCAAAGTTAACTCAAATTTCTGCCAGCCTTGTCATTGTTTCCATTATGGAGATTTTTCGATTTGAAGTAAAGACAAATCAAATCAAAAGCAACTACAACTTTCACAAATTAGAACATGATTTTCTTGCAGTTATTATGATTCATTTTGTGGCTCTGCTCTCCTGTTGTTAGTAATTTCCCCTTGAATGTGCTGGAAGAATGTAATTGAATAAATACGTAGAATAAACGGTGTTTTATGAAATATAACTAAAAAGTTAACATAGCAAATTGTGATTAGGGAAGATCTGAAAGCATATTGAAGTTAGGAGACCACATGATCCACTTTTTTCTTCAGTGACTGGCTTTACCAGAGCAGGTAGAAATGAAGGCGACAGAACACAAATATAGCACAGAAGAAGTGAACAGGCACACAGGGTCTGATGACCCAGAGGGAATACAATTAATAAAACACTGCATACTTACAGTACAGTCCATATTTGTCTCTACAGCTGTCATAAGTCTGTCTAGACATCATTGTTATTGCTATTGAATGACCACATTGTACTTATGCAAGTCTGAAATGTATTTTAAAAAATGTACCTACACTCATATTGCATGCAAACTGCAACCATACACAAAATAAATGTAGTCCCAAAGGAGGGTCAAAATACAAGCTGTGTTAACATTGTTAATTTTTATATAACCATAGAAATGTGACAAACTGTGTAAGGACAAGCTTAGTCAAAAGCTCTCTGAACTAGGACTGTCCACTGCTAGTGTGGATGAATTGCAGGCTTTGTCTGCTGGAACAGTCTAGGTTTGTGTCTCTCAGCAGGGTAATGCTGTTGGGTCACAATCACACACACACTAATCCTGTAGCCAGGTTGGTTATGTCATTTCTCAACTGCAATTCAGTGCAACTGAATTGCAATTAAACAGCTGATTAGATTATGTGGTATATAATGATGTTACTCTTGGTATATTTTCAAATGAGGTATGAAATGAGGCTTTATAATGAGGGATTTTGTAGCAAATAAAATTTTTAATGTACTTAGAATAAAACAGAAAGAAATTATTATATACTGATTGAAAAGGTTGATATTTAAAATTAATTTTAAGGGAAGATATTGAATAAAGGTCCTAATAACCATATATATAAATTGCTACTAGTATTGAACATTTCTAAATGCATGTTACAGTGCAAAGTGGGCATTTGAATAGAAAAAAACTATAAATCAGCTGGACAGGATGACAGACAGATGGTGTTATGAAGTACAGAAATAAAAAAAGAAAGACAACCCTGCAGACAGCATTCATTACAGAGGGAGTGATAGTGGAAAACAGAAAGTCAAAGAACAAGAGGGAGGAGGCCATGTTGTGAGAAAGAGTGGGTGAGGAAGAAAATGAAAAAGATTCAGATTCAATCAGATGAGGAAGTAGTGATGGTGAGCATATGGGTGTGGTTGGTTAGCAGTTACCCCATGCGCCTTTCAGACTGACACACAGGGAGGCATTGTGAACGATGAAGCTGTGGATAAACCTCTGCACTCAGGCGCCTCACAGTATGGATACTAAGGTAAGCATAATGGCCTGGATGGGTGACTAAATATCAGAGAGCTGAAAGGGTGTTTTAGTGAAGCGAACTGAAAGGAGATTGATGGAGGATGACATACAAACGGATGAACAGACAGACAGAGAGTGAGTGAGAGTGCTAGATGTGACAAACAGGCAGGCGGGTCAGGCTAGGGGAAGGGAAAGACGCCTGTACCACCCAAGGGAAACAGGCCTCGTCTTGACATATGCTCTGGAGTGAAATGAAGATTGGCATGACCTGCTAATCTGAGCTGTCACAGCTCATGACGGCCACAGACACTCACCTGTCACGCTGTTCCAAGCCCAGAGGACGAGCTGCCACCAGGATAGGTCAAAGATCGAGATTCATTTTCTGCTGTGGGTGGATTCAAACTGAGCCGCTGGCCTAGAATTACATCTGTCACACTACCGGTCTTGTCTGTACCAGCTTACCAGTTGTTCTTTGTATTGCTATAAAATCATATATCATACCATATCAGACAGGATTTTGTCTCCTTCTATTTTCTGTAGCGTTTAGTTTCAAGCCGAGGACAAATTTCTTGTGAGGGGGAGGAACAAGTATGTTTTTCCACCGATTCAGAGAGTGCTGCTCACCGGTATAGAATTTTCATTATGTTAAGAAGAGTTGTTTTGACACATCTACCAATGCCATTTTTCAATTGGTGACAGTAGCAAACTTGTGTGTATTATGTGTATGGGATAAAGTTTGATCAGTAGTTCAACACAGGCATGTGGGAGGATTGCATACACAGTGTATAACCTCCATCACTCACTTTTGAAAAATAATAAAAAAATACAGTTAAGATATGTAGAAGTTTAGCATTGGAAGTAAGAATTGTTTTTTTTTTCTTCATGCTGCACGAGGAGTGTGGGTGATGTCGCCTGTTTCCTTAAGGAGGAAAGAGAAGTGGTCATGTGGTGTTAGCTTCAAATGAGCCCATCTTCCTGTATGGCAGGTTGCACTTCAGGCTGTCAAATGCAGTGTACAAAATGTTCCTTCCCTGTCTCACTTCAATCATTTATGCATGTTCCTTTATTTTACCATTTTGTACACATGTGGCTTTGACTCATACCCTGGATAAAGATTTTGTAACACTGTTACTGTTGCTTGTGCAGATTAACTCTGTTTTTCAGTTTGCTATATATTTTGTCTGGATGTTGTTTATCTGCCCCAGTCTCTCCAAAAAATAATAATCACAGATTGTGTTAGATCCACATATGTTGAAAGACATTTTCAAAGTTTGTTAAGAGAGTATTTTAAACACAGCCCAGTTTACTCCTTCCTCTTTGTTTCGTCTAATTTCATCGTATGCTTTTTTTTTCAGATTTGTGTGATTTTCTCCCTGTTTATCATGTTAAAAGGTGAGTCTAGAAATAAAATATGTTAACTGTAAACTCAGTTTAAAACCAAACTGTCTGCTGAACAGCAGCCACTTTGGTCACAAGTCACGATTACGGGGTACTGGTGTGCTTAAATGTAAATGCTAAAATATAGCAATACAGGTTACAAAACATTTGGGTGACAGCTATAATTTTCTCCTAAAGATATTCTGTTGATGTCTGAAAAGCTATGTGGATGAATATGAACATATTTAGTAATGAGTAAAATGTTAATCCAAACAGGCATAAGAGTCTTTGTGGATTAAGAAAATGATTCTCTCAGTTTTACAAACAAGCTGTAGTTAGGAGGGTAAGAGGGTAGCTTTACATTAATGCAGGTAGCAAAGAGCTTTTTGCTGCTTCTTTTGCTTACAAGCTCAACATGTCATTTCTAAGAGGACAAATTTGTTTTTTCTTCTTTGAAGATTTACATTGTTACATTATGTTGCTTCCTGCAGTATGGGAATTAGCTACTTAAGCGGGTACACCAGTGACCAATCATTATAGTTCATTATAGGAATCACAACATTGTTTCTCCAAAGTAGAGGTTTTGTAGAGCATCAGCAGTAATTCAAAGGTGCTGAGTGAGTAAACAGACAATGGGCTCACTGTCCTGTAGTGTCACACAACAGTCCAGCTCTACTGTAGCCAGTGGTTTTGTAAGAGCTGCTTCTTTGTAACTGTGCGACACGGGCCCACCAACAGGACTATTACTGTGACATACTCTCAGTGCATGTGGAGACCTCTCTCCCCTGCATCGGTCAGACACATTCTCAAGTGTGACCTCTGCCAGAAATACATCACAGCATTGTTTGGGAAATTCAGTGGGACAAACAACAAGTTTCTTTGTTCTTGTGTGTTGTGTTGAGGCCTCCCCGTGAGGTTTCATCTGGCTTCTGATTTAATTGATTGAAATGTGTCTTTTTTTTACCCACACAGTGTCAAGGGCTCACACTCCCACACCCACAGATCAAATTGACTTCTCATCAACAATAATCACCACTCCTGCTCCACTCAATGGTATGGTACTCATGTCTATTCTGAGAAATGTTTCATTATTTACACTTAATATACTATTAATGTGTTCTTAAATACTAATACTAATTAGTATTGAGCAAAAAGGTTAATCTAATTCAGTTGTTTTCTTGGTGTATCAGAAAGAAAAGGGGAAAGCTCAGTCACAAGAGATGTTAACTCCACCTCGGAAAGCTACCGTGTTAAACAAACCACAGGCCAACGCAACAGCACCAGCAACAGCACCAGCACCAGCACCAGCACCAGCAACAGCACCAGCACCAGTGTCAGCTCTAGCACCCAAGTGAATGCCATCAGCACTGCATCAGACGTAAAGAGTTCATCAGGTGCATGTTGTTAGTGCTGTATCTACCATTACACCACTCATTTAAATGTGACATTTTGTAATTTTTTCTGCTCCTTCTTTAGCTTCAGTACAGGAACCAACGAAACCACAAAGCGTGCCTCCACTCTGAGTCACATTTTTCACCCTGTCTTTCACATACTTGAACACCCAGTTGTTGGAGCCATTGAGTTTGTCTGGTAGATAAACAGTGAGTAGGTTAGAACATGCTCTCATGTCCTTACACCAACTATAAGCTTTTGCTTATAGAAAGCAAAGGCTTATAGAAAGCCTCCCCACCAACCATGTATAAAGCTTTAAAACTAATTATGAGGTAATTAGAAAAATGTTAAACTCCCTGTCCTTGTTGAGATACAGCAAAGTATTTTTCTTGCATTTACTGCACTAGGGAAAGAGAGAGAAGAGAGTGCTGATATGCTTTAAAAAGTGTCAGCCTAAATTTCCTCTGAGAGTCATCCAACTGAAATATTCAGAAATTCAATTAAAAGTGGAGTTCAACATAGAAGTATACCTGGAATGTAATGAGAAGTAATTATGTATGGACTGGTATGGCAGAGATAAGGAGTCAATATGTCTCAGACAAAATATGTTCCAATATATGAAATTATACTTGCATTGTAAAGCAGTGTATTATAAATAGTATACTTTATAAATATTAAACAAGGGTCAGAAAAACAGAAAGCCAAGGAAAATAATGTTTTTACTATAATTTTTTTCAGCATCCGCAGTGACATCCTCCCCATCCACAAAAGGCAAAAGCATCAGAGGAGGGACCTATCAAAATGTTGCCTGGGGTAACTAAAAATTTCCACTCCGTACTTACCTTAAATGCCACAGGCAGTGCGTTTTTATCATTATCTCATGGCAGATTGCCAGTACCACAATTCCCTGTCTCCCAAACAAAACCTATGGTGGAGTGGTAGAACAGAGCCCCTCAATTTCTCTCTTGCCAACAGATTATGTTTGACTGTACCTTATGCATTAATAGATAGGATGTTTATGTCCTCATGCTGTGCTGGCTTATGATAGATAGGGGTTTGATACATCATCAATAGTATGTCAGTAGGGCCAGTAGAGCTGTCATGCCATCTCTGACTGCCAGTCCCTGGTGATCTTATTTAGCTTTTACAGACACTTACTGTGTTCAACAGTCAAACTTAATTCACAGCTTTTCTTTCTACTTTCACTTCTTATAGATAAAAACTGGGACCAAGGTTTTACCTATGGTAAGAAGCTTGTCTTGACTGTATTTTTTTGTGTTACCTTTTGTGTCTACAGTTAAGTGTTTCATTTGTTTCATTCGTCTAGATTATGAGTCCCTGCGCAATGTTGGACTTATCATTGCAGCAATGCTCTTTATCCTGGGCATAATGTCCATTAGCTGTAAGTACTCTGAAAGAAACTATAATCACAAACAATAACCTTATTGTTGGTTGTATTGTTGGCGTATGGTTGCATTGCCTGCAAATGGTGTTGTGGCTCATCAGTATTTTTTAACCACCCTTCTCACTATTTTGTTTTCGTCAACTGTAGGTGGGAAGGCCTGCCATTTACCCAAGTGTAAGAAAAGGTCATCACAGTAAGTATTAACAGCCATAATCCTGGAAGACAATGAAAGCTGTGAAGTTACAGTCTGTTGTGCATGTAGGGTAACTGTTGAATGCTGTTGAAAAACTGCAAGCGAATGAGTTAAGCAATTTATATAACAGGCTACTGGATGATATATGGGAAACAATCAATCACATCAGACGCATAATAGCTCAACAGCATGCTGACTAAAATGTCTGTGATGATTAATACATTACAAAGATTATGATTCAATTGGGTGAAACAATAACAGATCAAATGCAAACCATGTTTTTTTTTTTCTTACTGTGGCATATTTGTGTTTGATAAATATAATTGATTTTTTAATTAGTGTGTGATTCCTTAAATGTTCTGTGTTTATTTTCCAGGTCATATCAAGTGGTCCGAGGATAAAGAGCGAGATTGTGTGTATTTATGAAAGAATAGAGCTGCAAGAAACCAACCAGGATTCTGTCAGGAGAAAAACACTTAACCAACACCTGGCAACGTGTGTGTGCATGTGGACTCACTTACTGTACACTGCTTAGTAACAGCGTTATAGATATACACTGAATAAACAGAGAAAACATGAATCATGCAGACATATGAAAAAATGGAGCCATCACCCACTCAACCTTTGTGTTATGTCTATACTTGATAAAACTGTACTAAGAAGTAAAATGATTATTTATCTCGCTAAATAATGAAGAGATGAGTCATGTTTTAATCACATCTTCAGCCAAGAAGCAGGCTCGCTTCTGACGATCTTTCTTTCGTATAATTGATAACACAGCCATAGGCAGTGTCTCATATCCAGGATTATTATTAAAGGTTATGAAGAAAAACACCAACATCCCATATTTGACAATCTCACATTTACTTTTTATCAGAACCTAAAAATGAAGCTGGGTCATTTCCTCTTCTTGCACATTATGTACACTTTCAATCTCAGCAAAAACGTGATGTTTAGTACGGGGTGTCTAAGCCTCTTAGTGGCTCTATGCTTGTAAGTGAGTAAAGCCCTAGATTAAACATGATCCACTGGCGCATTATCTTTGCATCCATATGGCATCAAAATGATGGAAACAACAAACTGGGACAAACCATGCACATTTTATAACAGATTTAATGTCAAAATAAACAGAGCTCAGCATAGGTACATAATATTCACTGCTCTGATTACTATCAGAACAAAGGCTGCAGCTGTGTAAAGGCAATTAATTGTTGATATACAGTCACCTAATACAATTGTTTTGTAACAAAATAAGGTCATGTATTGCATACTCTCTAAGTTATACCTGGGTTAAACTTATACAAGATCGTCATACAATCATATATAACTGTATAAACATCGGTAAGTCCAAATTTAAACTTTTTTACTGTTTGCAGTGATATATAATTATTTTTACATAAATTCTGGCAAATAACTGACTTCCACTAACCACTACTTTTAGACACATAATTATTAAATGAATGGTGGTGGGAAGATATCACTTCTTATACTTGAGTATATCAAAAATAACACCCAGCTAAATATCACATATTTAGCTAAAAGGGACAACGTAAATGCATGACATAGTAAATCTGTTAACACATAAAATATATTAATACATTCTATATTAAGAGCAAGAATAATTGCATGAGGTCATACAATACAATGTCTTTAGCTTTGACAGAAAAAACAGCCAGATGGAAATAAAAAACATAGCACTTAGTATAGCCTTTTCCTAATAGGTCACATTGCAATAAAAACAAAGCTCAACAGCTACATTTGTTACACTGGATTTACATAAGTAGTGTCACAGCAGTGAGGTGTTACAAAAAAAGGAAATAATAGAGAAGATTTTGATTATATGCATAGAGCAGGCTGGACAAAATACCACATTTATTTTGGGGTTTTTGCATAAGTGTGTTTGCTTTGTACATTTGGTGAAAGCATTCAAAGAGAAGACAAGACTCTGCTACATTCAAATGTTGTTGCATTGTGAACTGTTTGAAATAGTAAGTATGAATAGACGAGAACACAGATACAAAAAATGAAATGTTTTATACTACAAATTCTGTCCAGTTGTCCTCCCTTTGAAAAGCTGACACATACTTAAGGGTGACTAGACACTTTTGAGAAAAAACAACAGTGGTCAAACTGGAACAGTACAAACTGGAATGCATAATTTTTAAGAAGCACAAACCAATAGTCACTTTACATGACAACAATTGTTTTTGGTCTGAAGCATGGATTGAATCCAAGTAGTGATATTAACAGCAGTTTTTAACATTCTGGAAGAGCAAAGCAGGATTCTGCTTTGACTAATCCAGTGCTAAACCCATTACAGCCATTCTCTGTGTTGCTGACTCCATAAGTGCACATAAAGTCACAAATGAAAAACTAACATGGAAGAAAGACTTTCAGGAAGTCTGTAAAACCGTTGTATTGAAGCAAATAAGGCAACCAGTGCCTTGGGTTCTTCAACAGAAAGCTTTCCTTCATAGGACATGATTGATTTCCATTTAAATGAAAACAGAGAAGCCGTCATGCTCCATGTGAATGAAAAAAAGCCATTGTTTGTATTTTCCCAATCACCCCCAACACTTGATTTGATTCCTGAGATTTTACCCACTTACTAAGCTTCTCTCTACCAGTGTGTGAGGCATTAATCTAACTCTCTGCAGCATACAGAAACATCCTTACAATCTGCAAGACTAAAATGACAGCCTTTCAAAAAGAGAGGGATAAGGGAAAACATTATAATTCACGGTGGTAGATTACTGTAAGTTGGTCTCTTACAAGAAGGTGTTCGCGCTGGCTGTTTCTACTTGTTGCTTTTGACTGAGGTTAAGAAGATGGAGAGCAGGTTTTTATCTTCCTATTGCACTACCTCCTGTCACTCCTAATGGGCCAAGAACAGAAGATGTCAGACAAGTGAATGGGAAAATTAAGTGAGCACTGGGCTGTCTTAGTGTGGATTAGCATGGTTTGTCTCACTCAATCACCATTTCACACTGACAGGTCTGTTCCACATGCACCAAATCAAATACATATATAGTTTCACTGCATAGCTAGTGGTAATAATTTCTTGTTTCAGGTAGTAAAAAAGGGGGAGCTCTGGCTGTGCTAAATTATCCCTTTTAACAAAAGAAGCTTTAAGCCATATGCACTGGCTTTGATTTGGATTCCTCAAATAGAATCCAATTAGAAGCCTTGAATGTGTTCCAAATGTCCCAGGGTAGATTATGTGTATGTCGAGTACAAACGGTTGCGACAAACACATAAGAATACAACAGTTTAAAAAAAACTAGTATATTGCTTGGGCATGGGTTCTGATAGTAAGTTGTGTAGGAGCAAGCAATAAACTGAACGGTTAGAAGCAGGCTGTTGTGTAAAAACAGTTAATTGCCCTGAGTCCAAGAGTTGAGCTGATATGGTCTGGTGTGGTGCTCCTCTCCTGTCTGTGTGCTATACGACTGCCATGGCACCAGAAATTAGATGGTCCCTTTCTGCTCCTGCTCTGTAGGCACAGAGTAGATCCTGAGGAAAGAGTGAGACAGACAGGTGGGGGGAAGAGATGAGGTGAGAGAGGGTAAAGGCAAAAGTATGTCATATTTAAGATATTTTAGGCTGTTTCTCAGTTTGTTAGCAGACACATACAAAAAACAACCCTGCATGTCGAAATTCAGGAAACCACACATCTGCCTCGTGCTGCAGGGCTCTGACAGGTGCACGGTGACTGCATCACCTCAAAACAGAGCTCATCCCCAGGTGGGACTTATGAAACTGGCAAGGCATTGTTGATCCAACAACCAGAGGTTGCTGTGTGATTAAGCCTCTTTTCAGCAGAGCGATCAGTCAGCACCAAACACTGCCAGGGCTGACTGCAGCCCCAGGAGGCATGCAGTAATCCTATGGAGGAATTTAACCCACAATGGTAGTTCTACAGCTGCTTCAAGATCTCTGGAGACAAATTTGAACTTTGTAACCTTTCTGACCCAGCTTGTAGGTCATGTATTACCACAACCCAAAACAAAAGAAACTGATTACTCTGCAAAAAGTCTTGCTGGATTTAACAATGGTTAAAAAAGCAAAGTGTGCAAGAGAGACAAAGTGCAAGAGCTTGTCTCTCTGTATAACTGGTTTAGGCTGTTCTGCTGTCTGATTGCTGCTGACAGATTTCTGTCATGACACCAGAATCATGTTTACAGACTTGTTTTATTCCTGATTAGAATCATCTGCTCGGGCCATAGTTCATGAGGTAAGCTTTTGAACAAGTTAGGTCCTGTCCCATTCGGTCATACAGACACAGTGGCAGTGTCTTAAGGTTACTGTTGATGGAGAGGGCTAGAAGTGGGGAGTGTTCAGAGGTGGCGGCGGAGGGCCTCAGGCTTTATTACTAATTGCTGTACAAGTCTAGGCAGGCTCAGATGGGTGGATGCTGGCTGCGTTTTGCCACCTGAGTGTTTTTCTCTGGTTTTGATGCTGACGAATTGGATGAAGCCGGAAAAATTGGCAAAGTAGCAGAAAAGCAGTTACCCACTATACTGGTTCAGTCACCTTCAGGCTGACTTAAGCAGAACATGTATTTCTTAGTATGACAGTGATGAACTATGTGAATTTACTGTAAAAAGAAAATATATATTACTCTTTTTGAGTGTAGAAATTAAGTACATAAAAAATAAGATACTTTAAACCTATGTAAAAAAAATGTAATCTTACCCTTGCTGCCGATTAACCATGCGGCGCCTTACCAAAAATATAGCTGCAAGAAAAAAAATGGAAAAAGGTCACAGCTACACAGGAGAAAAGTTTGCATTTGCTTAGCTAATAACAGCTTTAGAAGGCACACAGGGACTCCTGCGATTCAGGTTAGGCACTTAAAGGCTTTACAGCAGTGCATTTGTCAACTTTGGGAATGGATACTACTATTTCACATTTCATTACATTATGTCAGAACAAAAGACATTTTACTTACTGATTATTGTAGCCACTGAAAGAGCCAACACAGCCACAGCTACAATAATGATGATCAAGGTGAACTTCTCATCTAACAGACAAAACATAAAGTTGGCTTTAAGCATATTTAACAAGCAGTGATACGTAAGGTGAGTTGATATATTGTATCCTTTATTTGTATTTTAATTTCAATTTATTGTATAATTAAACTTAAAATACAAATGATCTTATCTCACCTGCGTTGTCTCCTTTACTTGTACCTACATCTGAAGGCCTGTTCATAGATCTGTCATGATCTGTAATGATTGCAAATGAACAAAGCACAAAAGAACAGTTAACATAAGCTATGCTGACTTACAGAAAGAGGAACATAAAAATAACGTATGTGTAAATGTTTGTGTCTGCAGAGAGGGACAGGGTTGTTGCTTTAAAGAAGGCTGTTTCTGTGAAAGTCGACTGGCTCCAGTTTTGTTCTAAATACATCTGTAATTCTATCAAATGTCCATCAAAGTAAAGATGAGGAATGACGGGAGTCATGGAGAAAGAATGGGGATGCCAGTGTTGATTAGCTGACAGGCAGGATGGTGATGTGTTCATTGGCCTTTTGTCAGAACCCACAGGGTCCCTCCAAAGAGCTAATTGATTCCATTTAGGACGTAATGGTTGGGTGGAGAGACAGCCAACAGAGGCCACAGCCCTTCACACATCTCACCAGAACACCGTATACACAATGCTGACTTACTGGAAATAATTACAAAGGCCATAACAATCATACACTTTTCTCTGCACAGCTGTCATTACACTGTTTGTGAGTGTGACACAGAGGACCACTGACCCCAGCCATTCTGGGAAACTGAAGTAATAAAACTCACCACTTGGCACATAATCTTCATCATCAAATTCTGTAAAAGAAGAAGTAATCAGATGCTTGAGAAACACAAAGTCATTCTTCTCATTTTGGCAAATAATAGTAAGTAGTAAGTTTTTCTTCTAGTGTACAATAGTCAGGATTGAAACAACACCTTTCATCTTTTAGCTAAACTATTGATTGAGGGTCTTATGAAGTCAGTTTAGGGCACGAGAGCAAATTACTTCAACTATAAACAGCACAGTCAATACTGTACACAGAAGGATGAAACCATATATGAAACCCAAACTGTAATAACTGAAAAAAAATCCACAACTAACAACTGACCAAATCCAAATGAGGAAAGAAAACTAATAAGTAAGAAATGGGAGTGCTACAAGAGCTGTCATACAAACCCAGGCAGGTTCTGTTGTGCACAAGAAAGGTGTTTTTCTTGTTCAACAGGCTGCGTTCGTGCATCTACACCATGTTTTTAAGTCATTCTGTTTGACATGATAATCACTGTCAGTTCACGACAAACAGATCTGCAATGACCCTTAACATCTGTTACTTACAGAGAGGGTTATTTGTTGGTGCAGGTGATCTTTCATTTGACTTAAATATATAATTCAAATGTAGTGTAAGCTACATATGTTAGCCCCAAACTGAATTCAAACAAGATCCACTCATTAACACTTGTTGCTAGCCTTGACACCCATGTGCAGATGAGTAAGTGCTTGCTTTTCTTTATTTTACACAAAATATGCATTACATACCATCATCACCAGAGCCTTCTTTCTCTTGTGAGACAGCTGCAAAAAACACACAGAGTGAATACAATAGTTACAGTACAGTTATTAAGGGTTAATATTCATTATAATTCTGTTTCAGAATACTGATTCAGAGCATGCTATATTTAACAGTCTGTTATTCAGAACTACAGCTTTTTTCTAGTATACCAGGAAAGCAAAGCAACAGAAACGCTGTTGCTAATTTTGCCATGCATGTTTTTCTTTAAATGTTACTGTTACATGAGCCAACACTCTCTATGTAGCAGCTCCGCTCTTAGGCAGTTCTATAATTCAAAAGTGAGTGCATACATTAAACCTGTTGCACACAGCACAGGCATTGCACATAGGCAGGTAGGTGAAGAAAAAAACTGTAGGCGCAAGGATGCATAGACCCTGATTAGATGTTTATCACCTGAAAGCGTCTCAGAGAACATACCAGCTCGCAGCAGCAGCAGACACAGGAAAAGCAATCGCATCATCTTCAAATGCTGCGGGGGGGAAAGAAACCAAGTTAAAAATATCTGCTATTAATATTCAGTGATTGATGTGCATGGAATCGTGGTGTTTTGGTTTAGACACAGAGTGTGATGGAAAGCAGCAGTCTATTATTGGGTACTGTCGCTCACTTTGACTTTCAGGATCACATACTGCTAGTCAGTGGAAAACTACAAATTCCCAGCCAACTGATCCCAGTGCTGTTCTAAATTGTTTAGAAGTACACGTTAATCTAGATTGTAATCTGAAGTGGGTGGTATCAAGAGGGTCAGTGAATGATAACCTTCTTTTCTGTAGTGCTCAGCAGAAAAACTGTTTTTGTCACTGTCCACTGGTAACAAGTGTCTATTCACCATTTTCTACTCGGTATCCAAATGTGTCGATTGCTACTAGTAAAACTAAAAAGGAATCAAGTAAAGTGATGTCTTGTTTGTTGTTTCCTGCAAATTATTTGTCAAGCTTATGTTAATCTTACAATTCCTGTGTGTGTGTGTGTGTGTGTGTGTGTGTGTGTGTGTCTGTGTGTGTATGTGCGTGTGCTCTTGATAAGGAAAAATCTCACAACTTCCTCATGACACAAGTCACAAAAAAAACCCTACCTCTGCTCCTCATAATCACCACTTAGATGTGAAAGACAGATGTTCTTAGCCTGACAAACAAAGCCCCAGCTGCGTCCAACACAATATGAATGGTGATATTTTTAAAGGGGAAAACATGGGAATGACCTTTCTTCCAGTTAGGGTCCCGGTTGTACCCTCGTTGGTTAGATATAGCCACTAAGATTGTCTTGGGACCAGGAACGAGCAGTCATTCATGCAGAGGGAACTCTGCTAGTGATATTTGTGCCAAATGTTATAATGTAGGCGGTTCTTCATTGTCAGTCATGCCCATTGTGTTCGTATTTCCTGCACAGTTAGTGACTATGTGAAAGGACTGAGGTGACCCACATTGTTAAGGTGTACATTAACTGAGGTCTGAGGGGCAGCAGCAATCCTCTAAACACCTACTCCACACTCCCACGCCACACTTACACATGTACTGTTTCCTACAGTGTGCATTAATACAATTTAAGGAAGTGGATTATGCTCACTATACAATACAGCAAGTAGATTCAAATTACCATAGTTGGTAAAAGGAATTGGAAAAGAAAGACACGGGAATCAAAACACTACAACATTTCTTTAGCAGTTTTATGACCTAAGCAACAGGACTATAGCTATAAACTGTAACATCATCTGTAAAAGCTGCCTACAGAGGTCTACAGACTTTAAGGGGAGAAAAAAGTCCACCCTGCAGGACTGAACAGGAATGAATACGGCCTAGTCCACAACAAGATTATCTTCATGCCAAATTAGCAGAACAGTATGAGAATTTATTTGGTTGACTATATTGGGAAAAGATGTTAATCACAGAGCTGGGGCTGATTGGAGAGGGAGTGTCGTGTGGGCTGTTCTGGACTCTTGAATAGCTGCAGTAAATCTCCAAATGCAAACAACCTAAAACGCTGCAAATAAAATCCCCTTCTTTATCCAATTTGCTTTTCAGAGTCGCTTTGGGTGAAATAATAAGCTGATCCAATTTGGAAATATTTATCAACCCGGTCCACTGCTTCTGTATCAAAATAGCTCCTGACACATGTATTATTTTTCAAAGTGGTTAATTCGTTTTTGTATATTTGAATGGTGATCGATTTAATACCAGACCCAATCTGCAACATACAGTAACCAGTGACGTAGTTATGAACATATAAACAAAGATCATAGATAAATGTAGACACATAGGAAAACATAAAACTGTAGTGCAGTGCTGCAAGAGGGTCATATACTGTTGTGTACTATTGCTGGAGGGTGAGTGCATCTTGTTTTCCTTCCATTTTCACCAATCCAGTTTTCCACTGATGGAATTAACACTGTACCTGTTTGTCAAGTCCAAAGAACATCCAAATCTTGTTTACCAGGTTTAATTTTGAGTGATGAACACTTTCCACTCCTTCCAACCTTACCAGGATAAACTATATCAACCCAATAAGCACAGACTGAACAAAACTACACGCAGAGACGCACACTTATCCTTCTTGTCTGCTCGCTGAGATAACAGCCTGCTGCCTGACCACTGTGCACCGCTGACAAGATTCTGACACCAGCGATAACAATCAGCAGTGTGTGAAGATACCAGAATTACTGTGGCCTACACAGTTCATAAGAAAATAAACACAAGTAAGACATGGTGAGAGAATAAAGAGAGACAATAGCAAAGAAAAACTTTACCATGAAGATGTGTCAAAGCTAAAACAGACTTGCTCTAAAAACAATGTGCACAATAACAAGGAAAAAACGTGCAGAGAGGGAAAAAACAACCAGGTCATTTGTCATTCGTTTTATAAAAGTGATAGCTTGCTCTGGTTCAGTGAACAGAGAAAATATTCTTGTCTTGTTGAAATGTTTACTCAGCTCTCCCATCTCTATAGTGGCTGTTTATCTAAGTGAGGTTGATGCAAATCTCTCTTTCTGCTATGCTCCTGGAGCACAACCAAAATAACAAAAAAACTAATGACAAAATGAAATAAAGTAAAACTCACAATACCTCAGTTGGTGCCACACATACCAGTGAGCAATCCACTATGGATAAATGAGCCTGACAGCTACGTAGTTATTTCCAGTACAAATGGTTTGTGGATGACTAGCTGAGCATCGGGCCAACAGTGAAACAAGAGGACATGAGTGACTCTGACAACGGCAGACGTCTTGGGAGACACATATCCTGTATTTACCTGCCCCCTTATTTCCCTCTCTCTCTCTCTTTCTCTCTCTCTCTCTCTCTCTCTCTCTCCCTGTGTGTGTACAAATATGTTACCTGTTAACACACACACACACACACAAATGAACCCATATGACTCTACAACTGCACTCAAATCATTTGGTTTAACTGTAGAACATTTTCAATCTCTGCCACAACCAACACAGCATCCACCAGATTCGGGACATACAGGACTCTGGGCACGTACATCTCAAGTTTACTTTTTATCTGATGGAGACAAAGCTGTTATTCTTTGTTTTGTTAACAGCACTATCACAAGACCTATCCAAGTCACATTGAGGGTTTTCCACAATCCAATCTGTCTGAAATGCAGCCTCAACACTCCTCCAAGAAAACAACAGCAACACAAAATGTTTTTTTAAAATCTGTGCAAAGAAGATACATAAGTTGAAGGGTTCAGCAAAGAGTCGGTGCCCTCTGCTCCACCTCTGACAATCCCCGGACAAGCAGAATGGTTAACAACAGCAGAAAAACACTTTTATTTATTCGCAAGGGAATATTTAGTTAAACCATAAGCCACCAAGGAGCGCACCGTGAATGTCCTAACAACCTTTTACACACGCACGCACACACACACAAACAAACACACACATACACACGCAGATGTGAGATGAAGAGTGCTGCGGTGTGCCAACTCAGTTTTATTTTCTTCTTTCTTCACTATCACCTTCTATTCTATTCTATAGATTCTTTAAGAATAAATCTGTTGGACATTTTAATGAATGAAATCAAGTTACCGTCACACACTGAATCGCTGTGTAAGAAACAGAACAGCTGTTGTAGAAATGTCCGTTCACGACTTCCCACTCTGAAACAGAACTGACTTACACTTACGGTACTTCTGTTCTTCTAACTATCTCATCCCACTGATACTGTGGCAACCGCAACTGAGAATAGTACACATGTGCAGGAAATGGCGTGAAAACATAAAACTAAAGAGTACATTTGCATTGCTCTATTACAGCCTGCATCAGCAAATACCAACCAATAACCTACCATGTGGAAATCCTTTCAGTGGAACTGAAGTTTTTAAAATAAGATCCTTTTTGTTTCACGCACTCACCACAGCTGTGCGCCAGTCGCTCAGAAAACAGCGGAGTCGACTTCTTGACAGGAAAGTGTGGGATAAGTTCTCTCAGCTACAAGGGGATTCACAGCCACCTCATTTTACGCTGAACTAGCCCTCTCTATCTTTCTCTCAGTCAACATTTTGCTAGTGCGGAAAATACCTTCTTGTTTCAACTTCTGTCAGTTTCCTGGACGCAACTGCGCTAAGATGCTGTGACAGGCACATGACTAATATTCTACCTAGTAATGAATAACAAAGAAAAGTAGTGACAACACAAAATAATGTGACTTATTTTAGCTGTACTGAAAGTTTTAACTTTTATCATAATACATTTAAATGTTAAGAAGTTGTGGGAGATCATTAGTCCAGGTAGTGATGACGTGCGCACGAATAGAGACGCTGCCTGTCCTGTCTCTCTCCTTTCTGGCTGTGTGTTGCCAGCTTATCAGTAGGTTTTGCTAGTTGTCCTAGCCATGCAAATGGCCTAGAATTTATCTGTTGCAGGAAAGTCAGAATGTATGTATATATGCCATTCATGAAGGTTTTTTATATAGGTTCCTCTGCTGTAAGGCAGTATTGTTGCATCAGATGTGCCTCTTGAGACTTTGAGTATTATCTGTTCTGGTTTATAGGCTGTTGTCTGTAGGACTGAAGTGTATTCAGAGATCACTTGCTGAGATCATTTTCACAAATGTCAGTATAACCTGACTAATTTTTCAGCATGTTAATCCGTTTCTTCACTCCAGTTTTACCTTAATCCCTGCTCTCACTGGATATTTGAAGCACACATGAGATTTTTCCTCTTTCACCTGCGAGACTCAAGTCTCAACAGTTCTGCTGTCTACCTTGAGATGTTATATTTGTCTAGTTTTGAGTGATGAATTGGGTGTGGCTATGTCTATGGCCCTTGGAACAACAAAGGCTACTAATCTATGCACTGTTAAGGGGGATTATAGACAGTAATGTCTTAAATAATATTCTCTGCATTGCAATGTACACCATTTATCTTACAAATACAACCACCACAATGTCTTGTAGTTACTTAAAATATGTCCTTTTGATATGTCTCACATTAACTTTTGCTACATTCTGCAATTGAGACGTATGCAATATAAGATTCTGTTTGAAAGTCAGACTTGTTTATGCAAGTAACATAGAATACAGGTAGAAAAAGGTAAACTTACATTCAAATGATAAGTTGTTCAGTGTTGTTTTCCACTCTGTTGGTATGTTGCTGCTCCCACGTCAAGATCTTTGTTATCATGGAAACTACTGGAGTGAGTGTGCACGTTAATACAGGTGTACTCATGAGTGAGGAACTTTGTTCTTCATTGGCTGCTGAGCTTGTTGAAATCTGACACCACTGCTCCTATCTGTGTTACACAAGTACACATACTGTGCATACAGGGAAACGTGTTCACTGTTCGTAAACAGATCTAATCGTGTTAGTGCAAAATGTTTACTGTCATAAAATAAACTGCTGTTGTTTTTTTGCCTTTGTTTGTTAATTACATCGCTGTTCACTGTGCACATTTCCTGCCCATCTGATGTGAGACTGGACATCTTCCTCTCTGGGGAAGTTCTCTTTAATGAAAATATGTACGTGTGGTGTCCGTAAGAAAAATATAGCGGGTGCTGCAGGAAGCTGCTCCAAGAAGAAGACGTGTTGTGAGTTGTTAGATGCATGCATGTAGGTTCGGGATTGCTTGTACAGATATGCTGAACTGAAACCAGTCTCACAGTGGAGCTTTGATTACGTTATTCCTCCTTTGGTAAACAAAGGAATAAGTTTCAGTTTCTTGCTATCAGATTTGATCTGGATGCCACCACCAGCACCTGGGGAAAGAGTATGTCTCTTGCTGGTAGCATTATGCCAAGCTTTACTGTAGAGATACTGTAGTATTATAGTATTAGCCAGAGGAGAAGCAGTGCCTGGTAGTGTTCACCATCAGTCTCATCAGATCAATCTATTTTTCTTTAGAAAAATGTTTAGATGTGCTGCTTATGCCTATTAAACAAAAGTGATTTTGGGCTAGAGAATAACAGGCCTGCTTGTTTTCCAACCATCCATGCACTTACAGCTTATGACTGGCTGAACACACCTGATCCAGGTAATCAACAGTAGGAAGGGCAGAGAAAGTTGGAAAACAAGCAGGGCTGCAGCTCTCTAGGAACAGGGTTGTATACCGCTGGTCTAGCTATTACACTATAAAGACCTGCTTGATGTAGTGCTGCTGCGACTGCTGTCCTTCCGGAAGGTTATCCATCTATCCAAGAACTTCTGTTCTCTGTCATCTTCATCAGTTTAGCAGGATGACCAGCAATGCTGATTCTGAATTTTAATAGAACATTATAAAATAATTTGAACTGTATTATCATTTCATCATTAAGACTTGGTATACAGAGATTCATAGGGAATGTATTAAAAGATTAAATATATAACACAAAAGTGCAGAAAGTGAAGTGGTTTGAATGCTTTCTGAAGTGCCTGTGAACTTCTCCCTCTTTAGTTCAGCTGCATCTTGTTGTGGAGAGTTGCACTGTGGTCACAAACAGATGTGCTTTATCAAAGATGGAAAACCACTCTGTTCTCTGTGTCGAGAGATAGGCTCAGATAAGCATCCAAGGCTTTAATGTCTCCCTGTTTGAAGAAGACAAAAATCACTTTAAATTACATATTCACTTTTTTAATTGTTTTTAATGTTTTCATGTACATTTCTTTTCTTGAAATTAAACTCATAGATTAATGGATAGAAGAGGAATCTGACCCTCAGACTACGAAATGGGCCCCTGAACTTTTAATAAAGTGGCTCCATTGTTGTCTAAGAAGCTTCCGTTCGCCTGGCATCATTTTCTTTGATGGCACTGATGAAACCCAGACTGAGGATTCAACCTCCCGTGTTTGGTGAAGAGTGAAACAGACTCCAAGTACTGAGAACTAATAGTAGTGGTGTCTCATGTGCACCGTGCTCTCAAAATCGAATTGAACCTTTTCCTGAAACTAAAGGAAACTGCTTGAGAGTTGGATTCACCCAGTGAAGTGATAGACCTTTAGCAGATTGACAGCTTCTGTTTACAATCTTTTTGTCAGTGTAGCTGCCTCTTCTACATACAAGTTCTTCAAATTCTGTGTCAACAGATAGTTGGATGTTCAAAACTGGAAAACCATTGCTAAGGGCTGTGAGTTTACATTTTCCTGAGAAAAATACAGAGAGTTCATTTTATATCTATGGTATGTTCTATTAACAGTTGCTATGAGATCTGTGGTTCTGCTTGCGCTACTACCTGTGGCAATTTAGAGACCCGTCATAATTGCACCCTGCCCTGTGTGGAAACATATCAATGCAACAGGGGATAGCTAATGGAGTAGTGGAAAGTGTGTTACCACATCGTAAGTGTGGTAATCGTTTCCAAGGTTCTTACTATCTCCCCAATGAAAAGTTTTGGATTGGCAAGCAGTGCCAGGAGAAATGTGTCTGTTCATCTAATGCTAACAAGGTTATACAGTATATGCTCGGTCTTGTTGCCAGGATGGAGGAATGTGCGAGGTTTTGAATGGAGTCCTTGGATGTTACATGGACAGGCACAACAATATACTGTATGGGTTTAACTTTATATGTGGAAATTGTTACTTCTCACTGTCTCACCTGGGGGAATCCAGAAAACTTGAGTTGTAGAACAAGATGATGGATGCTGCCACCCTTTCCTTTCAGCATTAAAACTTTAGTCTCTGGTTATGTTTCTGTGAATTTTTTTTGTTATTGTAGGTTCATTTATATGCCAAAAAATTTAGCAAATTGTTACCTGCTTGCCCTGAAAACATTACTCCTGTTATTTCAGATAAATAGTGTACCACTGCATCTGGGATCTATGTTGAGCCAAAGCAAAGAATTCTCACAGTTTTTAGAAATTAACTTTGGCATGACTGAGTCCTTTTAGTCATCTTTGCAGTCTGTGTGGGAACTTTAATGCTAATCCTGAAGATGATCTGATGTTGATCTGTAAATACCTCTGCCTGCAATCTACATGATATTTCTCTGAAGGGCATTTTCCATCATTCTTTTTCCTTGACTGTGTTTACATTCACCTTAGTAACCAGGTTACCAGGAGAAAGCTTTCTTAAGTAGTCAGGAAACAGAGTTTACATGCACCTAAGAAACCTGGTTGATGGAAATCTGTGTTTAAATGCAGTTTGAATTCTCCTGCTTCTCTGACTTATTTTGGAAGCATGGCTCTTAGATTTTAACTACAACTACAATGCACTTTTGTGTTAGTTTTATTTTCATTCTGCAGATGCAGATGTAGACTTTGATTTAAAAACGAGATGGCATTGCTCTTTAATCATCTCTCCCTCATTCAGCCGTCTGCAACCTTTTATTTTTCACACACGCTCTCTTGGAGAAATCTACCTGTGGAAAACTTTTCATTTTATTTCACATTTTATTCAAGTAGCTCCCTTTTTAGGTAAATCATCACTGGAGGTCAACACGCAGCGCTTACTGTCAGACACTGGGCTTGTGTCCTGTTGTGCGTGTTAGGGAACATAAATGTGTCATACGTCATTGCGTCACTATATCACATATGTCGAACAATGACACTTTTACTACTTGAAAATTTATCCCGGTGTTATTGTGGAAGATACGATATGGCAAAGCTCTAATACACAAGACGTATTCCAGAGCTATCAAAAAATGTATTCATTCACAAATTTTTTTGATAGTTGCATTCATGACCTCTCCAGACTATTGTGTGTCAAATTCTGTCCTACATTCTTGACATCTATCATGTAGAAAACATTTCAAGGGGTTAACACATAACATTAAGAACAAAGACAATACAATACTTCTATGATCTGCATGTTTGATTTGGCAGAGTACACTGGCTTGTGCTCTCCACCATTGTCCACCCCTGACCCCCAACCCCCGCTGTGAATGGGTTAACAGAGACAATACAATACAAAAACATAAACATTGCTGACATTAAAAACAATCAAACAGTATTAACTTACACAAGAACAGGTATGAAATGAGTCAAATACTTAACTTAAATAATTAACTATAATCCTAAATCTTAAGTCAGAGAAACCAGATTGGGCATTTTTAATCTCCCTTTGTAACGTGTTCCCTGTGTCTGAGGCAGAGGAATAAAAAGCTTTCTTTCCCAGTTTAGTCTTCAGACTAGGCATTGTGAGACGCGTCCTGTGATCTAAGGTTATGATTAGATGACGGATTCTGAGAAACATACAAAGGTATAGAGGCTATTTATATAGAAAAGCTTTATAAACATAAATATACCAAAGACCCAGTCGACACATGCAGAGTGAGGGCCAACCCACAATAGAATACAACAAACAATGGCGGGTTAGTGGTTTTAGATTCAGAGCACTGTGATGAACAGTGTCCAGCCTATGAGGATATTGTGCAGGAGGATGCATATACAGTATATCACCTCTTTTATCACATCAGTTAATGGATGAGGATGTTTCTTAGTGCTGTGCACCTATTTACTTGGTATGCAATCTGACCTGAACATTGTTTTGCAGCTGTGTTTGACTGCTGCCAAATCATTTGGTTTACTGAGGGTGTGACGTTGTGACACGTTTACATGTGACTTTACTGCAGGTTCGGTTATAAACATGTTGGTACAGTTGAGCTAAGCAAGTGACAAGCCTTATTTATTCCATGCACTGTTAATAACATGACTCATAAATGTCTTGCCAAAAGAACACTTCACCTGTATGCCTGATACATGCCTAATCACAAAGTTTTGGGCCTTTCTGTTATCCTGGATTGTTTATTTACTTGGTGTTTAGAGAACAATTGTGTAACACCAACAGTGACTCACGGTTTTCTTTAAATTGGGCAAATATTGTGGGCTGAGGGATACTTTGAGCACCATGTACTGTAAGCAAGTCTGTTGCCCTGAGGTATGGAGCTGCACCCTTAATGTAACAATACCTGGGGTTGTGCAAGGAAAGGTAGGCCCAGCTGGTTCTGTTGGGTTGGGTGACATTTAGTCACAGGCTAACTGTTGTTTAGTAAGATGCACCATGCAAAACCCATTGTTCTGGCATTATCACATTTTAAATGTCACTTTGTTTTTCTGTCGGAGCAGTTTGCAACCTCATACACACTACAGTTTCTCTATCCCCAGTGTCTTACCACTGTAATTAACCCCTCACTAAATTGTTGATTATGTGCTTAAAATCTTGTGTTTGCTTCAGGACCTGGTTGTATTACTTGTCAATCACTAGTCAATCACAAGTAATATTGCACTTTTTATAATTACACTTATGGAAGCATATGACATTTACTGTAAAATTAATGTCATCCAAAACGTCCATGGCTAAATAATATATATGCTTAAACTAATTTATTCAAACTTGATTTCCAGTTGTTGTTTGTTGGTGTCTCCAACTGTATCCAGCTCAGAGTGACTGTACGTGAGTTGGTGAACCTGAGATGGGAAACTGATGTTTTTGGTTGGTTTTGGTCATTTGTGAATATATTCACACTTTAATGTGTGGATGATGAATTCATCACTGGAAATCAGATGCTACTGGAATGAATTCAGTAATGAAAGAGTAGAGCCACAATTTAGTTTAATCCGGTGAAGCTGTAAATATTAATGTGGGACAAATTAATTTTTTTTTAAATATAGATTTGCTGCATTGCAGTTGTATGCCTCCACTAACCATAATCTCCTTAGACATAACCTGTGATTAGACAGGTTATGTCTAAGCAAGGGTGAAGCTCCTTGATGAGGCTAAGCAGTGAAACATTTTCACCTAATAAGAAGGAAGTCCAGTTGCCATGACTCAAGATACTTATTCTGCACTCATTAGTTATCGCATAAAATTCACCTAAAGCTTTTAATGTTGTGGTGGGCACGAGTCAGTGTGGGTACTCCATACACAGAAAACTGGAAAAATACAGCAAAATGTGCAGCATTGAATTTTTCTCATGTTAACCTCTGCTGGCTAATTGGTCTGCAACCCAGTAATAGTCTAAAGAGTCTTCTAGGTTAAAATTCAGTGTACAGTTTTTGGACACTGTTTCTGTTTTACATTTAAAAGTCTTGCTCAATCACATTTCAACACATAGATTTTTAAACAAAAATGCTGGTTTAATATGTTGACTATAAATAAATGTTACTTTAACTAGCTGGAAACCTTTCCCAACATAAATGTTTGTTGAAGAAAACCTGCCAGGAAGCAGGTTAGATGCTACCCCAAAAAACTGAAGTGTTTTCCCTAATTACCTTTCTGAAAGACACCTACGCTTTCAAATTTCCTGACACACTGTATATGTTTTCACAGTAGCAGCTGTTGTAATAGGTATAATATAATAAATGGGATTGGAGCTAATTAAAACAGTTGTATATGGGAATATTTTATGATGGTTTCAGTGTAGTTGTGTGTGAATGAAAGCATTTCTGCAGGTGAAGAAACAGTAACAGGACACTTACAACCAATTAATTATGTCTTGATTTTAAAATGCATGTAAAAAAAAAAAATCATAAAATGGGATTGCTAGAGACAAATTGCAGAAGGTGCTAGACTCTTACTCTCTCTTATCATTTTGACTTGTGGCACTACTGACCTTGAAGATAGATCAGAGGGTTTTTGAGTGTTTTAGTCAAAGCACTATGGGCACAAACCACAATCTGCTGTATATCGTCTACTTCCATAAATCTTTATGGGTCCAAACAGTAGAGTCAGAGATAGTAGCTTTTTCTCGCCATTTATCTGTGGAAAGAGACGTTGTTCGTCATTTTTGTAGTGAAATTAAAACCATTATACATTATACATGGTCATCATTCATGATAAAGTTAAATCATAATGTGACTGAAAGGCTAGCTGGTCAAGTGACAGGTAAACTAGTTTTCTGGAAAACACCCCTGATGTGTGAAGTTTCCTCCATGTTGTTGATCTTACTCCACGTGTATCAGCCATGTCCTGCCCACTGCTTAGCCATTGTGAATCTGGTGCTGCTATCCTGTTATGAAGTGATGTCATGCTGAGAATAACTTTGAAAGTGTTGCCCAACACTGATTTTCAAATGCAATTTTGGCACCCTCTACAGGTTGATGATGTCAAGAGGGCCGTGACTTTCTCTTTGGGATTGCAGACTTAGATCTCAGCAGACATGAGTTTTAAATTTAGTGTCAGCATAGAGGGTATAGTCAGCATTGTATGCTAATCCTAATTCTGGCCTGTGTGCGAACTTCAACTCTAAATCCTGATAATGATTACATTCATTCAAGGAACTTGGAGAAGTGGTCAAAATACTTGGTGTGTGGAGAGTGTGTCTAGGAAGAAGTTGTCCAAAATCTTGAGCGTCTGGCCTGCTTCACTGACCCGAAGACCTGCGTGAAGATTCTAGAAGTTAATGGACCATTCAGACACTGTCATGGCAAAGTGGACCCATCCAGCTTTTACAAGCGCTGCGTCAGTGACCTGTGTCTTCATGGAGGTCTCCAGCCTCTGCTATGTCACTCCCTGGCAGAGTATACAGCTGTCTGCGTTTCCCACAGGGCTACAGTTTATGAGTGGATGATTCCTGGGTTCTGCTGTGAGCATTAATGTGTTCCCAGCTCTGTTGTTCAAGCGAATTAAATTAATATCCCTTACAATTTTAACTGTGCTGTTTGGAGTTCAGCATCACTGCACACCATCATGTTTAGATTTTTACTGATATTAAAAACTAGAGTGGTGATTATTTATATACAAATCACATGTTTGCAGAAAACTTGTAAAAGTTTACTCCTTTGTGTATCTATAATAAAATCAATCTCGACAAAAAAAAATATACAGTGTGCTGTGTCTCGCATTATTATTGAGGCCACAGTCTTTCAGTTGCTGTTGGACCACTAGATGGTACTAATGCATCACTGGTCAAGCCTAACCTTTACAACATTTTCATGTCTTCCTGCCCTAAGTGACTGATGTTTCTGTGCATTTCTACAGACTCGCCCTGTTCCTCCAGTATCAGTTACAACATGAGTTCTGCCTCTATTCCCTTCTGCTTCAATTCACAGAATAGCACAGTAGAGATCTTTCCAAACTCTGGGGAGGATTACCTTCATGAAGCAGGTTTAGTTCACACTGACTTTTTCTTCTGGATGTTTTTTTACCATAGGGAATACCTCAAGACAGGAAGTGTCTAAATGCGAACAAAACTGTTGATGTTATGCTTGGAGACAAACAAGTTGTTGCAATGTTGTCGGTTGAGACGACGAGGATTTTAAGCATCTTAGGAATGTTTAAGGTGTCACCGTAAACCTAAAGTGACAAACTGCTCTGTTGCTGAATCCCATTACAAAACATCAAATGGACAGACATTTCAATTTCATTGTTTCTGTAACAACGCACGGACGTAGATGTGCACTCCCAAAAAACTGGTTATTGACCCTTGTTTATTATCTGCATGAGGCAACCATAGTGAGGGTAGGCAGATCTACCTGCAAGTCAATAATATATAATATAATAATATATTTTAACGGAACAGATGCAACGTGTAAGGAGGAGGCTGGATTGATGGTTAACCTCTGGACAAATTACACAGACTGTGGTAAAAGCATAGTACATAACTAAACAAGGTTTGAATTGAGTGATGCAGTAAAATATTTTGCTGAAGAGTGACTGCAACATGCGTTGTTTAACAGCCAGGATACCAATGACTGCTCCTCACAGTGTCGTGTGATCAGTCAGGTACTGCTCTACCCAAGGGACTGCGAGGAAGATTTCCAGTGTGATACTGGACACCCTTATGACAAGGCATCCTGTGTACAAGCAGAGTAAAGTGGCTGCATACAGAGTGTAAAAGTCTTCATGAAAAGTCTTAATTTGACTTGTCTTGCACTTTTACTTGTTCAAAAGTATTCAAAATGAGCTCAATAAACACAGTTAAGTCCTCTAAATCTCTACTGTTAACAGCATCTGTGAGCTATATCCTCTGCATTGACAGTGATGTTACAAGTTTATGGGTTCATCATCAAGCACAGGTGGTTGTGGAAACAGCAGCATACATACAAGCAAGTATCAGATTCTGAATGCAATGCTGCTTTGGCTGTACTGTCATCCATCTTCAACTGGAATTCCATAGTTATTGTTACACAGGACCCAGTGGCAGGTTCCCTCGCCATTAAAACATGGAGCTTGCTCAGATATTCCAGCCTTTAGGGTTCATTACTGTTGCACTGACTGTAAGGTGAAACTGGATGTTGTGACCTTGCGTCAAAACTCTGTGTCTGATCTTGTGTGTGGTTACAGGAGACAGCATATAATGATCATGGATCTTAATGGTCCCCTGGCCCACTGTCATGTCCACATTACATACACAACATACTCTAACCACGCAGGCCTTACTTCTGCCGCTGTGTAGCAAATTCCTGTTTTCTGAGTCTAACCCTACTCAGCAATATGCAATTCCATTGCATCTTTTGTTGCTGTGTGCCAAGCGTCTCAGCTGCGCAGTAGGCAGTGGAGGAATGATGCATTCTATGGTCAGTATATGGCTCAGTCTTAAAATGCATATGTGTGCTAGAGTCATATTCAGCAGCATTACAGACTATAAGGAGACCTATGGCACCATGGATAGGGAGACTGTGGTTCACTCTAAATGATTTGTTTTTTGCCACCAGGGCTCCAGTGTTGTGGCAGCAGCAGCCAAATGGGAGTGATACCAGCTCATCACATGTTTGGCTCTACTCAAACCTGGTTCTTGCATTTTCAGAATCAAGCTATAAATACAAGCTTAATACAGATGGAAATATTGTGCACATTGTCAAGGGAATATGTTATTTGCAAATTAAAGTTCACACATTTCACTGCAGAATATTTCCCTATTTGCTTTTTAGATGGATGAGTATGAATTGTACGTTGAGAATTGTACATGCTTGTGCCACCCTTTGGTGTGATGATAAGTGGAAGACTGGCTGCATCTGGGACAGCAGTGTGCTCTGAAGAAAGGTTTCTGGGGCTGGCATGATACAATGAAGTTCGTGAACACTGGGGCAGCCTCCAAATTTCCCCACTGAGTGGGCAGCAGCTGAGTTTGGAACCTGAGGTATCATATCAGTTGCCACACAAGAAGAAATGGTAAATTGCATAACTCCAATAAGAAATTTCATACCCATAAAAAGAAACTAAAATATTAGTTTTTGTGTGACTGTTAAATGGTAAAAAAAGAGTCAATTTCAGGCAAATGGGATTAGTGTCGCCTTGGTGAAAGTTAAGGTCGGGTAAATTGTGTGGTCACTGTCGGTGAGGCATGTTTGAGGCATATTTTTAAAACTGACAATATTCTCTCAGTGACTTCGCTGGATGATGACTTACCTTTTTGACTGCCCTGTGTAATGTGTTGTTGTTACTGTTGTTGAATTGCTGTTATTGTATATATGTTATAAAATCACAGTTCAAGGCAAGCTATGTATACCTTTGTCATATACTTTACATAATGCTGGTAGCATTCTTATCAGTTAACACTATACAGTACACCTTTTTTAAATAAGGTTGTCTCAGGTCAGTGTTGACTATGATCCAACAAAAAAGTAATGAGACCACACCTTTATCTAAATCCACAATGTCAGTAAATCAGGCTTACTGTTGCCCTGCCCAAGGGCTTCTGACCAAATGACAGCAATTAAATGTTTGAGTTTTTTTACTCACTATTTAAAAAAAATCTAATGCAAACTCTAGATGGCCAAGTTATATTTACAATTAGTCTATTGCAAACTATTATTGCACCCTCCAGTAGATGATATCTGTTCTTGTTTAACATACAAAACCAACAGAAGCCACCCATTTAGCACAACAACTGCCACTCATAGAAATGTTATTTTAATGAAGACTCAAATGTTGAGTACCATGAAATTATCCACCCATTTTGCAAGCTTTGCAAGGGACACCATATAAACAGAAATTGTAATTTGAGTAGTGCATATACATTGCACAATGTTTTTGCTAATGAATGGAAAAAAAAGACTAACGAGGAGGTGGAATAACATCTAAAACTAAAGCAAAATAATTGAGATTACAGAGAATAAAATTAAAGGTTTTAGCAAAATATATAGCATAATGTATATTTAGCCTTAGCACTAGCTGATTTATTTCAGTAGGAAATGCTTGGTATATGCCTAGAATAAATGCATGTTTAGAAACATGTAGGTGTTCTGTGTGTTCTGTGATGTGTGATATCAATCTGACACAAATAGTTTCTCCATTTTATTTTAGATTTCTGACATCCAGACCTATTATCAAACTAGGCTGTTAGATGTCTGCTTAGACGGGTCTTGGGTAACTTTGAAGATAAGTTATGATTTCGGTCTTATCACATTCTTGCCTTGCCCAGTGTAAAATGGATAATATTATTTGGTTACACCAGAATATACAGTACATCTGAATGTGGGTGAATAATCAAATTGACCTATATGTGCCTAGTGTTATAGATCCAATGTCAGGAATTCCCACTGATTAAATAGAAAAAAAACTGGGTCATGTTAAATAAGCATAACTGAGAACTAATAATAGCACAATTAATATATTAATGTTTTACTCAAATGCCCTTTTCAGTTTACTGTAAATTTTCAATTTATGGGAAAAGCAGAAAGAAGGTTTCTAGAAAACGTTGACTGCATTAGTAGAAGCGATCTTCCCTTGAAACGTGCAATTTAGTATAACCCACACCTACATTTTTTAATATTACACCAATACAGTATATTAAAAAGGTCATGCAGGAATTATAGGCAGATTCATGGGAATACCATAAACGACAGGATGTTACTGGGTGTGTGATTAAAGTGAAAGGTTATCCATCTCAGACATGTAGTTGTTATTGCACCTTACACCTATGCAAACATACAGGAGTCACTGCCAAGTTCTGCCTTAATTTGTTTTAGAGGAAGGGTATTTTTCTTTCGAAGTCCTGTTGGGATTTAGGATTTTGATTGGTTGTGTTTTTTGTTCAGAGGATATATAAAGGTTGGAACTGTAGAAAATCATTACACTTTGCTCCTAGCAGGTAAGCTGGAGATTTTGTGACGAGTGTTTAGTCAAATTATATTAAAATGCATTTATATTACTAAAATAATACATATTTTATTCTCTTTCAGCTATGGGTCCTCTATTGCTGTTTTGTGCTATGTGGGCTTTGCTCATCTGTAAGTACATTTTTGTCATATTCTCATTTTCCTTATTTTTTAGGTGTAGCAGAACATAATTTAATGTTACTCATTTTGATTTCAATATAATACTGTACCTCCATGCTTGTCATTTTAAAGGTTTGTCATGGTTTTAAACTGTGTTAATGAAACTGAACATAGCAGTGATTAAAAGTATTAAATTCTGGGAAATATTTATTTTATAATATATATATATATATATATATATATATTTATCTCTCAAGATTTGAGGCAGCCATTAATAACTATTAGGCCTAACTAAATGTGCTCAGCTTAATTAATCAATCAATCACATTGCTCAACAATTGTCAAACCATAGAACTTCAGAATTCTCAGGCATGAAGCCAAGTCATTGCTCAGTTTGCAGCAAGTTATCCAGATTGTAAACCAAATCAGTTGAGAGCATTGTTGTGTAGCCATACCAGGTGCTTGTGTGAATGAAGCAGAATGTTAAACAGGTGAATAATTTGAGAGTGCAGCACATAAAGGATAGACATCTAAATTGAAATTTTCTTTTGCTGGGAATAGTATTTACCTTCGGCTGCCATTGAGTTTGAACTATTATACTGAATGGTTGAAACAGGAGTATAATCTAAATCCCCACAGGCCTTGAGTTTGCCCAGAAAATGTTCTTTTCACAGCAAAGGCGCATATTTCTATTATGCAATTATATGTCTGTGAAAGTGACTTATTGAGTGTTGCTGAAAAGCAGTCAAGTGACTATTCCTCTGTCTAAATCTCTCAAAATGGTTATCAAGAGAAAAGCAATCCATCCTTTATAGACCTACATTCACAACTGATGTTTAACTTAACTTAAATTAACTTCCTTTAAATGCCTTTGCACAAATTGTCTCTTTCAGATTAGAACAGCATCTAACCTCCATGCTTTAGTTAACTTGAAAATAAGTGTTTTTCTTTCTGATTCATTGTTCTTTCGCCTCTGTCAGGTCCAAGTAGTGCTGGATGGGCAGGGAAGGACTTTGCCCTATCATTCATGCAGAATTATGCTCCAAATTATGATAATCCTCGCTTTGAGCTCTTCATCACCGCCGTTCAGGCCAATGCCAAAGTAACAGTGCAAGTTCCTTCCTTAAACTTCAAGCAAGAGAAAACTCTAAATGCTGGAGAAGGGGTTACTGTCTGCCTCCCTACTACTGTTGAGATGTATGGCAGCCAGAGGTCTCCCAACACAGTACGCATTGAAGCTTCAGCAGATGTGACTGTAACTTCATTCAGCTACAAGCTGTACACAGCAGATACCTCATTGGTGTATCCAACCACAGAATGGGGTACAGAGTATTTCATCTTTACACCTGCTGGATCACCGTATGGCTCCTTTAAAGAGTTTGCTGTGACAAATGGAAAAGAGAGCAACAAAGTAGTGATCTTCCCAAAAGGATCAATCAATTTTCAGGGCCGTGTCTATGAGAGTGGTAGCCAGATTGTGATAGATCTCCTGCCGTATGAGAGTGTCCAGCTCCAGAGCACGTATGAACTTTCTGGCACTAGAGTTACCTCCCAGCATCCTGTTGCTGTGTTCACAGGTCACACTTGCACCTGGCAATTTTCAAAATGTAACCATGTCTATGAGCAGCTACTACCAGTCAGCAGCTGGGGATCCAGTTTCATCGTGCCTCCCCTGAGCTTCCAGAAACAATATGACAGCGTCTACATCCAGGCCTCCCAGTCCACCCGAGTCACTGTCCAATATGGCAACCACGGAGATGTTTTGACTTTGACCAGTGGGCAAACAGTGGAACTCCGCTACCACGACCCTGAAATACTGTCTATTCAATCTGATCATGGTATCCAGGTCCTCCTGCTCTTCAATGGTGTCACAATAGGCTTGGTCCTATACAATGACCCCTTCTTGATGACCATCCTGTCCACAGACCGCTTCTGCTCCTCTTATTCACTAGAGGGCCTGCAGGGCTTTGAAAATCAAGTCCTCATTGTGGCACAGACCAATGCAATGGCAGAGCTGCGTTTTGATGGCACAAACCTGCCCAGTAACATCCAGTGGAAAAAGGTTGCAGGGACAGATTATTCTTGGGCGGCAATGCCATACAAATACATATATGACAACAACAGGCACACTGTGTCCAGCTCTGGTTCCCGCTTTGCTGTCTACAGTATTGGAGTTAGTCAGATGAATGGTTATGGTGCCCCAGCACAATGTATACGACCAGGTAAAGTGCACACATTGTAGCTGTCTGAGAATTTCACCCTAGTTGCAAGACAAACAAGATAAATATGTTTCATTTTGATATAAATTAACTAGAATGATGTGTGCACTGCCTTTGTATTCTTTATGACTTTCTAGGAAGTGGAGTTTTGACCTGCAGCAGCATCACCTGCAGTGCTAATGAGGTGTGTGAGATGAAGGGAGGGTATCCCTCTTGTGTCCCCAAGCCAGTGGAAAGCAAGCCTGGTATCTGCTGGGCCATGGGAGATCCTCACTACCGTACTTTTGATGGACGATACTATAACTTTATGGGTACATGCACTTATGTGATTGCTAAAAACTGTGGAAAGGATGATCAGCTTCCAGCCTTTGAGGTCCTTGCCCAGAATGAGAACAGAGGAAGTCTCAGGGTGTCCTATGTAGCCCTTGTCACAGTAAAGGTGTATGGTGTCACCATCACAGTAGTTCGGTCTGAGACAGGCCGTGTGAGGGTAAGACTTGTTATTTGTGATAGTAACGTTTAACTCAGTGAATTTATTTCTGTATAACTAATTTTGTTTGTTTTCTTTGGTCCAGATTGACAACACTCTATGGAGTTTGCCAGTAGCCTTGAACAACAACAAGCTGAATTTGTTTCAGAGCGGACGCTCTGTGGTCATTGAAACTGATTTTGGTCTGACTGTTCGTTATGATTGGGAACACTATCTTGTGATCACTCTGACCAGCACTTATGCTGGTAAGACTTGTGGTCTCTGTGGCAACTTCAATGGCAACCCCAATGATGATTTCACTACGCCCTTAGGCACCCAGGCAGATGGGGTTGTTGCCTTTGGTAGCACCTGGAAGGTACCAGGGCTGGTGAAAGATGAACTGTGTAGAGATGAGTGTGTGGGCGAGTGTGAGCGCTGTGATCACAGCCTGATTAAGATATGGGAGGGTAACTTGTTTTGTGGACTCATCACACTTATAATAAACGGACCATTCAGCAAATGTCATGCTGTCATTGACCCACAAGCATACCTGGAGAACTGTAAATATGATGTATGCATGGGAGGTGGCCTTCGACATTTCCTTTGCAAGTCACTGGAGACTTACACTGATGCATGCCAGCTTGCTGGGATCCAGGTACAAGAGTGGAGAAACATTGCACAATGTCGTAAGTAATGTTTGCTCAAATAATCACTAGAATAAGACACATTTTTGTTTGCTTTTTTATGCATTTAACACGATCTATTCTCTTTTTTCTAAAGCTCCTAATTGTCCAGCTAACAGTCATTACGAACTCTGTGGCACTGCCTGTCCTGCCACTTGTTCTGATCCTAATGCTCCATCCAAATGCAAACGCCCCTGTGTGGAAACCTGCACCTGTAACACAGGCTTTGTTTTGAGTGGAGGTCAGTGTGTGTCTACCGCTCAGTGTGGTTGCACCTATGAAGGTCGGACCATCCCTGCTGGGGAGTCATTTTGGGCTGACCAGGGCTGTCAGCAATGGTGCACATGCGTTGCTGGGAGTGGACGTGTGGAGTGCAAGGATAAACGCTGTGGAGCAGGCCAACAGTGTCAGCTGGTTGAGGGGATACGAAAGTGCCAAGCAGTCTCATACAGCACCTGCCAGGCTACAGGTGACCCCCATTATGTGACCTTTGACAACTGGAGGTTTGACTTTCAGGGCACATGTGTGTACCAACTAGCTGGACTCTGCTCCAAGAACCCAGACTTAGTGCCCTTTGAAGTGCTGGTGCAGAATGATCACAGAGGCAGCAAGGTGGTAGCGTACACCAAGTTAGTAGAGGTCAAGGTGTACGGCCTCAGCATTGTTATTTCTAAGACAAACCAAGGCCTGATTTTGGTAAGTACGATGTCGTGTACAGTATAAGAAATTCTGTGAGATACTAGGTTTAATATTTAATGTGAGTGTTTAAAAATGTGATCTTCTTGTGTGTTCTTCTCTAGGTAAATGGTGAGCTGGTCAACCTGCCAGTCACTCTGGCTGAAGGAAAGGTATCTGTGTTTAAGAGTGGCTGGTATGCTGTTATCACCACAAACTTTGACCTTAAAGTATCTTTCAACTGGGAAAGTGCTGTGTTTGTAACACTTCCAAGCAGCTACATGGGAGCTGTTTGCGGACTCTGTGGCAATTACAATGGCAAACCTCAGGATGATCTGATTCCAAAGAATGGTGACAAACCTGTCTCACCAGCAGATTTTGGAAGCAGCTGGAAAGTGGCTGAGATCCCGGGATGTGTCGAAGGTTGTAAGGGAGTGTGTCCTGATTGTGATATTACGCAGAAGGTTCTGTATGAAAAGAATGAATTCTGTGGTATAATGAGGGACCCGAAAGGGCCCTTCCGTGACTGCCATGCTAAGGTGGATCCAAATGGCTTCTTTCAAGACTGTGTTTACGATGTTTGCCTCTACAACGGTAGAAAGGACGTACTGTGTCAGGCTATTACAGCATACACATCTGCCTGCCAGTCCGCAGATGCCAAGGTGTACAGCTGGAGAACCAGTCAGTTCTGCGGTGAGAAATCCATTCAATTTAATTTAATAATTTATATAAAAGTAAACATTATTTACTGTAAGTGTATAAAGTATAACAATAATATTTCAAAAATATCATGGATGCAATGTGCCATTGCATAGAACATTTGCTAAAAGTCTAGCTTATGTATAGGCTACTTCAATATGTGTTTCTACCTTATCTGGGATTGTATTTAACTTACTAACTCTGTCATCTAAAATGAAGTGTAAATTTAAATCACATCATTTATGTCTATTGTCTACAGCGGTAAAATGTCCAGTCAACAGCCACTACGAAGTTTGTGCCACTGCCTGTCCTGCCTCTTGCCAGAGTCTGGTTCCTCCTCAAGGCTGCAAGGCTCAATGTAAGGAGGGTTGCTCCTGCGATGAGGGGTACATCACCAGTGGAGATAGCTGCGTTCCCTTCTCACAATGCGGCTGCCTCTACCATGACCGCTACTACCAAATAGGTCAAGTGTTTTATCCAAATGGGCAGTGTGAAGAGGAATGCAACTGCACACAAAATGGAGAAGTAATGAAACTAGCTGATATGTATGTGAACAAAAACTGTTAGTGTGTTTTTTCCATCATTCAATTTTTATAACACGTTTGTTTTGATGTTTTTTTTTTACAGGTTGTGTGCAAAAAGTTTGCTTGTGGCCCTAATGAGGAGTGTAAAGTAGAGAATGGAATCCAAAAATGTCACCCAGTTGGGACGGGTGTGTGCTCTGCCTCTGGCGACCCACATTACCGCTCTTACGATGGGCGAACATTTGATTTCCAGGGCACCTGCACCTACACACTCTCCAAGGGCTGTGGACTGGAAGGCACCCACCTGGTAGCCTTTTCTGTTGAGGTGGAGAATGTGCAGTGGAACACGATATCAAACAACAAAATTGTGGCTGTCACTAAGCTGGTTGCTGTGGAAGTCTATGGGTTCACCATCATCATGAGGAACAATATGTTGGGAGTCCTGGTGAGGAAGAGTTTACTTTCACATTTAAATAAGATCCATATCCAAATGGTAGAAATACCTCAAATATGTAAAATTATTTTGAAAATGTATTTAATATATTTCATGTGCCTTTTTAAGGTAAATGGAGTGTTTAACTACCTTCCTCTGAATCTAAAAAATGGAGCAGTGCTGATCTCTCAAGAAGGCAGGCAATACGTTATTGCAACAAATTTCGGACTGGTTGTCACGTATGACCTGGTCTACCACGTGACAGTCACAATACCTGGCAATTACCGTGATAAGGTCTGTGGCCTGTGTGGCAACTTCAACGGTAACCAAAATGATGATTTTCAGATGCCTGAACGCCAGCTCGCCAACAATGTGAATGTGTTTGGAAAATCGTGGAAGGTCAACATTCCCAATGTGGTGTGCGAAAATGGATGTGAAGGGGACAACTGTCCTAAATGTGACCCAGCTCCCAAGGCTGCGTTTTCAAAGCCCGCTTCCTGTGGTATTATTACAGCACCACAAGGTCCTTTTGCAGTGTGCCATAGTAAACTGGCTCCACAGCCATACTTTGATAACTGTCTGTTTGATGTGTGCGCTTCCAATGGTGATGAAAAGGTGCTATGTGACAGCGTAGCAGCCTACGCCTTCAACTGTCACATGGCAGGAGTGGACATCAAAAACTGGAGGACAGCTTCATTCTGTCGTGAGTGACAAAGAGACACAGTTTATGTTTTCCTCTTCTTCTGGTTTGCTGTACTATAAACTGAACTATAAAAATTATAAGAATAGGTTTCACTATTTTTTTTCTGTATTGCAATATTCTATTTCAGCTATGAAATGCCCAGCCAACAGTCACTATGAGGTGTGTGCACAGGCCTGCTCTTCATCTTGCCCAGGCCTCACACAAATAGTAAAGTGCTCCAGCTGTACAGAAGGGTGTGAATGTGATACAGGCTTTTTATTCAATGGACAGACATGTGTTAAAGAGACAGAGTGTGGATGCTATGAAAATGGAAAAACCTACAAGGTAACATGTAATACAAAAAAGCAATTTCATATGTAATGAACAGTTTTATTAATACAAGGGCTTTAGCCAATGTTCAGGCTCACGTGGAATAATTTTCTGTTTAATTTTTTCACATATGTACTGTAGCAAAATGTTAGAAAATCGTGTTTCTTGATAAGGTAGAATAAGGATGGAATAATGTGGGCCCTGCTCTAACCTTTACTTCCCTTTTCCTCCTGTCCCCAGCCTGGTGAGGTTGTGTACGAAGATGACTGTAACAAAAAGTGCACCTGTAATTCTACAGGCCTTGTCTGTGAAAAGTACTCCTGTCCTCAAAGCACCAAATGCATGGTAAAGAAAGAAATCAGGGCGTGCTACAACACAGGCAAGACAAATAACTCTCATTGTATTAAATATTTTGAACCATTTTTGACAGTAACAGTCAATTTTCCTTAGGTTTTTTGTAGATAGATTTGAGATAAATGAAAATGTTCCTTGTTAATGTCCCTCCCTGCATTTTTCCTGTATAGATCCTTGCAAAGATGCCAATTGTCGTGTCAAAGAGACGTGCCGTGTTGAGAATGGTGAAGCTGTCTGCATCCCCCAGTACACAGGCACCTGTTGGGCCTGGGGTGACCCTCACTACCACACTTTTGATGGTTACAATTTTGACTTCCAGGGTACCTGCAAGTATGTCATTTCTAAGACCTGCGGTAACCTAGATGGACTCGTGCCATTCTCAATCAGTGAGAGAAACGATAACCGAGGATCCACAGCAGTTTCCTATGTCAGGGAGGTATATGTGTCTGTATATGGATACTCCATCATAATTGGCAAAAACCAGAATGGTAAAGTCACGGTAAGATTTTAGTTTCTCATTCAGTGTGTTCTCATTTTCTCGTTTCAGTGACCTGTAATAAATTAAAGGTTCATTAAAATTGTAATTTTGGAATTTAAAGTGTACAATATAATACATATTGTTGATCTACTTCCTTCAGGTGGATGGACAGTTGCTGAATCTTCCTGTAAAACTAGGTGATGGTAAAGTGTCAGTGTTTCAAAGTGGTGCCAGTGCAGTGGTGGAGACAAACTTTGGCCTGAATGTCTACTATGACTGGAACTGGGAACTAATCATTAAGCTGCCCAGCAGCTACTATGGGAGTGTTTGTGGTCTTTGTGGAAATTTCAATGGTAACAACGGTGATGAGCTTCAGAATCCAGCTGGGAAAACAGTTTCCTCTGTGATAGAGTGGGGCAAGAGCTGGCAAACACCTGACCAGGACAAGGATTATCCTTGCTGGGATACATGTGAGAAAAACTGCCCTACCTGTGATGGTAACCTGGTTAAGCTCTATGAGACTCAGGCTTCCTGTGGGGCCCTTGCTGCCAAGACCAACGGTGTGTTCCAGCAATGTCATGAAAAAGTAGACCCCCAGGTCTTCATGAACAGCTGTGTGTATGATGTGTGTTTGAATAAGGGAGACAAGAAGATGATGTGCCAGGCGTTGGCCTCCTACAATAAACAGTGTCGTGAGAAAGGAGTAATAATCAAAGACTGGAGGAAAACATTTGACTGTCGTGAGTACTTGTCAGAAGCTTTTTTGGTCAATATTTCAATGAACTATGTACCTTTTTGTGGTTAACGCCTTTTAAACTTAATTTCTATCCAGCAATGAACTGCCAGCCTCACAGCCACTATGAAGACTGTGCCAGTCCATGCCAGCCATCTTGCCCATTCCCTGATCAAAAGCAGACCTGCAGCAGTGTCTGTGTTGAGAGCTGTGTGTGTGATACAGGTTATGTCCTCAGTGCCGGTGTCTGTGTACCTGCTAAAACCTGTGGTTGTTCATATCAGGGCCGCTATTATAAGCCAGGCCAGAAATTCTGGGCTGATGAGGCTTGTGGTCGTCTGTGTGAGTGTGATGCCACCCTGGGGATGGTGACATGCCGCGAGGCATCCTGCTCTGCCAATGAAAGGTGTACTGTAGAGAATGGAGAGCGTTCTTGCCAACCCATCAGTCACGCCACATGTACAGCCTCAGGTGACCCACACTACCGCACTTTTGATGGCCACAAGTATGACTTCCAAGGCACATGTGTATATCAGCTGGTGGGACTGTGCTCTCAACAGCCTGGGCTAGTCCCGTTTAAGGTGACTGTGCAGAATGACCACCGAGGAAGCATGGCTGTGTCATACACTAAGACTGTCACATTTTCCATATACAACATCACCCTCACCATCAGCAGAGAATACCCCTACAGGGTCCTGGTAAGTTTAGATGTAGAAATATGGATAATGGTGAAGCATATAGATGATTGAATAAAAGATTAAATAAGTAATCAGGCACTTTTGTGGAATTCTGGAGAGAGAAGAAATAGGGCAGAAATGTTGTTACAGTAACTGAAATAAAAACAGAACAGAGCCTCATTCAAATGGTAATGCATAATGTCATTGTGCTAATTCTGACATCCCTTCCCATTCTCTTCTGCATATATATACTGTATTTAATTGCATATTCAAATTTTAATCCAGGCAGACTAAATTAAACTAAGACTTAACTGCACATTAGAATGGATTAGCAAGGACCACAGAATTAATAAATCTATAATCTCCTAAAATATTCCTCCCTCCCTTGTTTTCCGCTCTTCAGCTCAATGGGCAGCTTGCTTCATTGCCATTGGATTACAATAATGAGCTGGTTGTGTTTCTCAGTGGTCAGACCGCTGTAATAGAAACAGCTGCTGGTGTCACTGTGACCTTTGACTGGCAGAGCACGGTGAGCGTTACTCTGCCCAGCAACTATCAGGCTGCAGTATGTGGCTTGTGTGGCAATTACAATGGAAAAGCTCAGGATGACCTAATCATGCCAAACGGCCAGAGCGCTCCAGATGGAACCAAGCTTGGGGAGAGCTGGCAGGTGGCCCTTGTACCAGGCTGTTCATCAGTCTGCCAGGGGGCATGGTGCCAGGCCTGTTCAGACTCCCAGAAGAAAGAGTACCAAGCCCAGAAGTACTGTGGCATAATTGCTGACAAGGCAGGGCCTTTCAAAGATTGCCACAGCCGTGTGGATCCTGCTCCTTACCTGGAGGACTGTGTGTATGATGTCTGTCAATATCACGGTCACCAAGGATCAATCTGTGATGCAGTTGGAGTGTATGTCTCTGCCTGTCAGAGCCTAGGAATCACCATTCTGTCTTGGAGAACTGAGACTTTCTGTCGTGAGTTTGTTATCGTGTTCGTTTTTTATTTGTTTTGATATTTCACACTTCTTATTTTAGAATATTTGACCTTGTTCATCCCCCCTCTTTTCATTCTATCCCACAGCAATGGTGTGCCCAACTAACAGCCGTTATTCACTGTGTGCCAAGGGTTGCCCAGCAACCTGTGCTAACTTAGCCTCCCTTGCTACTTGCCGCAGGAGTTGTACAGAAGGCTGTGAGTGTGATGAAGGCTACCTACTGAGTGGGAGTACCTGCGTACCTGTGAGAGACTGTGGTTGTTCATACAATGGTCACTATTACAGAAAAGGAGACATCTTCTACCCTGAAACTGAGTGTGTAGACCAATGCATCTGTGGAGAGAACGGCGCTGTATCTTGCCAAAAGGCCAAGTGCCGCCCAGGAGAAATCTGTAAGCTTGAAAATGGGGTGAAAGGCTGCCACCCTGAGGGGCAAGGCAAGTGTGTGGCTTCTGGTGACCCTCATTACATTTCCTTTGATGGACAGCGGTTTGATTTCCAGGGTACCTGCGTTTATGTATTGGCCAAAGTTTGTGATAATGACAATGGTCAGCTGACGCCATTCACTGTAACTCAGGGAAATGAGAAGTATGGAAATGGAAAAGTGGCTGTTACAAAGTCAGTTGCAGTGGCAGTCTATGATTATATTATTTACATTCAACAGGGGATCTCATGGAAAGTCCTTGTGAGTTAAACAACATTTATCTAAAATAGTTTTGTTTTTGTATGTGTTTATTTCATTTTGAACAAAAGTATCTTTCTGTGATTCCACTTTTCTTCTTTCTCCATTCAGGTGGATGATGAACTTCTAAACCTTCCACTCTCCCTCGACAAAGGGCGGCTCAGAGTTACCCAGGAAGGTCGCAACATAATTGTCAGGACAGACTTTGGACTGACAGTCCTTTATGACACCGTCTATTACGTTGAGGTGATCGTGCCTTCTACATACCAGAGTAAGATGTGTGGTCTTTGTGGAAACTACAACAAGAAGAATGATGACGACTTCATACTTCCTGGTGGCAAACTAACAAACAATGTTGATGACTTTGGGAAGGCATGGGTGGTGGACTTGCCTGGGTATGTGTGTGGAGGCTGTGGAGGTCAGTGCCCAGTATGTGAGCAGGCCATGGCTACTTTGTACGGAAAACCAGACTCCTGTGGCATCATAAGTGCACCTAATGGGCCATTCAAAGCCTGCCACAGTACAATTGACCCAGCAGTATATGTCTCTCATTGTGTGTTTGATGTTTGTGCAATGGATGGCAACAAAGATACTCTGTGTAACAGTGTGCAGGCATATGCTTTAGCCTGCCAGAGTGCAGGAGTTCAAATTCAGCCATGGAGGAGCGCCTCCTTCTGCCGTAAGTTACACATAACTGAAGCTGAAGAATTATCCATTTTTTCTATGTTTTGTATTTAAGGCGCACATACAGATGCTAACAAATGGGTCCTTCTCTTGTAGCTGCTTCCTGTCCTCCAAATAGTCACTATGAGGTGTGCGCTGACACCTGTGGCGCGACCTGTGCCAGCTTTATTTACCCATCATCCTGTTCTGAAAGCTGTTTCGAAGGATGCCAGTGTGATGCCGGCTTTGTATTTGATGGTGTCAGGTGTGTTCCCTTGGAAAACTGTGGATGCGTGTACAATGGGAAATATCTGACGGTAAGACAGAGATTTTACATTGTTTACAAACATAGTAAATGTACTACAGTTGAAAGTCTGGCTTGCAATAATAGTCAGTATATCAAAAATATTGTACTTTTATTCTTGTGATGCTTTCACATGTGAATGGAGATGTTCCGCTACACAGTGTTGAAGATAAATGTTAATGCACATGTTTCCAGGTGGGGCAAACATCTGTAGACAAAGACTGTAAGTCCAAGTGTGTGTGCCAGGCTTCCGGTCTGGTGAAGTGTGAAAACCTGTCTTGTGCCAGTGGGGAGGTTTGTGATGTAAGAGACGGGACCAGAGGTTGCCACGTCAAACGCGGCCAGTGTAGCATCAGTCAAGTGGGCCAACTCAACTCCTTTGATGGCATGTCTGGAGCCGTAGGAGCTCAAGGGGCATTTCAAGTGGCTTCTCTGTGTGATGAGACCGCTGAGCTGTGGTTCCGTGTGGTTGCGGATGTCAGGGTCTGCAATAAAGGGATGTCTCCCACTGTCGCCACTGTGTATGTGTTCTTTAAGGAAACCGTTGTCACAGTAAACAGCCAGCAAGTGACCTGGGTAAGAAGAGTTGGGATGGATAAAGAATAGTCTTATGTTTAATCATACTGATATTTTAAAATAGACTTTTTTTTTCTTTTGTGTCAGGACTGATTTTGGTTTTCTTCATGTCATGCAGGTAAATGGCAGGAAAGTGTCTCTTCCCAGCAAAGTGACGAATGAACTATCTGTCAAAGTCTCAGACAGCACTGTGATCATCGAGAAGGCATCTGCTGTGCGGGTCACCTACTCAATTTCACAGGAGGTCAATGTCATTATTGACAGCAGCCTGTCCGGGAAAATGTGTGGTGCCTGTGGCAACTACAATAACAACTCCAAAGATGATATGACGACTGCAGATGGGAAAATCACCACTGATGTGTCTGTGGTTGTCAGCTCCTGGAGTGCTGGAGACTTTTCCAGATGGTGAGTATTTGAAAGACACACTGTAAAATTCCCTCAGAATAAATGTAATGGGCAAAGACACATTGCTGCATTTAGTGCTACGATAATGTCTTTTTCTCCACTTCACGCTCTCATTACCTTGCTCCTGATGTTAGCTTTAATTGTTTTAATAACATAACAACTTTGCCTGCTCACTATGCTTTTAACCTTCAGTTCTAGTTAGAGTTTTAATCTTGAACTCTATCTTGCCCTTTATTATGCAAACTGCAAACTTAATTTGACCACTGAAATAATCAAGTACAGATCAGTGAGAGATGGGACGGTGCTATGGTCATTCAACCGCTCATTCTCTTAACAGCAAGAACTAAACAAGGACTCCACAGAGCCCTTTTAAAAGAATGAGAGTGTGGTTTTTAATTGCATTTGGTCCAATTTAATTAAGAAATGCCAGAGAATCCCCTATGGTAATTACTGATTAAAAAACAGGTGAGGCTGACAGGCATGGCCATCAAAAGCTACCAAGCTTGCAATCCAATCACTGCTTGTCATCCAAGGACACTTAAGACTCATCGGGGTGCAATATTAATTTGAGCCCTTGTCTTTAGTTCTGTGTTCCAGCCTTAAGTCAGTCCCTTAGAGAATTACTTTTTGTATGTTTTTCAGCTACTTTCAGTGTAGTTGTCTTTTTTTCAAGAAACACCACATAAAAAACAACACAAGAAACACCCACCAGAAACAGTGTTGCATGTTTTCATATCAAATATAGATGTGTTACTTATAAAATTTATTGTGCTTGCATGGTTATGACTTATTTTTCAGTACCCCTTGACTGTAGTTTTCATTTGTCTTTCCAGTGGCCTGTAGAGATGTTGGTTTTACTGTGACTGAAAGCATCTGGTATACAGGTAAAGTTGTCTCTCCTCTTCCTGTGAAGTAGTGTTTCCTCATAAATGGAACAGCTGCACAATGTGGCTTACATCCGTGTTTTTTTTTTATCCCCTATTTAACAGGATGAAGATTGCGAAGTTGTTCATCAAAAGTTTTGTGTTTACAGTCATACTTCCTCCTAATACCTCTGGACTTCCTCTTAATTTGTGAAATGGTTTTGTTATTTACTGCTGGTCTGCTTCTCCATTGTTGACTTTGGTGTCATAAAGAAATCGCTCATTCTTGACCAACATCTCCATCTGGTGGTGGAGGAAAATTATAGCATCTCTTTTCCATATAACTGCAGCTGAAAACTGGGAAAAGGTACAAGTGTTTTATGTCTCTTATACTTGTTAAGTGTTGTGTGTTTTACAAAAGGTGTTCTTTTCACTGTTCTGACCAATAAATACATTTTCATTACACCCTATGCTTAGGCTATTTGTAATTTATTCCCAAAGACTTTATGTGTTTTTGCTAGTCTAAATTAGAGATGCATGACTCATAAATAATTAATGTGTGTGATTTCTGCTCCGTCTGCCACAGCTGATGTGAGAAGAGATATTGTGTTGAATTGAGAGTAATATCTGAATTACTTGTCTACTGTCTACAAACTACAACTTCAGGAGAAATGCCCTCGATATCACAGTCTGCACACATTATAACGAAACAGGACCTGCTGCCATAAAAGCCTGGTGAACTCAGATCTGTATTTGTTACTAGCAGACCGAGGAATGTAGTAGTTTGGTGAGATTGTGTTTTCATAGACTGACTGATCTGGTTATGAAAGCACACAAGTGTTCATGGAAACACTTCACTGCACTGACTCACTCTCCAAACCCTGTAAATCACACTATAGCACTACAGGCTCACTGATGCTGTTTGTGTCTTTTATATATGATCTTGGGGGGAAATTATGAATATTGCAATAGTTATGAAATAATGTTTTACTACCAGTGGTGGCACAGAGTCGTATAGGAGGAATACTCTCCTGTCACAGTGCACCACTGTTGCTCTCCTTATGTTGTTTACCTCTGCGCAGGGTAGCTCTGGGTAATTTTTGGGAGTAACTTCAGTGGCTTGGTCCTCAGTCCAGCACCCCGCCCCCCCACACCTCCCACCCCACCTCTCGCTCTCATTCCTGAGACAAGACTGAGGAACAGAGCTTTACTTGGTATTGTCGGACTCTGTATATCGCCTATATCGTCTTCACAGAATGCGACATAGAACAATTTATTTTTAATAAGAGAAATAGTTTGCATTTATGTTTTTCTTATTTAGTTCTTAGCTAAATAACAAGGGGAAAAACGTTGTTGCAAACTCTTCGGCTCACTTCGGTTGGAAAGAATTCGCAATAAAGCGTCTGCGCTACGAGGCTGATGCACGGTGAGTTCATTTAAATGCTCACATTTCTGCCCTTTTAAACTTATTTGCCACATCACTGTGGTTAGAAGTTCACTTACTGCAAATGTGCAGCTTCAGGTTTCCAAAACACATTTGTATCCACAGATGTTTGTCTTGGAGAAAAAATTCCAACCCCCAACTTCCAACTAGATGCCTAAGTGAACATGTGACCATTTAATTACGTCGAGCTGCTGTTTGTGCTGTTCTCATAAATGAACAAGCCCAGTGTTTGTGTGTTTTTTTTCCATATACCGGTGTATTATGGTGGTTACTTAACATTGTTTAGTTGTCACTGTGTTCTACGCCATCTGACAAGTTCAGTAGACTTGTTACGCGTTCACACCAAGCGATGGCAGCAACACCGGAGCAAACTATTTTATGAAATGTTCTTCCACTCTCGAGTTTCTAAATTTTCTGTTTTGCAATATAGCGATATTTCTATTTTGGAGTGTGATACTGAGAGGATTAATCTTCTTCCCAATTACTAAACTGTTACAGAATTGTACATGCATAATCTTCTTTTATTATAATAAAAGATAATCGAGTGTTGCTTTTTGGGCTTCTTGCCTGTCTCTCCATTATATTCCTTTTCATCCCTGAGAAGACTAACAAACGAGATTATTGGATTGATTCCTGTAAAGAGTATCTCACCCTGCATTTCTTTGATTAAACCTGATTGGCAGGTCTATGTTGATTTTGCTCCAGGGGTTGAAGTGTTCGTTTTTCTCCACTCCAGCTCCATGTTCACACCCCCACTCTAGTCATGCATGAATCCCCAGCAGTGTTCTGGGCCAGGGAGGGAAACCTTGGCTCTGCAGATGCAGGCTTTGATCTTTGCGTTGCAAAACATTTTATTCCGTGGCTTAGATTTTCTGCAAACGTAGAGCTAACTGAGTGTCTACCTGAATTATATTTTAGTTATCATGTCTTAGGATATTACTGGTAAACTGTGGCTGTAAAGCTGGCAAACCTGTGACTTCTAATGTCTTTACTCATACAGTGTTGTTAAATTGTTGACCATCTACAACTCATCCAATCATGAGTGGCAGCCTGGTAGTGGAACCTTAGCCTGTAAACATGTGGCTGTAAGAGAATCTCAAAGAATGTCCTAGATAACATATAGACAGAAAACAGCCCCAGGGCTTTCACGCTCCACACATCAACTAGATGAGCCAGCAAAACCAGCCCAAACCCAGTGACCAAATATTAGCTGCAACTCAACACCAGTGCCACCCTGCACCCCTCCATTACCCACCCCCATATTCTGAGGTCCTGAGCCTCAAATAGACCCTCTTCAACTTTACCAGTGTCAGTAGGCCATTCTATTAAGACACTTATCCTCATAATGTAAATGATCCTGTTATGTAACGTCTAGCCAAAGATGCATTTTGTATCCTTTCCAGGAATGGTCTCATTAGTGGGGTACAGTTGTTTTTTTCTGTGTCGCCAGAAGTTTAATGAAACACTTTATTTATTTGAATTGTGGGCAATGTGTGTAACGTATACGAAGTAGTCAAAGACCTCTGCGGCTATTTTTTACTGTGCTTTTGCTTTTACTCTTTTTAACAACATCATAGTAAACTGCAGTTAATGCACATAAGCAAACTGATAAACTGAAGCACTCCTGATATTCTACTTCTCTGTAAAACGACGGTCCTAACAAACCAGTTATTCATTACTTCTCTTTTTATTATATGCTTTTTATTATATGCTTAACAAGGTTTGTTCTTTTTTTATCAACAGGTACAATGGATCTTGTGTTGTTTGTGGCATTCAGCTCCTGGCTGGCTCCTGCACTCGGTGAGCGTCCTTTTCAGTAGATGATTAGTGGTTTGATGTTTCCCCTTCGAAACCAAGTGTGCGCCTGTTGTTCTTCAGTTGCTTGCTCTTTCTTTGTTTAAACTCCCTCCATGCTAAGCACACTGATGTGTCTGTATAACAGGGTCAGCATTTGGCAGGGAAATGTTGGGTAAGTTTCCTGCATTAGAGTGCTCACTGGAAATGCATGGCCTTTTGATACCTTCATTTTTTGGTTTCCGCTGCTCACTTAGTTGGGTCTGGCTGCTTGCCATGCACTCCTTTTGGTTAAATGCATAATACAATGTTATGGTTAGTATTACAGTGAGACTTGTTTCAGCGTAATTTACAGATGATTTTATCATTTTAAGACATTTACATCAGTGTTTTTGCTGTGAGAAAAGGGCATGTCAGAAGAGTGTAAACATTTCCCTCTACTGCACTTTGAATAAGCATTTATTCAAGTTATTTAAACTGCTGCCAAGTTTTCCATTGTTAATGCAGGCTCTGGTCTTTGGTTTGTTTCTCTGTGTGTGCTGCCTGCCATCAGTTGAGCATGATGTTAAGCAGATTTGGCTACACTACATTTTTTTTTTTTCATCTTTTCTGACTCCTTGGTCTGTTAGAGTCAGACCTTCTTTTCAGAGGTTTGTCAGTAACTATGTGGTAAAATGTGGTTTTGCTAAATAGAGGAAGATTCTAACATTAGCATTTACTGCCTGATAATGAGGTCAAAGATAACTGCTCTTTAAACCCATACCCTGCACTAAATGGGACGCAACAACTTGTTATAAGACATTATTGAGTCTAGAAGAGATTCTGCTGTATCATACTCATTTTGACAGTTAATGTCAAGCTAAAAGTGAATCACATATATCTCTGATGGGACAAAAACAATGCCAGATCAGGGCAATATAATATATGTATAACATAGGTTAACAAAGGCATAAAAAGTACAGTCATAATTGTTAGCACTGTTGTATTTTGATATTGTAATAATGTTTCTGAAGTCATTTTATAAATGGGGTGAATTTGATTCTTAATAACCAGTCAAACATGGTATGTGTGACAAAAATGCTGTTGGACTGTGATCTCATCTAAGTCTGATAAATATGAAGAAAGAAAAATCAGGAAAGGGTCAAATTCATTTTAAGAACACCATGCACTTTCACATACAGTAGATACAAGTTGTGGTCTGAAGTTAGAGTGAAATTTGCCGACATGCACTTAAACAACCATGTGAATTTCCTCTAAAGACTAATGGTTGTTCTTTTCTCACAGCTTCAGGAGCGGATGAGGCCCAAGGTGGGTGTTTTGTTTTGTTTTGTTATAATAGAAGCTTAGAAAAGGCTAATTAAAATAAGCTGCATGCACATATAGCCAACAAATAGATTGGTACAGGCACCAAACTGGCTAATGACTAGGTGAATGACAGAGGTCAGTCATAAGACGAGTACTGTCTGAAGCGTGTCAGTGGCTAATTCTGCTTTACATTTGTTCCCTTTCTCTGTTCTCTCCTACCAGACTATGACAGTGCTTTTACGTACGGTGAGTATTAAGCAGATAAATGTGGTCTTCTAATGGCTGAACCTCTACACAGGAAATATCTGGGAGGTTGGGATGGGTTTGCATTTTTCCATTTGTTTGTCAAGCAGTGATGGAAAACATTCACCCTCAAGGACAACCCTGTGGAGTAGTCCCAAGAGAAATACTTCTAATCCTGTCCACTGCTCTGAAGTTCTGATTTTAGTTCATCCTAAACCGCAGAGAGACCACAAAAATGTGAAATGATTACCGCTGGTGTCATACTTCCGTTTTTGGTAGTGTTCTCCATACCCTTATTGAACCATCCAAGTAACTGTCATGCCCTGCTCGGAGGCAACTAAATCAGTTGTTCGCAATCTGTTGACAGTCTGTGTGTAATTATTTCAATCACACTAATGCCTGTCTTGTAGGTTAACTAGGTTAGGCAATGCTTGATAAATGTAAACAAAGCTGTGGCACTGTGTGTAGATAATTATGTTAGCATTGCAGTTAAAAGACTTGCCTAGAATTATCTAATGACAATAAGTCACTAGATGTAATAGAAGTTAACACTTTCCCACACTCAGTGGTGCTTGCCTTCACATTCTTCCTTTTTTTTTTCTTCGATGTGCATACATTTGTCTTATGCACCATTTTATTTTGCCTCAGTGACACAGTAAACTCCCAAGTGAAAGTGGACTGTAGTGTTTACAGTTTTGGTGACTGCAGTTCTCAGGAATTTGTGATGTCCAGCAAGACCAACGGGGGGGCTGCAGAATATTTCTGCAATGCTCCTCTTGAATTAAAATGTGGTTAGTTACCACACAAGAGGACTTTTTTTTGGACAATTTCAATTTCTAACTGAAAACTCTAATATTCTACCACGCACATTTATAAGCACTAATTAATAATAATTCTTTCTAATTATTTCAGATTATGAATCCCTGAGAATCGGTGGCCTGGTTTTCGCAGTGGTACTGTTCGTGTTGGGTATCGCTTTAATTGTCAGTAAGTATATATGCGCCTTAAGAACACAGAAGATGTTTAAAGTGTCCAGTGTCAAAGCAAAACGACCTTTGCTTCTGTTTCCCTCGAAGATCTGGTAGAGAATGACACTAATGGTTCATGCACAATCACAGTACTCAACACCTTCATGTTCAGGAGTTTTCCCTTTATACCTTATCTCTTTTCTCACTTGTAGTGTATTTTCAAGGCTCATCCTCACACCTGGCAGCACATGCTGTTACTGCCAGTTGTAGCCCTGAAACCAAAACCTGCCAATAAATAATTCAACGGGACCCACACACCCTGCCACACTCCCTGTTTGCTTCTATTAGTCAAGTTCACCATGAATCTCTAACTGCTCTCTGTGGAGAGCTGCGAGCAGTGACTGAAGCAGGTTATTATGAGTGGCAAATTCACAAAAAGAGCTAACTGATGAAGGTATGTAGGGCTGATACAATGCTTTCAAAAGATCTGTGATCTGTGTCTAAATCACTTATCACGCTGCCAAATATCACAGTGGAGCCTGCTATCACTACAAAATTGATTAAAAGATCATACATAAACAGAAGAGAATAGTTGTTCTCATATGTAATCCACTTTCCAAGAAAACACACTGATTTTACACTTTTAAATCAAAAATTAAATAACATTTGATAGTATACTTCAACTCTATGTGACTATAAAGGTCATCAATTTGGCCATTTAGGTTCTCAACAGCATGAAAGAGATTGGATAAAACACACTGCTGAACTGATAAACCATTATTGATTGAAGAAAGGGCTTGATTTAATCATCGCTTATGAAAGGGTGACGACATTTGCCACCAAAGGCAGGGAGAACTCCTAGGGGCAGAGCATAAAACAGTGTATAAAGAAACCAAACTCAAGAAGTTTGTTGTTTGCCATTTCTGTTATTGCACATCATCGCTGATAGCAATTGTCAACCTTTGGCACCTCCCAGTGTCAAAGTAAGTGTATAAAGTCTGATGAATGTTTTCCTTAAAATAGTTTACATATCTTAGTCCTGAGAGTATGTAGGTCACTAGCCTGGTGTGGGATTTCCCAGCTATTTTGCTGGCAGCATAATGAACCATACACACATTCTCCAGCGAAGTTTGATACATTATTTCACTAATCTACACTGTCGAGTCTTCTGGAAAGATAAAATCTAGTGACTCAATGATTCTCTCTATATTTGTTTGGCAGATTGAAGTGGCTAAAATGGTTAAATGTTAAGTGTTTTAAAGTACTAGCTCCTGTAAAGTTTACATGAAAATTGTGCTGAGCTCAGGCCAATAAGCTACAAGCTTATGAGGCCTCCCGAGGCTTGCACTCTTGATGGGCTTAGACAAGCTCAAGACTATATTCATTGCCCATCAAGGCTTGGAGCAACCTCTTGCCCTATTTTAGACCATTTTTAGTACTAAGTTGCGCAAAGTTGCAGCTGTTGGCTTATATAGTATTTTTTTTTTGTGTTTTCTTCCTAAACAGGTCGGAAATGTACCTGTTCAAGCAGAAACAAGTGAAGGCAAGTTAAGTAGAAGTCAGATTAAACAACACACTTTGGTAAATACTTTTATCTGTAAAATATATAAAATGTTTCCATGTTGTTGCAGATGGGCTGTTTTATTTTAAATGCAAGTATTAAATAACAGTATTTCATTTTTTATTTTCTGCATAGATCCGGGGGTTGAGATGTGGAATTCAAGGTGTGAATATTTTTTTTCTTTCTTGAATTATATTAACTAGTATCGTTAGATGCCTATCCAGTTGATTAATGTTTTTGTGTCTGGAATTGTTTCTACAGCTTAGTTGACAGAGAGGCAATGAGCAGCATAGATCTGGTAAGTGTCTTACAAATATCTGTGAATCTGTTTTCTGCAAAAGCAAGCTGTTTCTTTCAGAGCTAATGGAAAACATCTTCCACTACTTTTCCGCAGTGTTACCGACTGTGTCAGTAGGGGGCAGCAAATACCATAGTCACACCTGAAGACAGTCTTATCATGAACACACAAAGCTTCCTTTGATTTCATAATGTTGCTGTGTTCTTTTTTTTTCTTTTTTATGTGTTCATCATCAATAACTGTTATAAAATAATGTGCCAAATTTATTATATAGCGGCAGTATTGTGATTTGTATTTTGTAACTTTCAGATTGGTGCAAAATAAAATATGTTTAAAAATGTTTCTTTTTTTTTGGCATCATTATTTTATTTTCTTTATTAGCAGTGGGCCAGTTAATGTAGCCCTATTTTCATGCTGCACTCCTGCTTCTGCTGACTCTGCAGGCAGCTCATTTGCACACGGAGGACTAACTACCAGCAGTGGCAGTGTGAAAGATGTATGTGCTGCATTGTGCAGAATTACACTAAATTTCACAAATCTGTGGTTAGTGCTGGTAATTGGCAGATTTTCTGCAGTGGTAAGCCTACCAGTCTGCCAAGGTAAAAGCTGCACGTAGACTATATTTTCTCCCTGGAGTAGCGGGATCAAGCTGACTGCACTGCTCAAAACACATGACAGAAAAAAAGTGCATTTTGAGAAGGCAAGCCCACATTTCTACATTAAAAGATGTTTAATCTTATAAACAAGAAACTGTAAGGATTGATTAATTAATTGATTGATTGACTGACTTTAGATATTGTGTCATGCATTTTCAAATGTCCACACAAGCTTACAAGACACCAGTAAACAAAGAAACTGTCAAATCTCCAGTTCTCAACCATATTTTAACAGTGTCTGGTATCTAGACTGTAGATAGTTTAGTTAACTTGTTAAATTTGTTTTAAGTCTAAATTTGGCATTAAACTCTATCATTTACCCTGACCCACTATCCGTTTGCAGTCCACACCCAGACAGATTTGTCAGTATTGGGAGCACCACTGGGTTGCACCACCACCATCAGTGTAATGTTCCAGTATAACCAGTAGAGGGCCCCTCTACTGAATGTTTACAGGACAGCTCTGCCTGTTGTCCTGTCCAGCTACCTCACTGAACACTCTGCAATCCAGCACCTTGCTTCTTTCCTGGAAGGCGGCATCTTCTAAATCTCTGCAGTGCAGCTATGGCAACCACAGGTTTGTTTGTCTCTTTAACTTACACCTTTAAATAGGATTTGTGAAGGTAAAACATATAGAGAATAAAAAATGTGTTTTGCAAGTTCACTTAATTTGTCGATATTTTAACTGCTGAAGCATGGAGCAGCGCTATAACAAAATGAGTGCCATAAACTGTCAACTGCTAAACACAAATCGTGTTAAAAGATATTTTGTTTCTTTAAAATTGAGCAATCTTTGTGGCATAGCAAAAACTGTGGAAACAAATGCAAAGCTCAGCCACTTAGGAGTGAGAGTTCAGCAACATGCATGCCGCATTATTCATGCTCAAATAGCCTAAGAATTTGACATGACTATAGCCTGCAACACAAATCTGCAAAATAAGCTGCTACATTGATCAAGAATTATCATCTGTCAATTGTTATGCCTAATACTGCTGCTATTCTCCAATAATACTTTTTTACTCTCCAAGCGTTTGTTTTTTCTTTGCTGCTATGATATCCCTGTATCCTGCTGCTGGCTTGCAACCCATTTTTACTGGTGCAGCTTTTTCTGCTGAGCAAAGATGCTGCATTGAGCATCTCTCAGTGGAAAAAAAAAAAAAAAACTCCTGAGGAGTTGTGGAGCCAAGCCTGCAGATCCAGTAAGCTGCAGAACCTGCTGTCCACTGTGCTGCATTTGAAAAAAAATCTTTAAAACTTATTGTTTTCCTGTGTGCTAAATGTATTATATTTATTTTAATTTGCTTTGTAACAGGCCAGAATCTTTCTTTTCAGAAACAATGTTTCCAGATCGAAGTGACTTTGATTATGGTAAGAGTTACACTACATACTTATACATAATAATTAATAAAAAGCACCATGTTTAACGTAAGAAACATTACATTTTTTACTATGGTATGATTTACTGTTGGATTTACTACTGTTTGGTTTTGTCCTTTGTAGATTATGAGACACTGCGGACCACAGGAGTAATTCTAGCTGTTATTATGTTTGTCTCTGGCATTTTAATAGCCCTGAGTAAGTTTCAGATTGCCTTTACTGACAGTTATCACTCACATATAAGCTTCACTTCACTTTTGTAACTAATCTATCATTCCTCAGGTAAAAAATTCACAAAATGTGTAAAATCCTCATCCAAGTAAGAGTTGTGCAACGTTTAGTGGATGATCCGCCTGTGCATGCTGTATGAATTTGACTTGATCGGGGAACTCCAAGCAGTGTGGAAAAATTTGTTGTTTTTTTTTGTTTATTATTTGTTTATTGACTAAAACTGAGTTTCCCACAGCTTTTTCCTATCCCTGCCCTGGATGCATCTTCTCGTAACGCCGTCTCCTTGTGCTGCATACACGACCCAATACACACTTCCAACACATCGGAGTGTTTTCCACACAACTTTGAGTGACACATGAAATTAAATTCTTTATCTGAGTGTTTGCTCCTGAAAAGTATTTTACATCCCATGTGTTGCGAGTGTGTGGGCAGTGTACTGCATATTCTCAGTTGACAGCATGCTGCTTGTTTGACCAGACGAGAAAAAAGACAAGAGCTGCTGTTTGAACAGGATAATAAACTGCATATTGGTTCATAGCTCTGTCTCAGTTACCCTGCTACTACAGCTGATTATGAATCTTGTATAGTAAATATACCCGATCAAATGCAAATCCAAGCGGAGGTTGTGTCCACAGTTTGGCCCAAACTAATTTTGATAGTCAGTGATCTTGTTGAATTTAAACATGCAACTAATGTCATTCCTTATTTCTGTTTTCAGTTCAAGCTCACCTGGTACCCAAATTCCAAAGACAGAGGGTAAATTCACTTCACCTGAAGGAATTGTTTTAGGTCATTATGTGACTAAATGTAATGTTTAATTTCTTCTTCTTTTTCAGTACCTCCTCAAACTGTTTAGAAAATACAGTATATGCATGAGAGAGAGGAACTCATCACAGGAACCACGCCAGCAATAACGCACACACAAATACTGGTTGTTTATGGCCACTACTGGCTAATATACCTCTGTTTTCTGGATCATCAATAAACAGGGTTTTCCAATGCATCCTGCAATCTATTGATTACTCTGAGTTTTAACTGCAACCTGACTAAGATATACAGAAATACAAAAGAAATAAAATGAATACTCACAAACATGAGATTTCATAATTTAATCAAATAGATGCATCAATTCTTGTCTCTCCTCTTTATATTTTACATTTGTAAAACAATAAAATTAACACATCCATTTTTGAATCAATCAAACAACCTGCATGCATCAGTTAGATGTAGCACTTGTCTTTTGTCATTGTTTTTCTTCATTTCTGCTGGTGTCCCATTACTTTTGTTTTTTCAAGCAGTCAAAAAATTGTATGACAAATTAACAAATAAACAGAATAAACCAAATATAAACCACATGCCAAAATGAGATAGCTACAATAATGTCATGATGACTATTAAACAACAACTTAAAGTATTGTATTACATTTGAAAAGCTTTAAAAATACAATGGGTGAAATGTGTGGAAGTGTTGTTTTGTGGTTGTATTATTATTATTATTAAGTGTCCTCTATTTTACATTCAAGACAAAGGTATTAAAAATTCATTTATCTGTCAAACCTAATAAGACCACTTTTTCAAATAAAGGTCTTGTGAGTTTAATACTCAGAATTTGGAATTATCTAGAAAATGTAAAAATGAGAAAATATCACAGTGAGACTGATCTTTCCTTGGTGCTTTACAGGAATGTACAGTGTCTATAAGACCGATGACACATAGATGAAACTTATTGCTGTCTCAAATTAAACTCCAAATGGAAACTACTTTCACCTGTGACTAAGGTTTAGGTCATAGCAGTGAAGGTGGTAAAAAAACGGGGTTTGAAAAATAAATAGTCTGTGTAAACAGCTGCACAACATACAGCTTTCTAGTGGGATGATGTATTTTCTATCCTTCTAATTTCTGTAGCCAGATGTAATCAGGGTTGTTCATACCCTGTACATCAAAACAATCAGTGGAACAGTGTTTTTTTACTTGTATTCATGCATCATGACTAAAATGTAAAGTTAGTCAGACAATATGTCATGCACCTATTCATGTAATGTGTCTGTAAGAAGAAAGAACATTCTTTGTCACATCAGTGTCAACGAGTTTTACACAGTAAATTAAATTTTTCCCACAAAGAAAATTGTACCTGGTGTTACAAGTGTGATGTAACAAGTTTGGCAGAAAGTTAAATTATAAGAATGATCATAATATTTCAATTTGTATTACACGCATTCTTAACATAAGTAATCTTAACATGCTGACTGAAATCAAAACCATCACTTAGTGTATCAGTATGATAACTTATTATGATGGGGGGGGGTTTTGGCAGAGAGTCAAAGGGGTTTCAGGGACATAGTCCTGGAGGTAATGGTAACGATTTCACAGAAATCAACATCAAACTGGGAGTGTAGCCGATAAGGAAAATGATTACATCACTTTCCACAACAGTGACCGTCTGCCTTTCAAAGACAACTAATGCTATTCATTTACTGGTAAAAAATGAATTTAAAAAAAGAAAATAAATATATAAATTAAAATGTCTCTATCAGTCAAAAAAATTTAACACAATTGTTAGCAACAGCAGAAGCATTTTTTTGAAATACCACGATAGTGGATATTATATCGTGGAATTAAATGCTTTCCCTGCACATGAATAGTAGCTTTGAGTGTAGAAAAATAAATAAAGCATTACATTTTACAGACATTCATAGTCGTAGATAATTCAAGCTTTTGCAGTAAAGCATAACTTGTCTAATCCAATGTGAATTATATTTAATGATTAATATGCCAAACTAGTTTTTTAACAGTACACTACCAGTCAAAAGTTTGGAGTCACACAGAAATTACCATGCATGAAAGAAAGGTAGATGGCATGTTTTTTTACTAATGTTAGTAAGTCTATGAATTTAAAAGGATAACTGATCATTAGAAAATCTTTTTGCAGCTGAAAATATGTATCTTTTTATGAAAAACACAGTAGTTCCGATGTGTGTCCAAAGTTTAGACTGGTAGTGTATATAGGCCAGAGACTCCCATAACCACATATCAATAAACTGTACATCCCCTTCTCAAAAGAGGAAACATCTTAAAGACTCATTCCCTCCAAATGGGATTACATTTGTTTTAAATCATTCCTGGTCCTGCAAGGACATGTTACGGCGACGAGAGGAAGCATTTCGTTTCTTCAGCATGAGCTTGAGCTAGAAATCAAAAGATACATTTGGATGATAATAAATTAGCATATTAGTGGATTAAAAGCTGATACAGCAGAACTGAACAGTTAAAATGATGGGCAGCTCACCTGCTCTCCCTGCGGGCCGCTCTGCAGCAGGTGAGCTGGTTGGTCGTTCTCCAGGTTGCGGATACTGGGATCAGCTCCTCTGCTCAGCAGCAGCTGCAGGATCTCCTCCTGGTAGACGTTACCATGGAGACCAGCTGCCATGTGTAAAGCTGTGTGACCATGAGCCTATGGAAAAGGGAAAATGCAGCATGACTCAAACTGTTGAAAATAAGATCTGTAAACAACATATATTTGTACATAGATATGAAGATACAAAAACGTGCATACGTAGAATCTTGCTCTGAGTTTCATATCAATGTGGGACTCACTTTCATGTTGACAAATTCTTTCATGTTAGTCAGGGGAATCCTCAGCAGATAACGCACCAGATCAATGTTCCCCTCCTTTACAGCCAAGTGAAGCACAGTCTTGTTACTTTTGATTTCCTGGAATTGGAGAATTGGAAGTAATGGAAAAAACATAACGAGACCACGTGTCAGACCGAGACATTTAAGTGTCAAAGAAGAAAGTGAAAACAAAAGAGACAGATGGGGGGGGGGAACTGGCTCCCACTATGACATAACAATGCTTAGGTAAAACCTGAGCACTTCCCCTTCAAGACGGCCTTCATAGTCATACTGAATTTGTTCACCCATCTACCTATTAGTTGTGCCCTCATGAACAATTCGAAAGAAGTAGAGCTGTACTGTACCTGGCTGTGAAGGGATGCCCCTTTGTTGAGTAGCATCTGCACACAAGAAAGTTTATCCATAGCCATTTGCTGAAGACTAAGATCTGCCATCCCACTGGCAGAGAAAGCCTTTGCGGTGACACTGTGAGAAATAGCTGCACAGTGCAGAGGGGTCATGCCTGAGGCAAAGAAGAAGAAAAATATGAATTAAGGCAAATGTGGCTTAAATCACATGCAAAGTTAAAATAACACAGCTTTCCTGTTAGTTAATCATTTGCATAGTAACTTGTAAAACATAAAATTACCTTCAAAATTCCTTGCTTCCAGGTTTAAGACAGGTCTGCAAGACAGAATTACCTGCAAAAAAATGTACATTAGCTCAGTATAGCTGCCTTTTCTAACCCTCTGTGATAATCGTCCAGTCATTCATAATTTAGTCCTGCTGTTGCTTTACCTGCAGCACGCCAGGGAAGCCATAGTGGGAAGCCAGATGAAGAGCTGTTTGTCCTTTAACATCACAGGCATTGATGTCTGCTCCTAATGAGAGCAAATCCTCCACAATCTCCGACTGGTTTGCTGTCACTGCCACCAGCAAAGCGGTCTGCACAAACACATTTTTATTCAATTTTTTTTCTGTGATAAAATAAAACATTTTTGCTAAAAACAGATTTTTAAACATTTTGGATATTTTTTCACACCTTTCCTTTGTGTTCTTTGGCATCAAGCTTCCCTATAACCTTCAGTCTCTCTGCAGCAGCATAGGCACACTCCCTAAGCCCCTTGGCAGTGTAGATGTGCAGGATGCTGACAGAAAGAGAACAGATGAGAAATCAGTTATAAATGAGGCTGGAAAATGGTGGTAATCCCCACACTAATCCTTTTTACAATTGAATTTTTTTCAACCTTATCTGAGGTTCTAGTCATCAAACACAAGTGACTGATTCATTGACATCTTTTGTTTTCCTTTATCTTTCTACTATTACCAAACTGCACGTCTGGCTCTCACTTTTAGCTTGTGACTGAAAATGAAAATCTTATGGAAGTAAATAAGTTGCACATTCTCATGCACATTCACACAACTTGCATGTTGTCAGCAGTGGGGGGGGGGGGTCGAGTCTACTTTTTTTTCATGAAATCTGCATGTAATATGTGTATGGCAACAGTTTAACCTTACAATCTATGATCACAGACACGTTTGTCAGGTTTTGTTGACTCTAACACCATATACATGCAGTCACGCATAAGTACTCACGTGTCTCCATCTTCATCCTGCCCGATGACTCTGCTGTAGTCCATCCCACTGACCAGCATTCGAGCCTCTTCCAGCTTGGTGGTATCTATTGATGACCCAAAACTCAGCTGTGTGGTCTGAGTGGGACCCAGAGGTGCCCAAGACTGAGTCATATTGGGATCTGGGATCTGACAATCCTGCTCAAAATAACATAGGATATGATTTAAGCCAACAACATTAAGTTATAATTATGTACTTGCAGATAAACTCATCATATTAGTTGAATGTCTGTGATAATGATAATATTTTTTACATAAGTCTGAGGCACTGTATCTCTCAGTCCTGTAACATCCTGCTGCGTGTTGTATTCAGGGTTCATTAGGAGGTTGAAGGGTGTAGGATAGCTGGGATCCAGGTGTCTGTTGTAGTAACTGGGTGTAGGCTCTGATGTGGGTGGAACTGTCCACTGCTCATAGCTCACTGCCATCTCTGAGTAGCTGCTTGATGCACCTGAAATTGAGAATGTTATGCATCAGTGATGATTGAGTCAGATCAACATTATGCTCAAAACAAAATAATCACAAGGACAAGACTATTTATGTTCTTGTTTTTTTTGTTATTGTCAACAAATCTTATTAAAAGACCAAAACCAGCGATGTGTTTGGTATGGAATTTCACAAAACAAGTGTTGTGCAGATGTTCAACTCGTACCTGTACAGGTAAATTGTTCTGTTGAGGCCAACTGCTGGGAGATAAAAAACAAAGACATAAACAACCACATCTACACAAATGATATAATATTCAGTATAGGTATTGAGCCCCACTGTGTTGACATACTGTAACAGTGTTTGGAGGAACAGGACTTGTACTGGTTGTAGAGCAGGAAGGTGGCAAAGAGGACGTCTCACGCCTTCTCTTCTCCTCCAAGAGTTTCTTCACTGTGGGCAGAGTGCAACACGGCTTCTCCTTTGGCGCTAAGAAAAAGTAAAAAATAATGGCATTATTTTATGATATGAGTTTTGACTATATAGTTTGTCAAAAAGTGCTTCTAGATCATTTACTATTTACATATAGATATGTTTTTATTTAACTGAATAACTACCAATTTACAGACATTGGTTCAACAGTGAAACTTCAGTCAACCACAGTTTCACAGAGCCCAAAGTGACAGATTCCTTCTTTGGTCTGACAATTTTTTTTCTGTGAATCACCTAACCAGTGAATACAATAACTGTTTCATCAAAAACATTTTTCAGTGTCTGTACATATCTTATTTACTCTCACTAGACTACAGGAATAACTTTACTTTATAGCTCTTGAAGAGAGTTATGACTGCAAACTAGTAATATACTAAACACTACACATGTAGGCTGAAAAAGTGTGAGACCAAAGAAAAATGTTCATGCAAGCTTAGGGTACTGATTTGCTGCTCTATAACGCCTGCTCAGTTTCTCCATGATGGCATTTTCTGCTCATCTTCAGACATCACATCAAATCCACTATCACTACACTTTCCACCTGCAAATACATATAACCTTTATAAAACCCTGATAAAAGTATCATTTCCACTGAACAGGTAAAGGAAATGAGAAAAATAGGAAAAAAAAAATAGCAAAACAGAATTCTGATGTTTCCAGCAGACATGATGTGACCACACAGGTTGTTTCCTCAAAAACTTCACCCCACACGTGAAAGATAAAGTGATATTTCCACCTTGTCTGTGGAACCAGAGTACAAAGATAAAGGTCTGACAGAAACATCCTCCATTAGGAACACAGTTCATGTGGCCATGCAAACCAGAAAGATTCATCAGAAAAACTGCATGGGATAGACACTACTTATTTTCTATGACATCTTCTTGTCTCGCTCCGTTACGCTACAGAAACAAAACCACATCTTCCTGCCTTTAGTGTGTCATAGGCACGTCACCTCAACACGTGTATGTGCCTTGTGCTTTCTGTTGAACCAATGTCTGAGAGACACAGCAGTAGAAGAGTTCTGCCATGTTCTTTTGTTGTTTCTCTTTTGCTTTTTACTCTGATAGTGTTGACTGCTATGGAATCACAAACAGAGTGTAACATAAAATGCATGTGAGAGAGAAGTATGAGTTCACGGAGTTGCCTGTTTACTCGTGGTTCTCTCTTCTCAAAACCAACTATCTCACTTCCAGCTGAAAACCTGTTACAAACAATAAACCCTTGTACTGCTGTGTGTGATGATGTATCGTTACCACATAATAAAGGTCACTTTATAAGAATACATGACATCAGTCAGTAAATTTCACTGACAAGTTTCATTTTCAAGTTCAGAAGGTGTTACTATAGGTTACCTAATTCTGATTCATTTGATCTTTACAAAAAGGCCACCTTTGGCATTTTCGCAAATGACGTAATACGCTAACATGTAACTACAACAATTTACATTAAACGGTAGCTACGCTAAGCAAATCGCTTACTGCAAATGCTCACTGCTTAACGTTCTTATCTCACACGTCAGCTGAGCAAAACAAGTGAGGAAATGGCTTTTAAATTCATGTCCTAGAATAAGAGGACAACACACACAGACATTTTGGGTTTACACTAACTGCCCCCACATTGCGTTTGGGCTATTCTGTATTCTATATTCAAATAAGCCTTGTGGAAACCCCTGGACATTGAGTCATGTGCGTGGGTGACTGGGGATTCCGACGACCTTTCTTTTTTGGCTCAGGTCTCAGTGAAAGAAAGAAGCAGTGCAGAGCCAGTTTCCTCATTTTGTGGTTTAACAGACCCAGCACACACTGCAAAATATGTAATCGCTGAGGCCTGTATCAAAGAAGGCATGAACAAAGAATGGTAAGCAAAGGAGGTTAATAAGCTGTCACGTCTCACAGCTTGCTTGTCTGGCATTAATCAAAAAGGGAAATGAAAATAAGCTATGAAGGGTGGAGGCACATTAGGGTTTCCCCAAATGATGACCTGACTCTGCTTTCATACAATGAGAACCGAAAGAACAGCAAGCAACATATCATCTATATTTATTCTGAATGAATAGTTTATGTCTAGTATCAGTGGAGACATTTACTCCTAAATATAAAGAGCTGTTATACTGAAAACACAGTGGCTAAAGTCAGATTTAGGATCCAGTATCTCAAACACAGTCAGAACTAAAACATTTCAGTCAGATGTGTGTCAACAGGTGTCTAATCTTAAAAGTTTTCATACAGGATAAAACAAATCCAGCACTGTATGATGTCCATAAATCCAATTAATATACAAACTCTAACATTATAGTGATAAGACCTAAAAGAAAAGCGTGTATACTCACATTTATCAAAGTGCATGTCAGAAACGGTTTCGCTTTGAGGTTTGCAACAGGTCTTCCTCTTGATCGCCAATCTGTTCAAAACTGGATAAACTGACAGAGCCGGAGGGATCGCGGTGTTGTGTGATGCTTTGGTAGCCTGAAGTTTGTGTCTGGCTTGTTGTCGTGCTGCTGCTTGTACACACAGAGCACGTTTTTCCCCATCACCGCCCCCAGCTGTGGTCCACGCCCTCTTGTATCTGACTGGGGCAGGTCATAGAATGAAACATAATGTACAGACAAGAGGTGTGATGAACTGCTATTAGATATATGAACATCAACTATTAAAGGTAAACAAATAGATACAAATATATTTTATGACTCACAATAGTGGTGGAAGAAGTACTGAGATCATTTAAATAAAAATAGCAACACCACCACTTGAGTATAAGTATCTCAGACTTGTACTTACAGTGCAGTACACCTTCTGCCACTGAGAATGTCTATCAGCAATGTAGTTAAGCTTCTAAGCAGAATACTTTTACTATAATATTAGATATCTGGTTGAGGTTGACATCAGCTTAACATCTCTTAACAACTTTTCCTTGGCAGTTTAATACTTAGCAATGTTTCCTATTTTATAAACTGATCTATTGATTATGAACTAGAATCTTTAGCTGTTGTTTAAGCAGCACACTGGAAACAGAGTAATGCTTTCCTTAAGTACAGTACTTTAGAAAGTGTACTAAATCGATAAATCAACCACTCAGTAAAAACTGTTTCACCCTTAGTGCACCAACAATCAAAATCGCAATTATTTTCATGTTGCGTGAATGATTTAGCCAGTTTAAAGAAATCTTTATAACACCATACATTAAGGTTCATTTCCTGTGTGTTTAGTTGGTCTACTGTTTGGTTCATCTTGCTTGCAGACACTTGTTTAATAAAATGTATGTCATTTAAATATCAAGCCTCACAGGAACATCTGTGTCACCTCAAAAACAACATGAAGATATAATATTGGAACATGGTGATGAATCACTTTTTACCAAATGACTAAAGTTTGAGAGTCTAGAGAGATGTAAAAAAATGAGGAAAATAATAAAACATACCCTTAAAAAAATACAGTGTAATAATAATAAGTGAGTCAAATGTTTAACAAATTGTTGTAACTAGGGCCAGTCTTGTCTCTTGTCCCAGGATTGGTGGTTTGACTCCTGGGTCCTCCCGACCAAACATCTGTGGTCAGGAGTATCCCTGGACAAGACATTGAAACCTGAACTCTTGCCTTAAATGCAGCCACCTGCTTATAAGAATTTACCCAAAGGGGATTATTAACAATTCAGTTATTATTAGTGGTAGGGAGGCAGAGCCTTTAGCTATCAAGCTCCTCTCCTGTGCAACCAGCTTCCAATCCAGGTTCGGGAGGCGGACACTTATAGTTAGAGATGGCTCAGGTGACTCTGAACCATTTCTTAATCTGCTGGGGGACCTCCCACAGTCCACTGTGCTCCTCTCCTCCTTTTCCTATCATTGCATTTTATTAGCTTTGTTTCTTCTCTCTTTCCTAGCTGTGCTTCGTCCTCTCCCTCTCTCTTCCGCTGTATATTTCCTCAGGTATCCTCGACGTTGGAACTGTAGTCACTGGTCTTACTAACCTGCCCAGTGCCTTGTCTGCTGCTCCTTGTCGTTGTTTTGATCTCTGTTGCCTGCTGTTCTTTTCTCTCCTCTGTCCACTAACCCCAACCAGTTAAGCAGATGACCACCCACCCTGAGCCTGGTTCTGCTGGAGGTTTCTTTCATTAAAGGGAGTTTTTCCTTTCCACTGTTGCCTAAGTGCTTGCTCGAGTGGGACTGTTGGGTTTTATTCAAATATTCTGTATATAAAAAAATATATATATATTCGGTAGTGCCTTGAGATGATTTATGTTTGGATTTGGAGATATACAAATAAAGTTGAATTGAAATTGGATTGAATAGTAGTAGTAGTAGTAGTAGTAGTAGCAGCAGTAGTAGTAGCAGTAGTAGTAGCAGTAGTAGTAGTTGTAGAAGTAAAAGTGAAAAATGTGAAATCTGAAAACTTCAGATTCCCTGTTTGTTTAAAAAGTTGAAAACATACACATATAAACCGGCTTTCCTTTATGTCGTAGACCAAATAAACAGCCAGAGGACATCAGGGATCTAAAGGAAACAGATCTTATTTTATATTTTAAAAATCTGTTTTTTCAAAGGGCAAAAATTTGTCATATTGTTGTAGTATTTATGTATTATTTGATAAATAGATACATTAGTTCACTGCTTGGTCCCTCAAAGTCACAATATCAAAGTGACTATATAAACGTATACTATGCTTACTATGTGTACCCCTATATGTAAAAGTTATATGTAAATGTATTTGTGTTCTATGATAGATACTATATTTCAATGAATACTATCTATTATATAATTTGTGTTTATCCACCGTCAAGAAAATTGTCCCCAGTCTTGAATATATTATTTTAGTTAAGACTAAACTTTGAGACCCTTTTGTTTATATGGGGGTAATTTTTCTCAAAAGAAAGAAGTGGAAGTTGAAAAAGCAGAAATATAGCAAAGAGAAAAAAGTGTGTGAACAGACTTTCCATTTCCAAGTAACTTAACTTAATGTTTCATACTGTATATAAGAAGTCTAGCAGCTCCCTCTGCTGTTGCAAAGAGACAAAATCCATCCATCCATCCATCCATTATCTACCGCTTAATCCATTTCGGGTCGCGGGGGGTGCCGGAGCCTATCCCAGCTGTCTTCGGGCGAGAGGCGGGGTACAGCCCGGACAGATCGCCAGTCCATCGCAGAGAGACAAAATCAATCTAGACTAACCATAAAAACATGGGCCGACTGCGACCTTCAAAACTTTCTAACTGTTAAGTTGAAAACTGGTTGAGAGAAGGAATTCCCTAAATGAATACTCATGGCCTGAAATAAAAGTAAAATTTTTCATAATAAAACAGTTCATCCGTGAGGGTTATAACCAGTGTGTCTGTTGAATATAATGTATACTGCAGGCTTGCTGTTGATGGTGCTTGGCCACTAAGAGTCAGCAAAGTTACAGCATGAGAAGAGGGTTGACATTAAAATGCTTTACAATCTCGACAATTCTTCTCTAGATCACCTCTAAGCAGGGTCTTGGTGGTGAAGATGATCCAGCTCATGTCTTCTTTTATGATTTCCAACTTGTTTCATAATAATGCACCTTTTCGTAATGTAACTTTTCTTAATGTTTTATACTTGTAAATTATGTATTTGATTTGATTTTGAAACTTCAGCACAAATTCCAAGACAAATTTCTCCACATAAACATTAAATTGTATTCTACTGGATGCTGTTATAATGAAAATCGCGGTTAAGCCACCAGTAATCAGACAGGCAAAAACAAACAGGCAGTGTATAAACCAGGCAACGAACAAGTGAAAGTTTGACGTCAGCCCTCAAAAGCGAGAACTAATGGGAAACCAGAGTCATATCATCTTCTGGTTTCCAAACGACAGATCAGTGCAGGCAGAGCAGGTACGAGGATATTTACATTGATTTTCTCCTTTTTTTAACCATTTGACATTTCCCACATTGCAATACTTTGTGTGCAGTTTTAGACTGAAAATATATACCCCAGTTATCTGGGAAAAGTCAGTTATATACCAACTACAAAGTTTGTCAAATGAAATTCAGCTAAGAGAGCTTAGACCTATTTATTTTATAATACTTGGATGAGTTTAGAGAAATCGTGTAATATATATTTTTTCTTCCTCGTCTCTTTTTGGGAAATGCCCACACAGCAACATCTGACTCATTGCAACACAGGAGCCATGTATTTTGTACTTCTAAATGAAAAAGGTCAAACCGTATGTCTCAAACAGTTCGTGATTTGACTTCATCGACATCACATAGCATGAAATTTCAAGGAAGCATATGAAAGTATAACAATGTGTGGATGTTTGTTTAATGGATTTTGTAACATAGGACATTTTTTATCTTTCAGAAAGCACATAACCGAGCTGACACGTTTGGCAATGGCACATAACAGATTCTTTCTTGCTGGCCTGCTTGTTCTTTGCAGTAAGTATGTGTTCACACACAGATGTAATGGTGGTCTCACACAGGAAAGTAAAACCACAAACATTCTGTTTGCATGGTGGAAACTTAACTGACAGAGGTGCTGCTGCATTATATGAACAGCAAAAAAAGTCTGATGGTGTTATCTTTGTTTCTTTTTGTTTCTCTAAGACCTGACTGCAGTGTTCACAGGTATGTATAACGAGAAGAAGACAAACACAGCTCTGAAATACAGTTTTTATTATTCTTACCTATTAGAAAATCAAGCAACTGAAATGCATAGCAAAGGCAACCACATCTGATGAATAATTTCCACTGGTGTTTTTAGTTCACATCCTTCCGCTGTTCCATCCCACTCTTCTCTCTGTACTTGGCTCACTGTCTGTCCTGTGTTCTCCAGATGACGCTGTGTCTTGCTACAGAATTGAGCCAGGCACCATAGCAGGGATTATTTGTGCAGATGTGTTGTTAACACTTATCATTGTCATTGTCACTTACCGATGTGCCAGCTTTCGACGTCAGAAGATAGACAACGGTAAGGCAACAGGGCAAAAATTAGTCATATTTTTGTACTATTTATGTGTTATTTGATACATAGATATTAGAATTGGCCCTGCCTAATAAGATGCACATATATAGAGTGTCTGTGATTGTTTGTACAATTATTCATCATACAATGTTAGTTTGTTCTTTGGGTGTTGTTTTTTAATTTACAATAATAATTTCTGTTTCTCTTCTCATCTCTTCACAGCTGACAAAGTGTATATGAACGTCCGGGCCAACTGCAAGAACTAAAAATGAGGAGTATATACAATTATAAACATTTATGGTCATTTTCTTTAGACTCTGACTACTATATTACACAATATATGAGTCAAACTATTTTACATAAAACTATTTTCCACTAAACACAAGTAAAGTGTGTTTTACATATTACATACTGTATTTTTATTTCTAGATCATTACACATATATTAAACACATAAATAAAGCATTTTACAGTCATTTTAATATTGCTACACTATTTCTATAATGTATTGAGCATGTACTATTCTTTAAAACCTACAAAGGCCATTTTACATTCACTCATTTTGTGCTTGTGCTTGTCAACTATCTGCTACGAGTTATTTTCTAATAAATTAAAGGTGTGCCACGCTGTTCAGTATATGTAAATGAAATTCACCAGTCCAAATAAAATAATGTATCCCTAATCATTACTTAATTTCAGTCTACATTTTGGCATTAAAGTGGCACCATACAGTGCATTTCACAGTTGTATTTTGTAAGCAAAACTGCAATCTGTATCATAACAGGCACTGAAGGTGTTTCGAGGTTGTTTTCATTGTCCTGATATGATTTATTTTAAGAAACCTAAATATTTCACAGACATGCTTTAAAATGTATTTAGCACCTGACAAACCACAGTCACCAAATGAACTCAACATATAAATAAACACATATAGAAAAGGTAATTTTCTGCTTCAAGATATTAATCAAATAACCCCAACAAAAACAAAAGAGATCTCACATGTCTGCTACAATTCATGTTGTTTTAACATTTACTGATAGAAGTGTTCAATAAATACTATAGTCATTTCTTATTTTGTGCATTTGTATGTGGTTGGTTAGTTCACATAGTTGTTTTCTACGTGTTTGATACCTTCGAAAGTTACCACGTTGGAATAAAGTGGTGTTTAAGCTGGCTGACTAACAATGGAGACCTGATTAGATTTGGGCCAGATAATGTTTAATCCCACGGTGTGTTGAGATGATGCTGTGGTTAAACTGCTGCCTGCTGTTTCAGTCAAGCACACACAACATATTGACCAAAGGCAGGTCAATGTTATCTGTCTGATCTATGTAGGTGCACTGTGTTTTATCATCACTAGTTTGTCTGTGAAATGAAATTACTTTCACTGCAGATTTTTGAAAGAGGCCAGGAAGGGGCTGTAGAGGTCCCTCTAAACTGTTTCTTCTTACTTCCATAGAAAAATGGGAAGTTGTAGTCAAGACATTGTATATGCAGGTCTTTGACTGCATGACACCATATAGCATTTTATAATGAGTACAACAAGTACAACAGCAGTTGGTTCACAAAACCTAAATTCTTCTTTAAGTAATTTTTTTGTCTACATTGTTTTTTCTATCAGTCCTTTAATCTGTGACATAGTCCTTTATTTCGCCATGTAAAACCTACCAATTGTATTTGATCTGTTTCCTAATTTTCTAACGTGAAGCCTACTGGTTTATGTTTTTTTTGGCTCTTGCTGTGCAAAATAAAATGTTGTTATTATAAGTTATTTATAAGAACATCTTTTTTGTTGCCACGTTATGAACATTGATGTCATTAATTGAGCCATTAATTGTGAATTACTAAATATAATGAGTCATGAGAAATCAGGTAAATGGTAATAAGTGTTAGTCATAAAGTCATAAAAATGTGTTTTACTACAACCCAACAGATTTTCATTCTTAAATATAATATGAAAGAGGAAGAGAGAAGCACCAGCTAAAAATGTCTTTCACCACCTGGAAACCCAAAGGTTTTTCTCACTCATGGTTTATAACTGATCTATTCAGTATTAGTAAATGACCATTAACAAAGCCATAGTTATAACTCACAACTTTTTGTATCATGTACAATTTAGTGTATGTCTGTATACACAGGTATGCTGTACCTGTTATTTGAATCATTGCATTTGAACTTTATGAAACATTAAAGCATCCTTGAGAAAAAAAGGTGGGCTTTCATTTTGCTGACAGTACAGCATGATTAGAGATAAACCTGTGGTTCAACAATGCAGACATTAGGTAGCAGTGACAATGGCTACCCATGTGCAGTAAAACCACAGGTCATAAGGAAATGGAGATATGATTGCATATCTTTCAGCAGAAACTGCAGGAGTAAAGAAAATGACCTTATACTTATACCCATTATCTTGGCATCACTTGGAACCAGTAAATTCGAAGTATGTGTATTCTGTTTTTAAAAAAAAAGAAACAATAAAGAAAAATACCTCAATGCCTTTATGTGAAATCAGCAAGTCTCACACAAATGTGGCATTACAGAAAACCATCAGAAACACTGCAGCTTCCTCTCCTTGAGTGGACTCACTCCGCCTCCTTCAGCCACATGCAGACAAACTCTAACACCGCTGACAGTGTTGTTTGCGGACAGTTCTTCATCTGTGAGCACTCCTTCCTTTGGCTTCTGACATCTTGTTTATAGGTGCAACAACGAAGCCATTTAAAATAGAATAGAAAAACTGGTGGTTTCATTTCCTCCCTAACCAGAAACCAACATAAAGAAGATGTCCGACGCTCTTTGTATTGTGGGGTCATTATTTGGTGAGTGATGTGTTTTAACAGTAAGATTTTGGTACGATAAATGAGCATAACCACCCTCTAACAACTGTTGTTCTAATCTGAGTTTTTATTAACTATTTATTTTTCAGGATCTGCAGAAGGACAGCAAGGTATTTAACTTTCCTAATATTTTGTTCTCTTGCTGGAAGATATAAAATTAAACTGTGTGTTTTGATTTTGTGTTTCAATCCCATGTCTCCACTCTTTTCCAGAATGTGACTCCTGTTACCTAATAAACATGGAGTCTGTAATGGCCATTATTGCCTCTGATATTATCTTAACCATCTTCATCACTATTTCTTTGTTCTGCTTTGTGACTCACCACAAGAGAAGGAGGGAATGGGATTCTCATGATGGTGAGTGTACCCATTTGTGTAATGTATGTTTGTGATTATGTTTTTTTTGTGTGACATGTGGCTATTTGTATATTCTTAACAGGTAGAAGAAACATGCCATCATCCGTATCGAAGAAAATAGCAACAGAAGTCACAGAATCTCCCTACCAGGTAGAGTAGCACTGCATTATTATTTCTCATAGACACACTAAATGTGGTAATGATATTGTTTCAGGTTGTAATTACAAGTTATTTGTACTTCCATGACAAACTTTTACTGTTTTGTAGGAGTTACATGGAGTCCAATCAGATGTGTACAGTGAGCTTCGGCACTTTAGGAAATGAAAGAATGGGGCTAAAATTCCAACAATGTTTTGTCTGTAATTAGTTTCACATTCTATATCCAGATAGTAACACTTACTTCCCTGTGCACATCTTGTTTTACCTGTTATACAGTATTAACATATGTTTATTTGTAATGTAATTTATATTATACTCTCTTGTGCTCAGTATGTTTGCTGCATTGCATTATTGTTTGTATGCGTAACCCTTAAGCTTTCTTTTAAAAAATGTATTAGTCTAATTATAAATTAAAATTATACATTTTAAAACTGTTTAAAAGATGCATTCTTTACATTTTATTTCCCTTTGTATTAATATTGCTTATACACCTTTACATAAAATAAATGCAACTTTGCAAAAAGAAAACAACAATTTCAGGTTCAGATAGTTTGTTTCAGTTCAGTACATTTTCCTATATTTGTTCACATGATCACATAACATAAAATACACGTAGAAATCTAAATTTGGATTAAAAAGTCCCTTAAGGAACTTTGGAAGCAGCTGCCGTGCCTAGTATAAGTCAACAGACCCTGACTCACTACAAGGAAAAAACAGGATCAAAGAACAGGAACAAATAGAGGAAAAGCAATTGCTATTCAACATTACATTTCTAGCATATGAATAATGAAGCAATACAGTTTCATATTAAAACTAAATGAAATATAAGGATTTTAACACATAACAACATAGTTTCCTATGCCGTGTGGATATTTGTATAAGCAAAAAACATGATTAAAATGCAACAGGTCTTTGAAAGATCCTCAGGAGGCCTGGCTCTTGACTGGAACAGCCAAGCTACTGGACATGTGTTCTGGAAGAGCTAAAGCAAATACAAGAAAGAGAATCACCATATATTATAAATCTGTTTAAAAAGCAATAATTTTACTACATTACATCCAATGTAGTCAAACAATGCATTTATAAAACTCACAAACTGAAAAAATGTTCTTACCTAGTAGGTGTGTTTCAGAGCTGTAATATTCTTGGGTTTCTGTGGGAATATTAAGGTCAGTCTTTAATTGCTCTGGAAATAATACTTGGAAACGTTTGCTTTATGTGAAGTAGAATCTGATCTTACCATCATAGTCTCTGTTGCCCTGTGGAACAAGTTTGCCATTACTGTCCTCCAAACTATCCCGGTCCAACAGTTCTCTGCTTTCACCTTGGGCCAACAAACCATTTAATCCATCAACATTTCCTGTTTTTCTTTGGAGATTAACAGCTTGATTGTCACTGCCAGTCCCTTTGTCTCCATGTGAATGGGTGATTTGTTTTCCTGGCAAATTTTCAACCCCACGAGTATCTGGCATAATTTCTTCATCACTGTGAACGTCAGGCCACTCTCTGCTTGCTTGCAGGGGCCTGTGAGGCCCACTCTGCTCTCTGCTCCCATGGTTCTGAACCAGTCTTCTGCTTGTATCCATCTGCCCCATGCTTTCTGATCCTGTTGTCCTCCTTGATGGTGCTTTTTCTTTGTCCAAAATGGTAGGAATCATGATTTCATGGCTGTCAAGGTCTTTGACTGCATCTGGGAAAAGTAGAAATTATTGCTAAAACATTTGTATTAATATATTATGCACTGACTGAGACTTGCTTTGACCTCCATAATTATCAGATACTTCAGGTTCTCAAATATTAACAAAACCTTGTTTTTTCTTCATCTGAAATAAAACATTTTTTCTAAATTTATATGACTATTAAAGCCCACATACCTGTAAATCCATTGGTGGCAAACGTCTCTTCAGACTTTGCCTCTGACATATCTGTGAATGAGGTTGCTGAAATTTAAAACTAAATCCTACTAACAACAAGCACATAAATCCCCAACTGTTTTGTATTTGGACAGTTTTGCATGAGCAAAACTAAATCTAATGACAAATTGAAAGTTAAAGTGATGCTTTATCTATTAAACAAAAGCGACACAGAAACCTGTACCTTCTGAGTCTTCTTCTGTTGCAGGTTTAGTTGGTGGGTTTCTATATTCTGCAGATATGACAAAATATTGTGTGAATCACTGGGGTGTTGTATGTACAGTACAATGGTAATGATTATACAATGTCAAAGGTGCTTGCTACCCCTACACCTACACGGAGATTTTGCCAATAAAAAGATCCACGTTTTCTGTTCTCTTTTGGCATCTCCTTTTTTAATCTCACATTTTGAGGAACAAAAAGTATTCTGCAGAAATGGGCTGTGGGTCTCTACAGGATATGAATGTATGTTCCTGTTTTGAACAGAATACATCTTACTGTTTTCATAGATGAACTTAAACAGACCGGAACTACTGAAAATACAAAACCTGCTAGTAGGTGAGAGGAGAGAGGTTTCCCCGGGAAATTCTATAACCTTCCCGAGGGATTAATAAAGTTTCTATCTATCTATCTATCTATCTATCTATCTATCTATCTATCTATCTATCT
>JAUYWH010000008.1:12491984-12581953 GCA_034779795.1 Ctenopoma multispine | reverse complement strand
CTATCTATCTATCTATCTATCTATCTATCTATCTATCTATCTATCTATCTATCTATCTATCTATCTATCTATCTAATCATTTTCAGCACCGACCTGTGATACTAGCAGGTTTTGTATTTTCAGTAGTTCCGGTCTGTTTAAGTTCATCTATGAAAACAGTAAAGAAAAATCATGTGATAAAATTCAAGTGTGGTGATTTACACTGTCATTTATCTGATTTCAAACAGCAGTAGTAGAATTATTTAGCATGTAGTGAAAAGAAAACATTAAATAACATGCACAAAATCATACCAGTTATGAAACTTAACACATTTTCTCTTCGGGCTTAAAAAAAAGAAAGACAGAAACATACAAGGAAACTATGTTATCCCTATGTTGTCCCTGTCCCAGAATCAATAAGTAAACATGCATTACAGAAGTTGTGCAAAGTCAAAACATTTACCTCTGACTGGGGCTGTTACCACCATAGTTGCCAATGGAAGAAACAGGACACAACACGAGAACCTGAATACAAATAATTCAAGGTATTATTATGTGAAATGAAGGTTTGTATTTCATATAAGTGGTAAATCAAATAAATTTCCATGACAGATAATTGTAAAGACAAATAAGTGGATCACAAAATATAAAGACTTACAGCTTCATTGTTGACTTCTGCGCAGCTATCTCCGCTGTTTGGCACCAAGACCACTGTTAGGTTTTTATGTACTGCCACTTCATCAGGCTTTTTAACCTTTAAAAAGTCTTGCCTGAGTTAATTATAGATTCTGAGAAGTATCAGATTGAGTATAAGTCAAAAACTATTTATTTGTGTTAAACAGTGCACGACTTGCAGGCAGAGAAGCAACAATTAGGATGCAGGTCCTGATAAGTTTACAAAGCTCTATTCATTATATCAATTCAAAATGAAAACAAATGCTCTTAACAGCACTCACACAAAATGGATTTGTGTTTCTATTATGCTGTGATTATAGGTAGTTGGTTACTTTAGGAAAATGCCTCCAGCTTTTTCTATCGCTGAGGTAGCCTTTTAAAAGAGGCACAGACCACGTATTGTTTTGTGTTCCTATTTCACCATTGTTCATTTCACCAGTGTAACCCTATATTTTTAAAAACGACCTTTTAAAACAAGGCCCCACAGAACATTTGTCTATAGCAAACTTCTCCTAGTAGAAATATCCTGAAATGTAGAGCATAAAAGTGCATTAGGAATGGTGCCGAAAAGCAATGTGTTATAGGATAATTTGACTTTCATGTCTGTCTCTGAGGACGTGAAGGCTGACAATGATAGAAGCTCAAATATGATTAATTAATAATCTAATATAAAATAAGAGAATGAATAAACCTGTCTGCTATCATGTAATTTATTAAAATTAAAAATAGGTCTAACATCAAGTCCGCTATCATCTATATCATGCAGGACTTGTGGTGGAGTTGGGGCAAGTTCATACAAATGAAATTCACTGACAAATCCTTATTTTAATGAAACATTTCAGCAAAATGTTTCTGCTTCAATCGGACCTGTTGGTGGCAGAGGGAGCTGCAATCCCCCCCCCCTGAAAAAGGAGAGCGCCCTCTACGGGAAAGTCTGTTCGCACTAAGCTCTTGATCCCAAGCATCGCCATATTGACGTCCTAACAACGCTGAGAGGTAATCGTGTTATTTGACCACAAATCTTCATAGGTTTGGAGCTACCATTGAGATTTTTAGATGTAAGGAAAGGCTGGGAAGAAGTAACACAACAGCGGTGCTATCCTGCTGCTCGATCACAGTGTTTGTAGGATGTTTTTTCAAGGCGTTGTCAGCCAGATGCCTCGCCAGCCAGAAGGCTATTCACTCCCCTAGCCTTTTAGCTTAGCACTTTTTAGCTTTAGGAAATATATTTTTCGAAGCTTGTGACTTAGCTCTACTATAATAGTGACCACTAAAATGTTGCGGTAACTATTTTAGCGCTTACTGATCATTTCTTTCCTTCAGAGTGACATAAAATGCTCGAGAGATAGCGTTAGTTGTGACTTTCTAGCCGGCTTTTCCCTCCGCTGTTGACGGGCTAATGCTAACTTGCTAGCAGCACAACCAGCTTCCCGGTTTACCAGATAGCTAGCGTTAGCTTTTAGCTTCACTGCACTTGTGTAGGCCTTGGACCACAGATGTGCGTACGCTCACCTTTTCTTATTCAGTATTAAGCGGGCAAACTGGCTAAAACTGAACGCGTCTTGTATGAAAGAGACATTTTGTCGATTGGCCTTATCTCATAAACGCAATAAGTTATATTCTATAGCGTGCTAGCTCTATTAGCTGCCGTACTATTGGATCGTCTAGTCTGCTCATGCTTGCTTATTTGACAGCATTGATTTTAATCAACCTACTTTCTGTCTTTTATTTTTCCAACAGGATAAATTGTCTTGTTGTAGCCCCCAGTGATGACTGTATTGAACTCTGTACCTCCCGATTAGACTGGTTGGATGCCCCCATTTAACATTCAGGTTTCTCCATTTCACACGCCACCATATTTAGGCAGCAAGATTTTAGTTTGACTTGAGTTATTATTTTTTGTTTGTTTTCTTAGTTATGTATTTAACATGGGTTTTTGTATTACTTTGTAAATTATCATTAACACCTTCCAGTAGCATTTGAGAATTTCATTTGAAACTCTAATATTCAGATCTACATTTTATCAAAGTGGAAAATTATTTCCATGCAAAAAAAATATATATTTTCATTCACTTTTCTCATTTTTGCATATTGTGTTGTACAAGTACAATGAGCAGCCAGTAGTAACCTCTCTTTTTTGTATGTCTGTGTAGCTTTCTTACCATAAAGGCATCTCAAGTGCTTGTGTTCTAATTCATCATCACCACCATCCTGGAGGGAAACTCCCAGGTATTATATTGTATTACATTGAATTAGTTAACACCCCCACACTGTTTACCAAAAAATCCTGTGAATGCAAATATGGTAAATTAGTGTGTGTGTGTGTATATATATATATATATATATATTGCTTAGCTCTTGTTAATATTCAGAATATTTATGTTGATACAGTAAGTTTTTGCTCCTGTAATTTGAAGTATTTTTATTTTTTCTGTATTGCTTGTTCTGTTTGTTGTAGGAAAGTTAGAGAAGATCTTGTGTAGAATATGTCTGGCCCCGTTCCAAGCCGCTCTCGAGTTTACCCCGATGTAAACACACAGAGACCCCGGGAATACTGGGACTATGAGTCCCATGTTGTTGAATGGGGGTAAGACATAGTAAAACTGTTGACAGATTAATTGTATTTGTTTTGTTTTTTGTTAACTGTGGCTTTCTATTTTTTTTAGGAACCAAGACGACTATCAGCTAGTCCGAAAACTAGGGAGAGGCAAATATAGTGAAGTCTTTGAAGCCATAAACATTACAAACAATGAAAAAGTGGTTGTCAAGATACTGAAGGTATGTATCAGTTGATTATGTTATTAATGCATATATTATACAAATCTTTTTCTGTAAGATGCAGTTATACTATTTTGTCACTTCAGTGGACGTTTCATATACTTGTATTACTGTGTTTGTTTACAGCCAGTGAAGAAAAAGAAAATCAAGAGAGAAATAAAGATCCTGGAAAATCTGAGGGGTGGCCCAAATATCATCTCACTGTTAGATATTGTCAAAGATCCTGTGGTAATTTTGTTTCTCTTGTTGCCCTGCCGTTTAAAAATTCAGATTCAGACCTTATAAATGTATATGTTTTTATGTGCAACCACATCTAAAAAAATTTCTTTCACCTTGTTAGTCACGAACCCCTGCTCTGGTCTTTGAACATGTGAACAACACAGACTTCAAGGTAAAGATCTATGCTTTTTTGATTTGTAATTGTATATATTGATGATATTTTTTTCCTGATGGTGCCTTTTTTTTGTGTTTTACAGCAATTGTATCAAACCCTATCTGACTTTGACATACGGTTCTACATGTATGAAATCTTAAAGGTAAAAAAAACACTTTTGTCACTGATTATTTAGACCATTTTATGAAGCTTTAGCTATATGCTTTATTTTGTTGTTGTTTTTTTAAACCTACTAGGCTCTGGATTACTGCCACAGTATGGGGATAATGCACAGAGATGTCAAGCCACACAATGTAATGATTGATCACGAACACAGAAAGGTATTGTCTCATATGTTGATTATTTAGTTCATGTCTTTCTCTTGCAGCAGCTAATTAAATTTAGTAAAATATATTCAACTTAACTATTTTAAACTTCTAGCTCCGCCTAATCGATTGGGGTTTGGCAGAGTTCTACCACCCGAACCAAGAATACAACGTGAGGGTGGCATCCAGGTACTTCAAAGGACCTGAACTTCTGGTAGACTACCAGGTGAGTCTTTTACACGTATAGACATGCTGGTTTTGCAAAAGTTATCATTAAAATAGATTTTTAATGCAGGCATGAAATAATTTCAAGACTTTTAACCTCAATATTTGCAGATGTATGACTACAGTTTGGACATGTGGAGTCTGGGTTGCATGCTCGCCAGTATGATCTTCAGAAAGGAACCTTTCTTCCACGGTCATGACAACTACGATCAGGTATGAAGAATTATTTCTTTTCAATATCTGTCAACGTTAAAGAGACAGTGTCTCGCATTATATTTTTGTAACATGTAATAATACACAGTATTGCTCTTCTTTAAAAAAGGCAAGCTATGTTTTTCTCACATCAAACCTTTGCTGAGGTTTCTGGGCATTTTGTCTTTCTCAAAGTTATCTAAAGAGTTACTTATCGAGGGCAGATAATTTATTATTAACTTTTGGTGTACTAGGTGTGTCAGTTGGGCTATGGACTTTACCTACCTACACTAGAACACTGACAGTACACCATTTCCACATCTTTCCATGTCTCATTTTGGCTTTTTTCTTAAACCTATGTTAACACTACTGTTGAAATCGAGTTTTAACCTTCGAGTCCCACACTCTGAATATTGAACATAAATATATATTATTTTGGCAAACGTAAATTAATCACTGTATACTCTCAACAGAAAACTAAGTTTTGCATGTTAATTGAACGAAAGACTTTTGAAACGTAATTAGACTTGTCTAACAATAGCTTTATAATGTTGATTTTTTTAAGAGGGCTATTGGCAATAAAATAAACCAACAGTCATATTAGGATGTCCAATTAGATTTGATGTGAAAAGGGAGCATGTTCTCTAACTGTGAATATGAATATTTAATGAAACATGCTAATTAATGTTTATTTCTATATTTGTATCTCACAACAAACATTTTATATAAACTTCATACAAACCTACTACCTAATAAACTTTAACATTATAAACTGATTTGGAATGCAATTCACCCTTATCAATACCATTTTTATAATTCAGCCGATGTCTAGCTCTGTCCTGTTGATTGTTGAATGTTATCTCTTCTAATTTGCAGCTTGTGCGGATTGCAAAAGTACTCGGCACCGAAGACCTGTACGACTACATTGACAAGTACAACATTGAATTAGATCCACGGTTCAATGACATCCTGGGAAGGTAAGACACTGTAACTGTTTGACCTCAATAAAGTAGAACAGGTTGACTTGAGGTTTGTGCTGATGAATACCTTGCATAAAACTCAATTTGTGTTTTCTTTTCTAGACACTCTCGTAAAAGGTGGGAGAGGTTTGTGCACAGTGAGAACCAGCACCTGGTGAGCACAGAGGCTTTAGACTTCTTGGACAAACTGCTGCGCTATGACCATCAAGCCCGCCTCACAGCCAGGGAGGCCATGGAACATCCCTACTTTTGTAAGATTGTGTTTTTTTTTATTATCTTGGAAATGCATGGAAGCAATAAGTAAGAGTTGACAGCACTGGTTACTTACTGCTTCTTTGTATTGCCTTGCACCATAATTGAGTATTTAATGTGAATGTGTATTTGGTTTATGAGTTGCTATAAAGTGCTCCACTTTTGTTCTTAGTTCCCATTGTTAAAGATCAGGGAAGGGGGGCCACTCCTGGAGGGATGGCTGCCACCTCCACACCAGTCAGCTCCTCAAGTATGATGGCCGGTAAGAAATCCTGCTCCAAATGAATGACCCCGGCCTTTTCATAACCTGTTTCTTTTGCAGAGATTGTTGTTGTGAGAGGATGATCTAAAAAGTTATATATCTAAATATAGATGGTGATGACATGTAATTGTGAGCATTTTTAAATGATTAATGAGCCTCCTGTGTCTCCTTAGGCATCACCTCAATGTCCTCCTCACAGCCACTGGCTAACATTGCTGGATCACCTGTCATCTCTGCCCCTAACACTCTGGCCACACAAGTCCCTGCAGCCACCGGGGCCCAACCCTGAAGCCGCTTCTTCACCCGTGTTTATGTGTGCTCATGGCCATGTCCCGCCTAGCTCTCACTGCGGTCCAGGGCCATAGCTCCCCTTTTTATGTTGGAAAATAACAAAGAAGAAGATTTAAATTGCTTTTCACATTCAGTTATATTTTGACACCTGGACTTGACAGAAATGTATTGTTGCACCTGTCAGGATTATTAAAATTTATTTGGGTGTGTTATTTGACAATGCCATTGTCTAGAAATTCTAATAAGATGTAGACATGAACAGAATGGATAATAAAATTTATTTTGTATGTTCCAAATATACAGTCTTGCTTGGAACTGTTTGATGGGGATCCTGCTGTATTACACTGTGAACCTTTACACAATTTCACAACACAGAGTCAGGAATCTGGTTTGCCCCACCTTACAGGGCTCGCTAACTGCACACATTGTAATGTGCAGGAGGTGTTGGTGTTTTGAAGTTGTCAGATGCTATCATTCTTTAATTGGACTTTTGTAGGTATTCTACAGCTACTGTCAGGTTGCATGCTCCCAATGCTGAGTATCACAGGGTCAATAGTTTGCCAATTTTATGTTACTTTCACTTCTGTATGTGTATGTATATGTTCATGTTTGTTTTTTATGAAGTCTCTTACACATGATTTTGATTACATAGACAATTTTGTAACTTTTTTGTTTTATGTTGGGAGGAGTCATCTACAGAAAAACAACTTCAAAAATAAACAATTTAAACAGGGTTTTACAGGCACTACATGTTATTGAGTTATATATCTGTTGCTAGCTTGCGCTGAAAATATCATATGAGTGAATATAGTGTAGTTATTATATCCCATAAGACAAATTTGCATTCATATGGAATTTAAATATTTTATGTGCCTATTCTATTCACATATTTTGATTAGCTTGAACAAAATGAGGCCAAGAGGTCAAGTTTTAAGCCTTTGACAAGGTGACCCACAAATTCAAGCTTCAGCTTTATTGTAACTCCACCATTAGAGGTGTTTAAGAACTGATTTGCTCAAGTGATCCCAACCATTCCTAACAATGGTGCATTCAATGCCTTCTCTGATGTCGGAAATCACAAAGACTTACAATTTTTCTCGCCTTGCACGACTTGTCGACTGCAAAATGTCGTTGAAGGATTTTTATATTTGAGTTGAAATGGTTAGCAATGCACAAAACGCACGGCAGGCGCGGTTACTCCGAGGAACTAACAAAAGACGAACTGCTACAGATTTGTTCTCGCGCTTGCGACAGCTTACGACAGCGTTCATAGCGGCGGCATTTGTGGCGTCCTGGGTTTGGGCTTTTTCATACCCCTGCTGCAGGAGCTGGACACTTTTTAAGCTCTTTTTACAACTTTGACGCCGCGAGCCAAACGATGGGAAAGGTAGGCGTCGCGTCGCTTGCAGTAGCTGTCTTAGCAGCCCTTTTCGGAGAGAGGATTATCAGTTTAAGGTAGCTGCGAGCATTTCGATTAATATTGAAGTTTTGGGGCTTTTTCTGTGGGAGTGCGAACATTTGTTTGTTGCCACCTGCCCGCTAACATCATCTGTTTGTTGAAAACATGACAGGAAGAGGTCCTTCGCCTCCAGGGAGCTCGTCCAGAATCACCTACCTAATTGTGTTGCACTCAAAAATCTGGGTAAGTAAACGCAGAAGCAAATACAACTAAAATGAACTGCAAAGAACGTTAAAAACAACTGTGCAACCATCGCACTTTCAGATTTTGGGTCGGAGGACATAACGATCCTTGGAAATGGACTCGCCTTTATCAGCGCTGTAAGTATTTAACTTGTAGAGCAGACAAATCAACGTTATGCTGCGAGGTCAACTTTGAACCGTGTTTGTGGCTTTAACTGAAGCACCCACACGGTCATCACACTGTTCGCACTATATCAACTATAGATCTGTTTTTATACTGTACGGATGACTACACGTACACATCTATCCCACCCACTACATCTCTGTGGATATGGATATTGTGGGTGTGGCTAATTCGATTAATTAAAGGAAAATCCTGAATAAATGAGTGGAGAAATAACCAGAGGACAATATCATATATAAGTGTATAGATCTAGATATAGAAGATATAAATATAGAGCATTGGATATTTCTTGTTTGTTTTTTGGTGTAAATTCATACTCGATTTTTTTTCTTTTCATTTATGAATACAGCCCTCCATGGGTTTTTTTATAGTGTAAGTATTTTTTATGTTGTTGCATATTTGTCACACTTAAATTATTCAGATCATGAATGACCAGAGTAAATACAAAGTGCATTTCCGGACATGTCTGTCCTTATGTAGAAAAGTACCTAAAAACTGGTGTGCCACCTTAGGTGGTGTTTTTTGTAATAACTGGCAATGAGTCTTTTACATCACTGTGGAAATCACTTCACTAGAAGCTAAGGTCAGTGTTCATGATTCAAAATTAAGAAAGAGAGTGGGCAAAAATGGCATCCATAGATTTCCAAGATGAGTGAAAGCCCCTACTGACAAAAAAAACCCCTGTAAAGTCTCAACTCACATTTGCCAACATCTTGATTATTAAGGCCCACTTGGGTTATGAAACACACTAGCAAATCCACCTCAGAAAAACTAAATTAGGTTTTGGAGTGCCCAATCCAAAAATATCCAATGTGGCTGAATTAAAACAGTTCTGCAAAGAAGTGTGGGCCAAAAATTTCTCCACAGTGATGTAAAATACTCATTGCAAGTTATTACAAAAAACAATGTATTGCAGTTGTTGCCATCAAGGGTGGCACAAGCAGTTATTAGTTTTAGGGGTCAATTACGTTTTACTAAATGAAATTGCCATTTAAAAACTGCATTTGGTATTCTCGGGTTATCTTTGTATAATATTAAATACTTTTTGACAGCACTGAAGTATATACTTAAAATAGAACAATGTAAATTTAGAGTTCAAAATACAGTGGGCGACTGCATTTATAGCATACACTGATATAACAGTACCGTCCTGAAGGCTTTACCTCTACAGTGATGGGATCCTGTGGTTCTGTTGTGCTTTGGGGCCACTCAGTTGAAATATTTAGGGTTCACTTGTCATCTTAGAGGGAAGGGTCACTACAAATCGAAGTTGTTCTCAATGATCACCTTTACCCTATGATAAAACATTTCTATCCTGTGGTTTCTACCACAGTGACAGTGCTCTTGTCCATGGGGCATGAGTGGTCACTGAATTTGTTGAGGAGTATGAATATTACATGAATCATATGCTGTGGCCTTCACAGTCACCAGATCTCAACCTAGTTGAACACCTATGTGAGGTTTCGGACCAACGTGTTCTCTACCATCATCATAACACCCCATGTAAGAATATCTTAAATGGATGAAGAATGTTGCTCATTCCTCTAGTAGAGTTTCTCCTTCGTAAAAACCCAAATATAAAAACAAAGGCGGTTTCATCTTTCAGATGTTGTAGGATGTTGTTGTAGGAGGCATCTGATACAGAAATAAAGTAGTTTTAAATGTTTTTTTTGTTGTTGTTGTTTTTAGTTAGATTTAGGAAAAGATTCACACTATATAAATATAAACACTCAAGGGTCTATATTTATATTCATATATTTATATTCAACTATAATTTAGACATTCTACTAAACATATAAAAAAATATTTAAGTCATTTTACTTAATTGCTGTTTTTTTGTCAATGCGTTTCAATTAGCGTTAGCAGGTATACCAGATTCTTGACCAGAGTCCATTGATTATGTAACTGGTTTTACAAGACAAAAACCATTTATAGCTATCTTTTTAGAAGAGCTAAAGGTAATGTTGTAATTTTACAACAGTGGGTTTTATAGGGTTAAAGACTTATGTATAGCAAATGCATATATTTGTATACATCAGATGTATACCGTGCATGTCTGTGCAGATTCTCAGTTGTCCAGCTCATGGTTATCCCAAAAAATACAATTCAGTGGCATCTGGACTTGTTTTTAAGTTCTTGATGATGTTTTGCCTTCCATGCAGAATGCTTTATCAGTTCTGACTGGCTGGAGGAGAAGACCTGTAGAGCCTTTGTATTCCTTGAGTTGTTTTGCACTTGGTGGTCACCTGTGGGTTGTTGTTGTTGATGGCTTTCCTTTGTGTCACTGTGTCCATGTGAGACATGGAATGAACGACTGTGAAACCGCCTGGGTAGTGTTGAAAGGACCTTGTAAGCAGGTGATAGATTATGCTGTTTAACAAGGGTCGTCCAACCTTGCAGAAAACGTCTTCCCTCACACTTGGTTTTGAACCATTTGTCTTCCCTGTCGAGAATAGCATCACTGTGTTCAAAGTTGTTCAAAGGATCGTCCCTTGTCTTTCAGGGGCTGTTTTTGTTTTCGTTTTTTTGGGAAGGGGGGGTATACCTTGCATCATTTACTGCACAAATACTGTATATTATAATAATAAAATATCCGTACTTGCACTTTAACTGTAAATAATCTCTTTGTACTCTTTCATCTTTTGCAATCTGACCAAAATAAAAAGTAAGTTTTCATTTTTAATTATGAGTAATGTAGTGTCATTTGTTGTGCATTTTTATTGTTTTTATAATTTCATATATTTTTTATTGAATTTGTTTTTTATATGTAAGGGTCTGAAGTATCCTGGACTTCCATCCTCAGATGTGACAGGAAAGATCTTTTCCCTTGACCTAAATGATCCTCGTCTGAAGCCATTGGAGCTTCGCATGCCAAGAAACTTTGATCTGGAATCATTTAACCCTCATGGCATTAGTGTATACACAGATCCAAGTGGTAAATGACCATACTTATGTGTGGTTGCACACATACATTTCTACACAGTAGCAATTGTGGAAAACGTAGTCTAGTGGCTTTCTACTGCATATCAATGTACTTTATATTTATCATAAAATACACATATGATAGCCCAAATTTAACAATTATTACAATAGAAACTTCATTTTAAGTTTAAGCTAATTCTGCATAGCTACTGAAGATAATTTATTTAGTCATTTGTAAATGTAGAATATATGAACAAACATACCTTTCAGTTGTGTTTCTGTTTCTGTGTTTTCCTTGTTTCTCTTCAGATGATTCAATATACCTGTTTGTTGTCAGTCATCCTCATCACAAAAGCCAAGTAGAGTTGTTCAGATTTGTTGAGGACGACCGCTCCCTTGAGCATGTCAAAACCATAAAACATGAGCTTCTCCACAGGTAAGGTGCCAAATGTATTTGCACATAACATCAACTTCACCACAGATTTACTGAGGAGGAAGATCAGTCTGAAACTGTATTTAACAAATACATAGTTACATAGTTTAACTATGCTTTGTGATGGTGTAGTTGTACAAAAAACATACATAGCACATCATTTTTGTTTAGATTTGAAAATGTATTAATTACAATTTGTCTTTCTAGTGTAAATGATATTGTTGCTCTGGGAGTGGACACCTTTTATGCCACCAACGATCACTACTTTGCCCATGAAATCTTTAAAGGTTTTGTGGAGCCTCTTCTGGGCCAGCCCTGGGCTAATGTTGTGTACTACAGTCCTAAGGATGTGAAAGTGGTCTCTCAGGGTTACTACTTTGCCAATGGCATTAATATCTCACCAGATAAAAGGTATGTATGATTTGCAGTGCTGTGGAAATGGTCACTCATGTTTGAAATATCTGAATTTTGATATTCTTTGTCATTTGTAGACATATATATGTGGTAGATTTATTTGACCATAACGTGCACGTATTGGAGCGAAAAGAAGACGATGCATTGGTGTCAATAAAGGTAAATTACAAAAATATCTTATAGCATGTTTCAGGAATTTGTTTTTATTTTTCCATTTTACTTTTGGAATTAACTATACTAAACTATTGTTTTATGTAAATGTAAAAAGGAGTTGTCTTTAGAAATTCCTGTATGCATGCTGACATTAGGGCTGGGCAGTATGGATGAAACCAGAAACATGATATTAAGAACAATGCATTCCAGGATATGTCACAGTGGCAAATGAAAGCAAAATGCCATATGAAATAATCAAATATATGTTGAATACAATCAAGTGCAAAATAGAAGTTATGTAAAAATCTAAATTGTAAGGCACTGTAAAATGAATCTTATCTGCTGCTTAACACTGAAGTAAATAATCAGGTGAAGCTATATTTTACTTTAAGACAATCAAAACACCTTGATGACTGTATAATTATGACCTTGTCTCTGACACCTCACCAGTCTGTGGCTGTGGGTTCACTTTGTGACAATGTTGAGGTTGATCCAGAAACTGGTGATCTGTGGTTAGGCTGTCACCCCAATGCATGGAAAGCTTTGATGTTTGATCCCAAGGACCCACCAGGATCGGAGGTTTGTCTGTTCAGTTTTTTCCACATAATAAATTATGCCAGGCCAGACAAGATACACTACCAATCAAAAGTTTGGATACACATAGTGTGACCGTGTTTGTAAAAGGAATATTTGCATAAACATACAGAGGCCAAAATTCTCCTAACACTAGTACTGTCTTCAAGCATGTTAGGTTTGCTAATGCAAAGTTATTAATTTAAACGGATAACTGATCATTAGAAAACCATGTTCAATGATGGTAACACAACTGAAGACATGTATCTTTTCATGAAAAACATGGTCATTCCTATGTGTGTCCAAACTTTTGACTAGTAGTCTATAAAATCTTTGTTGCAGTATATGCCCAGTTTTTTCATTTATGTTCTCTTTAAATAAATGGTCTGTCTTTTTACCTTATTGCACACTTACCTTATTTACACTTATTGTTTTTTTATTTTTTAGGTTATCCGCGTCCAGAACATTAATTCTGATCAGCCCGTGGTGACACAGGTGTATGCTGACAACGGCCAAGTGATTATGGCCTCGTCCGTAGCTACTACCTATGGGGGAAAGTTGCTTATTGGCTCTGTGTTCCATAAAGCCTTGGTCTGTGATTTGAAATAGGCACTTACCATTTAAACTATGATTCCTAGTAAGCAGAAGAGTTCTTAAAAAAGAGGAACAGTTATTGAAGTTCAAGAAATTAAATTTTTCAGATGAACTCATTTTGAATGGGGGCTTTTATTCATACTGCAGCACATGCAATATGCAGTTTTACCTCACCTCTCGATCGGACGATAGTGACTTAAAATTGTAAAAATGGTGACAAGCCCTTGGTACAGTTGTATATTTACTGAACTCTACACTCGAAGGACAGATAACAGGCACTTGAAAAAATAATGTTTTCAAACTATTAAAAGATCCGTAGAGTGGTTTTGCTATGTAATAAAATATGTTGTTGCTATTGTTGAGTTACAAAATTGTGAATATTTCAATGTATTTAACCATCAGTGAAACAATAAAGACAAATGTTACAGCTTAAACATGTCCACTAAATGGTCATTTTGTATGCAAGACGGGTAACACACACAAAATATAAAATATATTTAAATCTGTATGTGCAATATCCTGCTCGAAAAGAATATTGCAGAACTAGTTCTACAAGTCATATTTTCTAAAACAGCCCTGTTCAACATTTGCATTATTTGTATCCTTTCTTGCTTTATTCTGTGTAAACAGTGCAGTAATTATTCCTTAAAGCTGTTATATATTTACATGACAGTTTATTTCTAGTCTTTTTATAATTTATTCTTACATGATTATTTTATACAATGTTATGCTGACACATTAAGTGTGAATGAGATCATACATTTAACAGTCTTGAAAAGCAGCAAAATAGATGTCTCATGAGATGTGAGTTTTCCTGGGATAATTATGATGCCCTGGACTTCCTGTTTTAGCTCCACCCTTGGTACAACCATGTTAATGCACTTTGAATCTGTTCCTGGGAAACCTTTGACTTCTAAACATGGCTGCCGTGAAGAAAGTACTTCTTGCTGCTGTGGTTGCTGCATTTGCAGCTTTTGTTGGACACAGGTTTCTTAAGTTAAAGTAAGTGAATGTTATTTTAGAAGCAAATTTGACACCATTTACTAGAGTACCGGTAGAGAAACCTCTTGGTGTTCATACCTGTTTTTTACTCCAGTGGGCATATAGGAAAGGAACAATGTACATGTTTGTATTGAGCAGAAGTGCTACAGTGCTGTGAACAATTCTTTTTTTTTTTTTTTAAATGATTCAGATAATCAAACAAATAATAGGGTAAATACAAAATGCAGTTTTTCAATGATTTAATTTGTTAAGGAAAAAAGTTGTACAATCTGGCCTGGTCCTATGTGGAAAAGGAATTCTTTACTAAATCATGAGAGAAATCTGTGATTAACCACATTTTTTGGATGAGTTTCACTTGCCACACCCAGACCAGATTACTGCCAGACCTGTTTAACCAAAAAAATCACCGATTGACATGTAATGAATATATAAGATATGGCAAACCTTCACGTTATGCTTTACTTTAATATTTTCTGCAGGGAAATAGGCCTTACTTCCAGAGAAGTGCCTGTTAAAGACCTCAAGTGTCATTATTTAAACAATATTGGTATGTATTTTTTGACTTCATGTTCATTCCAGTGTCTTAATATTTATATTTACATAGTCAAACATGTTTTGTAAACTAATTATGCTTTGGCACTTGGTCAATTGTGCAAAAACTGACAACTGAAGAGTTTGAAGTAAGTCAAGTGTTAGTCTTTGTTTTTTAATGTAAGAACTAAAAATGATCATAATTGTTATTCTGTTTTCTTTTGGACAGAATATGGGGCAGAGGATATAACCATAACTAAAGATGGACTGGCCTTTCTAAGCACAGTATGATATGATTTGTATGATCACAGATTTAAACAGATTTGCATAAATCTGAATTATGTGCAATTTGTTTAATGAATCCTCTATTATTTAAAATATTGGTCATCAGATTAGTTTAGCATTAGTTGCGAATACTAATGTGTTGATTTAATTCTGGATCTAGTGTTTCTGTAGTTACTTAATTAACCAAAGTCACAGATCTAAAGTCTCTAACAGCATGTAAAGAGGTCTCTTACATGCTGTGTCTTTTTCTCAGGGGCTGAAATATCCTTCAATGCCTTCATTTTCTGATGAGCCTGGGAAGATGTATGTGTTGGATCTGTTGCACCCATACTCAACTCCAGTGGAGCTGCATATCAAAGGACAACTGGACCTCAGTTCGTTCAACCCACATGGCATTAGTGTCTACACTGATGAAGCAGGTAAAGTACAAACTGCGTGCAGCAGATTAACTGTAGAGCAAAGAAGTAATGCTGAACAAATGAGAAGTGTCACACAAATGTTAATTTAGTAAAATATCTAATTTATTTAATTAAGATGTCACACAAGTCATATGACAAATAATGCATCTTTACTGTATATACAAACACATCCATTGTGTTAAAGGCCGCTGTCAGAACTGTACTTTCAACTATCAGAAGAAGAAATTCTGACTCTTTCCACAAAAAGAGAAAATGTTTTGCTGTGTTTAGTTGAAGGCCAGTGAAAGCAAACTGTTACAGTAGAAAATAATCAAGTTTATGGGAAAACAGTTGCGATAACCACTGATTTCCTGGAAATTGTCCGGCAGATGATTTGTTGATTATTATTATGTTATTAGTGTGTGACAAAGTTGCAGTTCATGGATACACAACAATATGGTAATTGTGTTGCTGTATGTGAGAAAACTGTACGTGTTAAGTAGTTTCTAAATGACTGGTGGTGAGGTAACTCAACATCAAAAACACCAACAACACCCGAAATAATCTGTTTTTAGTGCAAGTTTTTGCCTGAGAAAAAAGTATATAATCTGATGGATTTTATTCAATGCACACACATAAAAAACTAAACTAAAACTGAAATAAGGAATTAGCAAATATAAGTAACATAAATAAAAAGTAAAAACAAGAAAAATGTTTTTAAAGCTATAATCCCTTCATGAAATCATATCTAAATTTGACTGCCTGTGCTGTCTGCAATAACCACTTAATCTATTTGCATTCAGTAATTACCTCTCTAAATACCAGTTTGGTAGTGGTGGAGTCCACCATGGGATTCACAGGAATGCAATATATAATCCACTGCTACTGTTTGAAATCTGATCTCAGTTACATCACCCTCACTGTATACAGCTGTAAGAGAAGTATTACTGTAAGTCACTGCTCAAGCTAACCCAACATTTTCTTCTGCTGTTGTCACAGTAAATACCTTAGACAAGCACAGTTATTGTGTTGTTTTTTTTGTTTGTTTTTTGAAGCAGTCACAGAAAACAAAGTGTATTTGTCGCAGGGGTTAACACTTGCCACAAATGTTCATTAAAAAATACTACAGGTAAAAGTAAAACCTGAAATTGCAGTGGCATGGCTGTAAGATGACAGGATATTGTCAAGCACTGACAGAGAAAGTTCAACTACATATTCCTGACTCTTTGCAGATGACTCTCTATACTTGTTTGTCGTCAATCACCCTCAGTACAAAAGCCAAGTAGAGATATTTCATTTTGTTGAGGAAGACACACTTGTGCACTTAAAAACGATTATCCACCCCCTCCTCCACAGGTATGTGCTATAATAACCTTTCATATTATTGCACATTTTTCATTTGACAATCTAAATGTTTTTCATTATTCATCATGTCTTTCAGTGTGAACGATATTGTTGCAGTTGGAGTAGAGAGCTTTTATGCCACAAACGATCACTCCTTCCCAAATGAAGCCCTTAACTTTCTGACCAGCTTCCTGGGGCTGGCCTGGTGTGATGTGGTGTACTACAGTCCACAGGAAGTGAGGGTGGCAGCCAACGGATTTCTGTCTTCAAATGGCATCAACATATCTCCAGATAAACGGTTATTTTCAGTTCATATAAACAATCAGTAACAATGTTTATGTGCACATCCTTTAAATTGAATAATTCAACAACAACATGTTTCTTGTGTAATTCTAAAATAATCAAAAAAGAAATTCTTTTTTACAGGTATATTTATGTTTCAGACATACTAGACCATGAAATAGATGTTTTTGAGAGACAAGAAGGGCAACAGTTAATGTACATTAAGGTAATACTGTGTTTTCTTACTTTCCACCCTTAACAAACAAGAAATCAAGTAGTTCAGCACTTTGGGAAGTAAGCCTTTTTGCTGTACTGCATACTTGGATAAGATCCATCTGTCACAATAATATGGTGTTTACAGCCAAACTGGTTTGCTTGTTTTTACACATTAGTTTTAGACAGATTAAACAAGATACGGTATAAGATGTAATTAGTTAGCTGTAGAGGTGTTAATAGATGGATTTTTTTATATTTGAACAGAGCCTGGCTAGCGCCCAGACTACCAGCTGCTGTCTTTAGATTCCAATTTAACACACAGTAATGAAATTTGTATCATGTCTGAACATCTAATGCAAATAAGCATATATCCCCAAAGTTGAATCATGACTACTACTGTGCTTGTTTTAACTTAATTCAAAATATGCTTTGATCGTATTTTGTAGAGGACAGAATATATTGTAGTTATCAGGCCTCATTTATTATATGTGATGTTTCCAACCAGTCTGTAGCTGTTGGGTCACTTTGTGACAACATCGAGGTGGACCACATGACAGGTGATATATGGCTGGGCTGTCATCCAAATGGCATGAAATTATTAAAGTATGACCCTGAAGATCCCCCTGGCTCTGAGGTTAGTATTTAAGGATGATACATCTTAAATACTGTTTCATTTCCCCTGATAATTGTAATCATGTTTCCTCTAGGTCATCAAGATCAGGAACATTCACTCAGATCAGCCAGTGGTTAGCCAGGAGTATGCTGCCAACGGCCATGTGATCATGGCCTCATCTGTAGCAGCTCCCTATGAGGGAAAGTTGCTAATTGGCTCTGTTTTCCACAAAGCCTTGTGCTGTGATTTAAAATAATATGTGTATTCTGTATGATCAATTACTAGAAATAATTGTAAGTAGGATTTGAATGGATATACCTTTAAAAAAATAAAAATCTGTATTCACTGTGTAAGGAAGAGTGATATTTGACACATTGTGTACTTCTTTAAAATGTTGAGATTTGCACAACAGTCTGACAGTGCAGCCTCAGTATCATTTGTTCTCCTGACACGTAACAGTATGATATTTTCACACAAAACTAATTCCTCCAAAACAGCTTGTTCCACAATTTTGGTAAAGGTAAAGGAAGTTTTACCTTTTTATCCTTTTTCCTTTAACACATCTTCCTCTGCTACCTTGGATATTGTAAACCTGGTCCCCCCTCCATCCGGATGTTGTACATTTTCTTTGGTAGCACTTCTGGTAGGCACAATGATGGTGATGCAATCATTTTCAGAGTCAAATGCACAACCGTCGTCGTTTTCTTCATCAGCTGTTCTCACACACTCAGCAGGTTCGAGGTCTCCATAGCCTCCTTTTATAAGAGGACGTTTCTCATCTTGGTCATCGTTGTCCATATCAGTATTTGTGTTAATCATCAGGTCACAGAAACTGATTCTTCGTCTGTGCTTCGGTGATTGTTCCAGGGTCTGGATGGCCAAGATATCGCTGCAGCTCCTAGAGCGATTTATGTTTTCTGGTGGCTTTCTTAACTTTGCTGTGATTCCAATCCCCTTGATGACTGTGCTGTAGTCTTCCTGATTCTCAGATAGGAAGTTGAAGATGTCAATGACAGTCGGCTTTACTTCTGGCTTGTGTTTGACCTCTTCAGGCTGGGGTTCCTCATTCTGAATATGTCTGTGCCTGTGTCTTCTTTTCTTTAGCACTTTGTGAGCTTCCACTACCATGTGGACGTTCCAGCTGAAGAAAAGAGAGAGCCAGGCCAAGCCCATGTAGATCCACAACTCTACAAATACTTTGTACAATTGGTGGTATCTGATGTTTGGGTTTACACCTGAAAAGGGATTAGATGCAGTAAAGGAAACAGATTTCAGACCTATGAATACAGTCTCACAAATATTTTTCTTAGATTAAATTATTAACATAAATCAGGCCTACCTGCTACATAATCACCAAAACCAACAGTTGTGAGTGTAATGAAAGAGAAGTAGATGCCTTCCAGGTAGGTCCATCCTTCCATAGACATGAACACAAATGGAGGGATCACCAGGTGCACCAAAAGCCCCCATAACAGGAATAAGGCTGTGCAGGTAAACTGGACCTTTTTCTGAGAAAAGAAATGCGATTTTACAGGTTTTTGATCTTAATACATCTTTTAGCACAATATTCACACAACGCCAGGATTCAGTCTTTTCTTACCACTGAAACGCCTTTATGGATCAGAATCTGGGACAGACGTTTGGCCCGATCTCCAAAAAATGAACCCAGTTCACTTATCCATACGAGACACAGCGGGATCCCACACAGACCATACAGAATACAGAACACGCGGCCACTTTTAGTCTTGGGAGCAACATTACCGTAACCTGTATGGCAAATGAGAATATTTAAATCACAATGTGGAGCTACAGTGAATATTTTATCTTATTACTAAGAATACTGCTGATTGTAATGGTTAATAATATTTCATTAATCTTTAATGGATGAAAAAATAAAGTTATAATACCTTTTGCATTGCAGGGTTTAAAAGTGTCATATGAAATGGTTTGTCTTTCTAACTACCACTAAGACCTCGTCAATGCACAGTTCAATCAGTTACAAACCAATGTCATCTCACACATGTGCCATGGATAATAGTAATTCATTAATCAGGAATTCTGATATCAAAAGCATTATTTGATTTTATGATTATAAGCAATAAAGACTCTCACACTTTATTACTACTACTGACCTTTTTTCCGTCTTTGCGAAATGCGAAATTTATAAAATGTCTTGGATAGCGTGCTGATCTCAAATATTAAAAGTATAAAGAATTAATTATTATTAGAATAAAATGTGTGTTATTGCGCCTTATGAAGTCACTTCTAACATTGTTATATCTTTCTAGTATCTTAGAAGTAGTAGTAGTGCTAAATACTGTAGAGACCTCATACAAACCTATGGTGGTGACAATCGTGGCAGCAAATATGACGGAGTTTCCCCAGTCCCACGAATTACGATGATTGTCCCCAGTGATGGTCACACCTTGGCCGACAGCCTCTGACACAATCTGCATGAGTCAACAGTATAAATCAATGCCCGAAAATCCATCTGCTGTAACTTCTAACACCACGTAGCATTAATGATACTGATAACAGACTTATTGCATATTTTATATGGTTTCTTCTCCTATAAATAGTCCAACTCGTGGCAGTCGTTAAAACAGGGACACACCTTTTGCAAGCACACACACATACAGGCACACACATACTTGTGGCTGCAGATTGCATGTATCATCATGTTCGGCACGGAAACACGCGTTTAAAAATGGAAGCTTATACATTGCCCGTGGCACATCACATGCATATCCCACTGTAACAAAGCAACTTTTGGTGCTTTTATTTTGAGCAGGTCTGAGTGAAACATCACTCAGCTTCTATGGTTGTTTTGTATTCCTAACCAGGAAAAACAAGTTCTGTCTGTCTTGGCGTGTGAGGGCGACGCACTTCTTATTTACTCTTTCTCAAAGTCTTCCTCACATGTGCTATGGCTGTAGACGCACAACCTCATATAGGACAACATCTGTATATTGTTTGACTGCCTTATGTTTATCAAATACTGTCTGAGAGGTGATGGTAACGTTTCAGTTAGTTTGCCAATCTAGACAAAGTTACTAGGCAAACGCGGTTTCCCCCGTTAGGATAAATGGAAAATTGTTCGTAAGAGCTTTTGTGTTTCTCTGTCATACTATGAAAAACAGATGTGAGTCCTTACCTCCAAAATCTTATCCACATCTTCCTTTGATAAACAGGTATAGTTCTTCAAAAGGTTTCCCTTCTCTAGGATGTATTTTTCCTTGGCTGATTTCCAGTTTGGTTCTTCAAGAAGCTGAAATACTGCGGCCCCGATCGATAGGTAGAAAATAATACATGAAGTTAAAAGAGGTCCCTTATCAGCCATATTAAAGTCATAACTTCAGTCTTACGACGACGAGGAGCTCACAGGCCGTCCACACAGAGGGCTGTTGTTATCCTGCCCGCGCTGCTTCCTGCTAAAAACTTAATGGGCAGCTTTTTACTGCGCTCAGTGGGGACTGATTCAAACTTAGCTCCTTTGTTCAGCTGGCTCCTTTTCACCGGACACCGTAAAACCTGTTTAAAACCATCTTCCTTAGCCAGTTTCGCAACAATATTTGGCTTCTGCATAAAACTACTACAAAGAATGGAAATCGCCCAAGAGAACTTTTTTTTTTCCCACACAGATGAGTCTAAATTGTTCCATTTAAGCGCCATTTACTAACAGTACAAAAAGTAAATTACGCTCATTACGCGACTGTTTCAGAGTTACTGTATTATTGATTATTTCTAGTGTGCTTCACTTTAATGTAGCGTGCGTTACCTTGGGAATTAATAAAGTCTTATCATGTCTTAAATAGCCTATTACATTGTGAATATAATTAATATAAATCAGAATTCAATGTAATTATGTAATTATATTATGATATATAATTATCTATCTATCTATCTATCTATCTATCTATCTATCTATCTATCTATCTATCTATCTATCTATCTATCTATCTATCCTTTCTTGGAATTCTGGAAACATTCTACAGGGACCGCAGACCTAATAGGTTTTCACACAGCTGTGCGCAAGTATTCAAGCATGTGTCTAAACTGGCGTGTGTGTGAGGACGGTTTGGCTTATCTACATGTGCGTGCATCCAGAAGGCTACAGTCAAATATGAAAAGCTGCTCACACTGGGTGGATCCTGGCTGCTCTGTATGATAATTGATAAGAGGTGTTATTCTCTCTGTTAGAATACAGTATATGCCATATGAAAACTGAAAGGAGGTTTGTCTATCTATAGAAGCCAGTATTTTTTGGTATGTTTATGCATACTATGGACTAAAAATAAGAATACATTACTTCCATTTCTTCTTTTATTTACTTTTTTATAATTTCACCTCTGTTTTATAACTATACAAAATTACTGAGTAATTTAAAGCCAGCCACAGCCAGGTTTGACCAACCTACTGGGACAATTCCAAAACTAGCCACTAGATAAAAACAGATGTTCAGCTGTAGCAGCTGCTACACTGAGGTTTAGTTTATCTTCTGGGATTTATGTCACAAGACGATATCCAAGGTCATCAAATGAAGCCATACTTCTGTTTGAACCCTAAACAGGTGAGGTGTTAGTTTCATTTAGGTGACATTATCATGAATTTAATGCAACCACTTCTTAAGGAGACACAAAAATACAGTTGCATAACACCACATCACCTATTTGCCTCCACCCATGCACACACACAAAAAGCCTCTTGTGGAGCCACCAGTAAAGTGTGCAGACATGGCTGTACATACAGGAGGTGGCTGTGACTTTGCTGATAGGAAACTGTTTGTGAGCAGTCCGTGTAATTTGGCAGTAGCTGAATAAATGCATTGACCAAGCATTCCAGTAAAGCTTGATATACCAGACTACACAACCATGTATGTATAAGCAGCACCTGATTTGTGCTAAGCTGACATTTTAATGATGAATCCGTATTACAGACATCAGCACTATTTTTTTTTTACTTTCTAAAACGTTTCTCCAGTTGTGTGACAGACAGTTTGCCCTGTCACCCACTAACAGCTGCTGTGCTGCAGGAACTATACTGGACCCGTCTCACCTGTATCTGTAAACAGAAATGCCATAGCGTGTGGAACCATAAGTGAAGTTGTACGTGCTTCCACAGACTATTATTATATGATTTTTTTTTAAGAGCAGCGAACAATCTTAGAGGTGAGTGACGCTCCCACCTCTGATCTCCACCCATCATTTACTTAGAGCTTCGTCATTGCAGCTGCGTCACTGCCTCTCGGTGGAAACCTGATCGATCGCCTCCAACTTGTTCTCAAGGGAGACACCGGAATTATGAATCATGGTGGAGAAACGACACCGAGGAGACAGCAGTCTGCTCAGGTATGACTCGCCTACTCAGACGCCGTCATTGTGTTCGTATCGCACACCTTTTCCAGCGACTTTGTGTTTTTATTTTTTCTTCTTCTATTCCTCTCGGCGGGAGTTCGTTAAGAGTTCACTGCACACCGCATTTAGAGGGATTATGTCAAATACGACGAGCTCAGGGATGTTTGTGCAGTTAGCCTACATAGAAAATAAGAATCTGGAAACTCTACTAACCTACTGTAGTCAGCAAAACGCCTGCAAAAGGTTTGCTGTACGGTCGCTTCAACAGCCTAAACACTGTGGGCCACAAACACCTTCAAAAACCACAGATACCTGTACTTTCAGAAGGAGACGTTCAGTGCTAAACAGCAAACCTGTTTACACTGTTTAGATATGTTTGTTAAGCTCTGGACACAGACAGAAATCCAGCTTTGTTTTGGTCAATTGTAACATTGTTTTCATCTGGTCTCAAAGTGATGTTAGCACTGTGTGTTACACAGCCCCAGAGCGAGGTATGTTCTGGTTCAGACCTCTCTTTGCTAAACCAGTAGCTGTTTATATGCTCAGGCTACAGCTAGTCATTTGTTATTTCAAATATTTAAATTCTGCACAGCTACATGGTGTGTTCACTCACATAAAAACAAATATTTCACTGTACTTACACACTGTTTCTCTGTCTCCACCTCCCTCTGACCCGGCCACACTGTCTGGAAATGACCACCTTACTGTACAACCCTGTTCAACGTGGATGTGATGTGAGTATAAATGACCACACCAAGCTGTATGAAACATCTGAGCGTGTGAGCTGTTGTTGTAGTAATGATGTGATTGTGTGCAGTACATACAGAGTAACAACTATTCTCAACTAATGCACAACAATATGATCTAAAGGTAATGTAAGGTAATGAAAGGCCCATCCTCAGGCACAGAGAAGCATTTACTTTGTATTTATGAAACATTTGTATGAAGTCATAGCTCAAAAGCCTTTATATAGACTATTAAATATCCATTCTTGATTACTCCTATTTGACGTGCTACTCTCTGTGAGATTGACTGTAGACTTTGTAGACTTCATGTATGCTTCCTCTATTATTATCTTTTATATATTTGGCTGCCATGTTTTTAGTCCTCCATGTCCCAGGAATAAGGAACAAATGTGTTCCTTGTTCTTCATGATGATTAAGTTCTCATAAAAAATGCATGACATTATTTCCAAAAGTCAGAGGTAAACCTATTCAAACTACACTGTGTCAGGGATTTTAAAGAGAGTTTCAGTAGATTAATTTATGGTACACTGCTGTTGTTGCTAATGCTAGTTATGGGAGGGGTAGTGAGACTGTGTCACCCTGAAGCATCTGGGCGCAAACACGTCTTTATCTCTTACAAACACATGCTCCCAAAATGCATAACAGCTCTGTGATAAGGTAGCCTGGAATTTGCGAGGATATCCTCTCTTACATACAACAGATAATTAATAGGGAAGTAAGGCTTGATTGTTTAACATTGTGGGTTTTTTTAATTAAAGTCCCAAAGAGCACATTTTTTTACCCAGACTGCTCTGTGCATATGAAAACTGTCACTATTGCGGAGACATTGGAAGTGTAATTAGGGTGCTGTGTTGTAGAGTAGGATCAAGAGAAGATATATTTGCAGTTTTCATTCCAGTCCCAGCACACGAACAGTTTAGTCAAATATGCAACATGTATGTCAAAAATGTATTCATGTATCTCCCCACCAGGTGGCAGTGCAACACAAAACAACCTGGTTATTTATGGTAGCATTAGATGATCAAACACAATGCAGCCTGCACTTAGGTGGCCTAGAATGTCGGCTACAATTTGTTCAGTGTACTGTGAGCCCTGGGCTTGGTACACTGAGTTTTTAGAGGCTATTTTAAATCTCAGATGACATCCTGGTATGTACATGCATTTATATAACAATTTAAATATTACCTATTGTCTTTGGACAAAATATTATAAAAACGTATGGCAGTTTGACAAGGTGCACAAAAGACTTGTTTGGAAGTAGGAGTCTTGTCCTACCTTATTCTCTCTATTAGGGAGTAACACAAGACTTAATCCACAAAGAAAATACCCTCTCTTTCCTTTGAAGTAACGCCATAATGTGTAATTTAAAGTCTCTAAGGTGTGAGAGAATTCCCACATCAAGAAAGTCTTAACAATAAGAAGAAGCAACATGCCTGCTCGAAAGGGGGCAGAAACATGGAACACTCCTGGTTCATAAATTCTTCATAACATAATGGTACACTATGAATATTGATGTGTTGTTACCATCCCTCCCGTTAGTGCTCTTGAGAGCTGAGATTCTGGGCATAGAGCGAATAAACCCCAACAACCATGTCTCTGTCTCATACACTGAATTTTCATATTTGAAGCATCTTTATAAAGCTGCACATGTTGTTTTACATAAGAAATGGGAGGGAAGGCGGCACCGCGTGAGATGCATATCCAGATGCAGTATTGAAAGTCAAAGAGAGATGAATGGGATGGAAGTGGTACGGGACATTATGTAATATGTAAGTGATGGAGCCAGAAAGGGATAAAGATGTTCCAAACAAACATAACCCCCATGCACTCAGCTGCAGTAATGCACTGCGCCATTATATGTGCGTGTTTGCCCATGCTTTATAACAAACGAGGAAGAGTGACAGGGGAGCAGAAGGTGTTCGTCACTGTTTTTGGGTGTGTCTACTGTGTGAGCGGGTCGCCTCTGAGTCTGTGGTTCCAGTCTGTCACTGTCTCAAGGGACTGTGAGTGCTGCTCCTCTCCTCCCTCTCCTGGGTCCAGCTCAACACCTGCTCTTTGCAGTAGGCACAGGGCAGGACAGGGGTTCCTAAGCAACTGGAGGCAGTGCGAGGAGATTCATGTAGTCTGTGTTTTCCTCCGTTCCTCTTCCTCTGTCTTTTCGATGTGCTCATTCCATCTGAAACTAAAGCAGAGTAAACAGAAACTGGGCAAATTAACTACATCCAAAAGAAGTTGTTCCTGTTTGCACCCAGCTTTGATTTATTGGACTTTTTCTGTTAATGATAACGATATAGTAAATGTTTAACGCTGCCAGTCTGAACGCAGCACAGTGCTGCTGCTATGTCGTCACTTTGCTTTGTGATCAAAGTCTAGAGAAAAAAAACTGCCATTATCAAGCGTTACAGTGGTAGAAAGACATTTTCTTATTTCTTCCCAGTTTGGTATCTCTTGTGTTTCGTGTTAACTGTGTTGGACTTATGACAATTAACATAACAGGATTTATGGAATAATCTTTGAACTGGTAAGACTTTTTTTTTTTCCCCAAACAGTACAGAAACGATATGTAACGCTGCTGCGCACAACACATGAACTTGTCTCTGTGAGACAAAGGTGACTAACCCCTTGTGGCTGAAAGAATAATGAACCCCTTACTTCCCCCCGCTGCCTGTGAGCCGTATGGCCCTAATGGGGTCAGGCAGATGGGTGGGGACATGCCAGCTTCCATATAGACAGCTTGTGTGTATGCTTAGGCACATGATCAGATGCACATGTGTGCATGCTTGTTTGTTTTTGAATTGTTAGTTTGAGATAAGATGGCTGAAGGTGGATTTGTTGTTAGACATGACACTGTGAACTGTGCTTCTTTTAATTTACCACGTAAAGGTAGATGAATGATTTAAAAGGCTGAACAATAGACTGAAGTGTGTTCTTGTTGCCTCTCTGCTCACACATCCTTACTACTATTTGGCACACCACCCACGTGCCTGTTGGAAATATTTATAAAGAGGCTCAGTGTAGGCTACTGTATCAAAATAGTGAGGAGCTGTGTACTAAAAGTGGACGATCAATGTAAATATCAGCAGAAAATATACAGTCAATATATACAACTATAAATCTGTCATTTGTCTGCAGATTATATTCTATTCAGGTGGTTTTAATATTTAGATTATTGCAGATTATTGTATTTCTATAACAGACTGAAATTTAGTGGCATGAAGCGTTTCTTGAAGTTGCGTTCACTCCACCTCCATACGCGGCCGTGAGGCGTGCTGGTCGCTTCTCAGTTGGTCAACTCAGGTCCAATCTTCAGCGTGTGACTCCACCCCTTTACGAGCATCAGACACCTTCAGCACAACAAAGCATGTGTCGCTCTGCAACATAGTTTCTCTGCTAAACGTGCGGAATACAGGATTTTGTCGGATTTGTGTTGTTTGCTTTCCCATTGATGCTGATCCTAGAGTAGGTAAGCCAACTGTAATATTTATGTTCCTCGGGTGGCGGGGCTGAATTAGTGTTTATTTGTTTTGCTGAACATTCGGCGCCATTTTCATACAGAGATTGTTTAAATACCCCGGCACGCTTACCACTCGCAGCCTATACTGTTCAGCGGGCTGTGTTTTTAAAAAGTTTGGAAATTGAAGTCATATAAGGAGTTATTACCACGTGGTATTTAAAATATAAATTGTTTGAGCGCATTTAAATTATAGACTATATATTGCTTAATTAAAATATCTCAATAAATACCAAACCAAAAGCGGAGGCTGCGATGTTTTTATGTCCGAGTTGTTTTTGTCAAGCTGAATGAGCGTGTATGTTATCACTCGCACAGTTTGTTCATATTAGTGAAACTCACTTTTACAAAGCAGTTTTCTACACGTTTAAAACAGTAACCTGTGCTGTATACTGCGTATGTTTCTCCTACTGTCAGGATGTTCTTCTTCCCAGATGCTTCTCTGTGAGATGTTTTACAGTTATTTATAACATCTGCTCAGATGTGCAAACTAAGATGTTTTCTGTTGCTGTTTCAGAGATGGCTCCGCTTTTGGGTTTAATTTTCTGCTTCACAGGACTTGCTTTTATCCTGTGAGGAGTGTACGGGTTAAAAATATCCATCTTTGCTGGAAGGTGCGTGTTTGTTCCTGTGCACGCACACGCCTGCGCGACCTATAACGCACTTAAGAGAAACTCATCCAATAAGCTTCATCTCCATTGATGATTCTGCTGGATATATATATAGTCAGATAATCTTTTTATGAAGCGCTGCAGATATGACGTAGAAAGCATGAGGGAGAGAAGGAGGCAGCGTTAATGCAGGAGGGAGGGCAAGTGATTGCATGAGCAACAGGAAGTAAACAAAAGGTTGAAAAATGACAGAGATAAGACCCACTGCTGAATCAGCAGTGCTGTGAACACGGAGTGATGCTGAAGGATGTTTTTGGCTTTGTGTGAGAGTGAGGTCACTGAGGTCCTCAAAGAGCTTGCTGGTGTTAATCCTCTTTTGGGAGTTATGATGCATTCGTGCAGTTAGAGTACTACTCTGTGTGAGCATACTAAATACACTGACAGCGTCCACAGCCGATGCCTTTTCCTTTCTTCTGAGGGAACAGGTGAGGTTTAGTCTCCTTAAGATATTCTAAAACATAAAATTTCCACTTTACACAAGTATTTTGACGATTAATAAAATAAATCAAATAACTACATAGTACCCCTTATAAATCCTTCATCTAATGAGTACTACAATAAAGACAGACATAAAATATAATTTCTATCGTAATGTGCACTAATGTACAGACAAACCGTTCCTTTGGTGGGCTTCAGCTGTGGTGATGTTGGAAATGGATTCAGAATTGCTTTCAGGGTGACCACAGTAAATCAATTAAGCTACTTCATTCTTTTCCCATGTTGGTTCATGTTACAGCATCTGGCTAACAGACCATCTGCCTGTATTGATTAGTTTAGAACTTGGTCTGGGATAGGTTTACATGGAAAACTAGACTAAAATAAGACTGTGTAGCTTAATACCTTATGGTTCAGTATGCTGCACTTGGCACCACAGAGTCACTGATTGCAGTATTTCACTGAAGGTTTACCAGGTTTTAAATTGTTGCAAGAGACACTCTATGTCTGTAATTGTAAAAGAAATATTACTTTGACTTTAGAATTGCTTAAACAAATGTGTACAATACAAACGTTTTAGTGCCAACCCATTTTGCACATATTCATGATGTTGCTGGGCAGACTTGTGTGTGTTAATGGATCATACGAACAGTTTAACCGGGCACGTGTTAGCGTGTCTGTTGGCATGTGTCTGTTTGCTTACAGAGGTTAATAGGAGCAACCATGTGGCCAGGGGTCTGATATTTTGGCCTTCCTTCCATTTCTGTTGATTTTGAGCCAGATAGGCGGGGTCCTACATAAAACCATGAATCAGCACAGCTGATCATCACTGTGCTTCTGCCAGTTCTTGTCCCTCTCCCACACACAGACACTAAGCACGCACACAGAGAGAGGCAGTCCGAGAAACAGTGGATCAGAGTGAAGGGACACAGTGAGTTAGCTACTGTAGGCAGGTAGATGGAGATAATCTCACTTGGTCACTTGGGGGATGATTAACTCTAAACTCCTTTTAATTCCTTAAGCCTGCTCTCAGTACCCAGGAAACATGCTTTCTTCATGTCCAAATATTCCTACAGTGTAAAGTTATTTTGGAACTCATGTTAATTGTTGGTCATGGACCAATATTGGTAAGGAAGGGACTTTGAATTTTATGAAGTCTTTTGAAGTCTTATAAACTACTTCTATGTGAGTGTGTGTTTGCTGCTGTGTACACATGTATGCACATGTATGCACATGTATGCACATGTATGCACATGTGCATACATGTGTTGTGTGCAGTGTATCTTGTACAGAAATAGATTCAAGCTTGTCTGTAAAGGCTAACTAATGAGTCCCTGCATCATGAACACATGTAGCTATTTATATACTATACTTCCTCCTTCTTCTCTGCAAGCTCTTTCCCATTCAGTGCTCTCGTCTTATTTCATCTCACATACTGTATATATGCACACTAACACATGCATCGCAGCATCTCTGGATAAAGTCTTTGGTACTTAGAGAAATTCCTGAAAATACATCTGATGACTTGAATTGGGAAATCAGACTGAGCGTATAATGTTTGTTACTTAAATTTAAGCATATAGTACAAACACATACATTTTTCCCAAGTCCCTGATTCCCTAAATGTAACTTAAATGTGGTCTCATTTTCTTTCCTTTAAGTGACATTCACTGAGTCAAATCAAATCCTCCTGTGAGAACATTATAATCAATTAAAAGGCATGGAATCTCTAAATCAAAACCTAATTCAACTCCTTCCATGGTGTTTGCACCTGATCCGGCAGCTCTTTGCAAGCTCACTCTTGCTAGAGGGTAGCCTACTTCATCTATAATTTAGCTCATTAGAGACACTAATTATGTAGTATTGAGGGCAGAGTTTTTTGCAGTACAGCAATATTTCATCTAATTACATCCACATAAAAGAAGAAATAGCTTGGTATTTGAGAGATTGATGGTCTCTTGTGAGATCCTGTGGTGTAAGTGCTGTTATCTCCATCAGTTGTGATGGAGGTTAGTCCTGCTCAGCTGGCTGATAGCAGAGATGTTAGAAAGACAACACAAAATGGAGGAGGCAGCAGACACAAGCTCAGCTGGCCCATTAGGAACATGTCTGTTTCCTGACAATCAGAATTGAGATGACAAAGCATTAAAAGACCCAGAGGAGCCCATGAGCACTGATGCGTACCGGTGCGTGCGTGCGTGCGTGCGTGTGTGTGTGTACGTGTGCGTGTGGTGACCTAGGGAATAGGCCTATGGGGGGTCTCATGGGGGGAAGGGAAGGCAGGATTAGTTATAATGTGCAGCACAGTTATTGGTCACTGGACACAAACAATGGGAGGGCTAAAGAGGATTTTGTGTGTGTGTGTGTGTACCCCCTCCTCCCCTCATGCTGTCCTGTAGTGCCAGTAGGAAGAGTGTGGTATAGAGGGCCTGGCTGTACCCCTGTACATCTGGAAGATTGGTCTGCCTGACTGTCTGCCTGTCTAGCATTCCCCCTCCCCCACTCCATACAGGGCATGATGGGACATTGAACTACATATGGAAGAGACAAAAACAGCCACATTAGTCAGCAGTTAGATGAAGCCTAGTCTGTACAGGATGGGTATCTTTCTTCTATCAATGAAGTTTAAGAAATGATTGAGATATAAGACACAGAAACATGCATCTCACTCAAGAGGTGTGTGTGATTTCATAATAAATGAAATGTTGTCATTTTAACAACAAACACACAACAGGTTATTTTAAACTCAGCTGAACTTTTTTGTTGTTTTGACTCAACCAATTGAAAATTCTCTGGATCGAAGTGTCTAATTATACCAGACCAGTCTTTCCACTGCTATATCAGTGAAGCAGAATGATTGACAGCTAACTACTACATATTCAGGTTGAGGACAGGAGATAAACAATTTCCTGCCTCTACCTGTGTAGAAGTATACAATAAAAAAATTAAAAACAATTTTATAGTCTGCTGGATGCAATATAGCCAACAGTTTCTGTTTACTGAGGCAGATTCTGGTTTTGGTGTCTGAGAGTTTAAAGGAAATCCATTATGGGTGATAGATATTTAAAATTTATTTTAAATCACTGTAAATGGAAAATCAGTTTTGAAACTGTGTTGTGCATAAAATAACTAGCTTTGTGTTTGATTTAGATGCAGTAATATAAGTTTTTGGCTACTCCAGCACTTGAAAAATGGGTGAGATGGAGATGGCATATTGTTGAGGATGATCCAAGATCCAGGCAGTGCTAATAGGCAGCCCCAGAGCAGAATGCCTCCTTTGTGTCATTGAGACTTAATGAGTCTGTGATGGACAGTGTTGTGTGTGCGTCCCCAGAACTTCATGTAGACACAGACATGCTTTGCAACAAGGAAGGCTATTGTGTATTGCTGTAGTGTTCTTTATGTGGAGTATATATGTTTGTTGTGTCAGAGCATTATCTGTAGTTGTCAGTTGAATAAAGGTTTTATGGAATAAGTCTCAGTTTGCCACTAAATTTAATTAGAGATGCTAATTAATTGTATTAAAGGTAACTTGCTCTTGAGTACAGAATCAGCTAAATTAAGAAATATTAGGAAGAATAAATCTAAATAAAAACTATCCATACAGATTACCCTACCCATGATAAAATACATTTTGTACTACATGGCCACTATAGTTTTTTTTGTAAAAATTATCAAAGGAAATCTGGGCATGTTCTGAATTATTTGTGGAGAAAGGTTTTGGATCATTGTATTTATAGAGTAATTAACAATTAATCTACCAACTGTTTTATTTTTTTTATCTATACATTTTATAAAACTGTAGAAAAAAGCCGTTTCTTGGCAGTTGCTTGTTATGTCTGTAAAATCAGGTGAATAAAATATAATTGTTGAGTTATTTTAGTCTTTAAACATAAACATGTGATTTGCTGGTTAATGTAAACATCACATATTGTATGAGTATAGCACAGTCCATGTATTTCATGAGTATAATGTTTCCTACACACAGGCTAATTGTCCACAGCTCCTGATCTTTTTGTATTCCAAGTATAGCCGTTTGTACAGCATTGTAACCTTTCTCCATATATGACACCTTCATGTTCTCTTTTTCCAGTGGCTAACATGACAACAGAGGCCAGTGCAGTGAGTGAAGCGGACACAGAGGGCAAGCAGAAGGCCAGTGGTGCTGAGCCCGAACCTGAACCAGACAACAAGCAGAACCCAGAGGCGTCAGCATCTGAGCTAGAGGGGGAGCAGTCTAACAAGAAGGCCCAGGAGCAGTCCTCTGAACCTGGGCCTGCGGATTTAGCTACCTCCCCTGAGGAGGAGCAGCTGAAGCCTCGTACCAGGACCTCCGCTGGCAAAGGCCTGTCTCGACTCTTCTCCTCTTTCCTCAAACGCCGCTCACAGTGCTCTGAGGGTGAAGGGTTTGAGGCAGAGATTACTGGGGAAGAAAAGGCTGAGACAGATTTAAAAGCTGACAAGGCAGAGAAAAGTGAAGAGAATGTGGCAAAAGTAGAGGAGGCAAAAACAGAGGTAAAGGAAGTAAAAAAGGACGAGAAAGAAGAAAAAGAGTTCACAAAGAAAGAAGAAGAAAAATCTGAGCAGAAAGGCAGTAAAAAGAAAAAGAAAGAAGCCAAGAAGAAAGTAGAGGAGAAGGATGAGGAGAAAGTGAAAAAAGATGAGCAGACAGTAAAAAAGGACGGGGCAAAGGTAAATAAGAAAGAAGAGCAAAAAAAAGAAGAGAAAGCACAGCAGACTGTAGAAAAAGAGAAGGAAGAATTAGAGGTAAAAGAAGATAAGAAAGATACTGCTGAAGTTAAAGACAAGGGGGCAGAAACGGGGAAAAAAGATGAGGAAAAGGTAGACAAGAAGGTGGCAAAGAAAAAAGAAAAAGAGGAAAAGGTGAAAAAGAAAGAAGAGGAAAAGGCAAAGAGGAAAGCAGAGGAAGAAGAAAAGGTGAAGAAGAGAGAAGAAGAGAAAACAAAGAAGAAAGAAGAAGAAAAAGCCAGAGAGGCTGAAAAAGCAAAAAAGAAAGAAGAAGAAAAGGCTAAGAAGAAGGAGGAGGAGGAAGAAAAGGCTAAGAAGAAGGAGGAGGAGAAAGCAAGAGAGGAAAAGACAAAAAAGAAAGAAGAGGGAAAATTAAAGGAAGCAAAAAAGAAAGAAGAAGAAAAACCAAAAGAAGAGCCAAAAAATAAAGAAGACAAGGTGAAAGAAGAGGCAGATAAAACAAAGGAAAAGAAAGAGGAAAAAAACGAAGAAAAACAGAAGACGGAAGAGGAAAAAGGGAAGAAAAAAGAGAAGGGGAAGAACAAAGGAATCAAGGAGGAGAAGAGGGTGAAAGCACCAATAGCTGCTCCAGAGCCTGAACTTAAAACTGAGCCAGACATTGAGCAGGCTCATGATCAGCACTCGATAAGCAGCGCAGAGACTCAGGTGAGTGTAAATCTGACAAATATTACATTTCAACAATTTTGGGAAATGTACTTGTTTTCTTGCTGTGAGTTACATGAGCGCAAAAATACCAGTGCCTGTAAATTTCAAGCCAGATAAACTGTTCATTTCCAGTGTTGATAATAAGCTGACTGTCTGCTGTCTCTAGCTTACATAGACTAACATGAGCGGGCATCACTGTCATCTAACTCTCAGCCAGAAAGTGAATATATTGCACAAAATGTAAAATGTTTGTTCTGTGTGTGAGAACCAAGAACTCAAGGTCAGAAAAGGACAAACATCTTCGTCACAGTTCTGCTGATACTGCATATCCAAAACGGCTTTCCTGTAGACAAATTAATACTGCACATGTGATTGTAGTAGGAGAACATGATTTTTTCTTTTCTAATGAATTTTTCATGATGCAGACAGCTTGCTCAGCGGAAGTATCTGTGCTAGTTTGAGCTGAAAGCTTGGTCTAAAACAAAAATAATCTCTGCTTTTAACTACTGCTAGTATGAACAGAAGTAATATTTGCTGTTTACTAAGATCTGTAGTTATTTTAAATCTCTGTCATCATTTAAAAAATGCATTGTCTACTCGCTCATTGTTTCCATTTGTATTTGACACACTTTGCAACTGTCTTGTTTTAACTCTACCAGCCAGCCCAAGAGGAACACAAGCAAGAAGCTGTGACACAGAAGGAGCCAGAATTGCTGGAAGAAGTGAAGGAGGAGGAAACGGAGCCAAAAGAGGAAGAACCAGCAAAACAGGAGGAAGAGCCCAAAGGAGAAGAAAAAGTAAAGGAGGAGGCTAAGAAGGAGAAGCCTGTAAAGGAAAAGAAGACTGAAAAGAAGACGGAAAAGAAGACAGAAGACGCCAAAGGCTCCAAACATCAGAAAACCATGCAGTGCAAAGTCACCTTACTGGACGACACTCAGTTTGAGTGTGAACTTGATGTAAGTCACGTCACGAATTTTAACAAGTTACCTTGTGTTTGTGCAGTGAATATCACCCCAGTTAAATATTAAATTGTGAATACTGAAAAATATTAATTTGTCCATGTGTCTGTCTGTTCATCTCTCTATCATTTAGAAACATGCTAAGGCCCAGGAACTTTTTACAAAAGTGTGTGACCACATTAACCTGCTGGAGAGAGATTACTTTGGCCTTGCTAACTGGGAAACCCCAACCAGCAAGGTAGGCTGTTTTTTCTCCTGCGGAGAACAGTTACAGTATAACTGGATATATTTACATGACAGAGACAAGAAATTGGCTGTGAGCAGTTTTTTTCCTTTCTGCAGACATGGTTGGAGCCCACAAAAGAGATCAGGAAACAGGTTTCAGGTGCTGTCTATGAGTTTACGTTCAGTGTTAGGTTCTACCCTCCTGATCCAGCACAGCTTACTGAAGACCTCACCAGGTAAGTGGTAAAAGTATATTTGATGTTAGGGGAAACTCTCCTAGTTCCCTTTCCTGCCGAGAATGAAAATGAGGAGATTGATAACACTCTCATTTCTGTGTGTTAAGTATAAAGCGTGATCCAGCAGACTGATAGTTTAGTTTAGCATAAGGAATGAAGCAAACCTCAGTCTTTATGCTGGTTTTAGCTTCATACTGTGTGTTGCATGCAAAAATGAGAGCAGTCTTGGCCTTGTAATCTCAAGAAAACATGTCTTCCCAAAATGCTGTCACTACATCAAACACAGTGTAAGGTCTTTACAAGTGAACTTTCTGTCTTTTCCAGGTACTTTCTTTGTCTTCAGGTGAGGAAGGACATTATGCATGGTATTCTCCCTTGTTCTTTTGTCACCCTGTCTCTGCTGGGCTCCTACACAGCCCAGTCAGAGCTTGGAGAGTATGACCCAGAGCTCCATGGAACAGACTATGTTAAAGATCTAAGTCTGGCCCCTGGACAGAGCAAAGAACTGGAAGAAAAGGTGATGGAGCTGCACCGCACATACAGGTAATAAAATGTAAAGGGAACTGATTGGTTCAGTGGGGTGATGTAAATTCTAGTTAAATTTGAGTAAGCACAGTGCGGCTGAAGGACCTCTGCATTTTCAATGTTTTATGTAACACACTACAAGTAATCCTTCACATAATCCTGACAATTGAACACATCTCAGAAAAGATGTTTCATCTCTTTTATCTGTGTGTTTCCAGGTCAATGACTCCAGCCCAAGCAGATATGTTGTTCCTGGAAAATGCCAAGAAACTTGCCATGTATGGAGTTGACCTACACCAAGCCAAGGTAGGGTGTTTTTCAAATGGTTTAAACTGTTTAGGTTGTTAACTAGTAGTGCATATTTTAATGAAAATTCCAAAATCCCACAAAAATCCCAGTGTCTTTCATTTTTAAAATGATTGTAATTATTTTGCAACCGCATCCTCGTATTACATCAGTAGTATCCAGATTTTAATTACAAAATTGATGTCAGTCCTCTTTCAGAAAAAAAGGAGAGATTAATAACATTGCAAACTCTATGACCTCAATCTCCATGGCCTCACAGTGTGAGGAAGTCTGCCTCCCTGTGATTGTTTACTGTAAGTTCAGGGTGAGTGTGCAGTGAAATAATATTACAGCTGTTTCACTATGTTTTTTGTGCATGCAGGATCTCGATGGTGTTGACATTACGCTGGGGGTTTGCTCCAGTGGTTTGATGGTTTACAAGGACAAGCTGAGAATCAACCGTTTCCCTTGGCCCAAAGTGCTTAAGATCTCGTACAAGCGCAGCAGCTTCTTTATCAAAATCAGGCCATCAGAGGTAAATGTCTTTTATGTTCAATGTATGTTTTTCCTAAATTTTAATTCAATTGTTTTTCTCATTCTTCTGAGTTATTTAGACCAGATAATGAATCTCATTCTACCTGTCTGGTACCTTGACCTTGGATACTAAAATACATACCGCTAAATACATAATTGTTAAATTGTATTTGCATATTGTATTTCACATTATCATTAGGTTCATAAAGTAAATTAATTAAATGTTTGCCTGTACACACACCCTTAATTTGACTTAATGACTAGCCTAATGAAATCAAGTTTTTTTTTTTTTAATGTTCAGATAATTATTCTAGACTTTTAGTTAGTTTAAATTGAACGGAATTTTCAATATATTCATTCAACAACCTGGGATGTACAACATGTTATATTTACATGCTGCATGGCAGAATAATTTCATCAACATTTGTTTTCACTCTACACACTTTGTTTCTGCCTACAGCAAGAGCAGTATGAAAGCACAATTGGATTCAAACTGCCCAACTACAAAGCCTCAAAGAAGCTGTGGAAAGTTTGCGTTGAACACCATACCTTCTTCAGGTAAGAACAGGTCGTTCAAACTGAATGACACTTCCCTGCCTGGCAACAGAGGTCATTCTCAGTTTCTTTCTGTCCACTAGATAATTGGCTAACTAGGCTCTTTAGCTTAATCCCTATATTGTCCCATGACAGTTTAAGCACTGAGGAGAAGATACATGCCTTGGGTCCTGAACTTAGAATTAAATCTAGAAGGTTTTGTCTACTTAATAAGTCAAAGGCCAAAGTTGTTTCTGTTCTCGTTACATAACAATTCTAATTTTAGGGAATACAAAATCATATGGTGTTAAACAATGATATACTGGTGTGTAGGACGTTTTGTTTGACTCGTGTCACTTTATCAAAATCTCCAAATTGATTAAACAATGTTTAGGTGAAAATCAAATACAAATTTATTTCTCTCAGGGTTTCAACAGTGGAGCCTCCATCATCACGTCGCTTTCTTGTCTTGGGCTCAAAGTTCCGGTACAGTGGACGTACCCAGGCCCAGACCCGTCAGGCGAGCTCCTTGATCGACCGCCCAGCCCCTCGCTTCACACGTTCTGCAAGCAAGAGGCTCTCACGTAACCTAGATGGAGGTATGTCAAAGACTATGTACCACTGTTGGTATTAATGTATCATGTATGGCTTGTAATAAAAGCACTGGGTCAATAAGCTACTCTCTGGCTCATTTCACTCTTGCAGCTGGAGATGAGACTCTCCAGTTTCTGCAACAACTCTCATCATCAACCACTTCCGAGGTTGATGAATGGTCCTCCTTGTTGGCATCTGACAAGCCACAGCCTTCGTCTGAATTCCCAGGTATCAGTAATGGCTTGGAGCTGCACTGGTTTTGTTCGGCATACTCGGAAAAAATATTTTATTTTCGCTTGCAAACTGCTTCATCGCATCATTTAACATACCCACCAATTCTGGTTCATTTCCTTTAATGCGTGTAAGTCTTTGAAGGCACTGCCACTCAGCTTTCTGATAGATGGTTACTTGTCAGTAATGACCTATTCTGGGATGTGCATTTTGACATCCACCTTGTTCTTTTCCCTGGCATCATCCCAGGGTAGCTTTGGTCATTATGATCTCTGAAGGAACAAATAAGGCATTTCCTTACCCACTTAACTACGCATGGACATTTCCGGTCTTGACGGTGCTCTTCTTTTTATAGCATTTTCAGAAATTGCTGCTTGATAAAGTTGATGCTTTTTTTTTGCTTGTAACTTATGTCTTTACATTAACATCTTAGCTGACACAATCTTTACTACCCCACCGGCTTAAAACAGGATGAATATGGAATGTTATTTTGGCCTTGTCGTCAGCTTTGTGCTAACCTCAGTTTACTGGACTCACGATAGTCTGGTATAAATGCTTGGCATCTTGATCCAAAACATACTTGAAGCACTGTGAAGCATTTGCAGTGGCCATTATCTCTCCAACAAAACTATTACATAACTGCCATGACCCCGTCATCTGTTCACAGCCAGAAAAGAGTCTGATCAGACTTTCATTCAGTCCTTTGAGGAGGGGCAGTCTGTCCACACATTCACAGGAACCTGGCAGGACACTGAGACTCAGCAGACTGATTCTCAAACCATCACCCAGACAGTCAGTCAGTCATGGCGGGAGCTAGGACCTGATGAGCAACAGCAGAAGATGAAGAAAGACGAGTGGTCTACACTGTTGTATCGGCAGCCTTCTTTACCCCCTGTGCCTGCTTTTGATTTAGTGAAACAGCCTTCAGGTATTTGCACTTATAACTATTTTTATCTCTGTTAGTAAGCAATTTAAACACCTTTACAGTTTGCTATATAAGTTAAGTATTTGTTCCTTTTATAGTTCATAGGTTTACTTTCATTTCTCCTCTTTTCAATCTCCCCTAGACCAGCTCAAGGGGAAGGATAAGCAGGGCATGCATGTAGCACATCAGGAGCTAACCAGTGAGGAGGTCAATGAGAGGCTTCAGGGAATGGGAATGATATTGGTAGACAAGTTAAGTGAGGTGACTAATCTCAAAAAGAGGCTGAGGGAAGTTGAAGATTTTGAGGAAAGGCTGGAAGATGTGGATGGGATGGCAGAGAGACTTCAGGGACTAATAGAGGAAGAATTAGGGATCGAGGAGGTAGAAAGGTTAAGAGAAGAGCTAGAGCGGGATGAACAAACACAAGTAGAACGTACAATAAGAACAGTGGTGAAGAAATCTGTGAGGAGCATAGAGAGAAAAGAAGATGAAGTTGATGAATTGGAAGATCAGATAAAGCAGGTGTTTTTTAAAGGCTTGTTGCCTGAAGAGGTTGAAGTAGATCAGGAGAGGGTAAAAGAGGTGACGGATGAGACTCTTTTAGATGATAGTTTGAGAGAGAAACTACGACAGATAGAAAAGGAATGGCAAGATGAGGTGGAGGAGAGGTTTGGCTCCTCAGATGACGGCACAGCATCTGCAGTGAGCTACCAGAAAGCACAGCGTAAGATTAAGAAGAGAGTGACAATTGTTGATGAGACAGGTCAGCAGCAGGAAGATATGGAAGACATGTTGGGACAGCCTGGTGTAATAATAGAGGACGGGTTAGAAAACCAAAAGCTATGGCGTAAGACAGAATTGCTGGAGGACAGAACTGAGAGAGAAGCTACAGAGAGGCTTTGGGAGTCTTTCAAAAAGGTAGAAGAGAAGGATGACTGGTACATAATGTTTGATCGTCCTCCATACAAAGCTGTTTTCAAATCACCAGGTACAGTTTAACATTGTGCAAATACCTTTAAAGCTCTACTAATCTCTCTAATATAATAATAGCACTACAGTTTCCTTTTATTGTCCAGGACAATGTTAAAAACTCTTAATTCATGTGAATGAAAATTTATCAAAGATATAAATATTTTGTGCCAAAATAACAACGGACATATTAACCACAATGTTTTTCTTTCACTTTGTGTTTTTGTCTACATCAGTGTGTTTGAGTTGCTTGACTGTAGACTTGAAGTCTTAGTAATAATATATCTACCTTGCAAGTGAAAATAACCTCCCACACCTTTCTCCCTTCATCTTACTCTTAGTTTTTTGGCACTTCATGTTTGCATATGTGCTCAAAGATTGTTTCTATTTACTCTTATCGTTAGTTACGACATTGGAAAGTTCTCAAATGGATAAAGGTGAGTATTTGACTTCAAAGACTGAGATTACAGCAGCTGAAGAGGAAATGGAAAGTATAATATATGAGAGACAAATAAGAGAAGATCGAGTAAGCCATGAGGCAGGGATCCCACCAGCACACACCAGCACAGAAAGAGATGACTGGTTTGTGTTGCTGGATGTTATTCCCAGAGGAACACCTTATGTACCACCAGGTATTGGTAAAATCCCCTTGTACTGCATTAAAATGGCTTTCTTGTGTCTTGTATTGTGCCTTACTTAAAACAATTTCTCTTTATATCAGTTATCTTAAAGGGGCAAGATCACATAGCTGCAGAAAGTGTTGTCTCTGTGGTTGGAACTGCAGCAGATAGGATTAGAGAAGTAGTTTTCGAAGAGAGACAGAAAGTAGAAGAGACACCAAGTCGTGTACAAGAAATCCCACAACAACCAGTAACAGACAGAGATGATGACTGGTTTGTGTTGCTGGATGTTATTCCCAGAGAGACGACAGGTATTATTATAATTCCCCTGTACTGCTTTAAAAAATGTCTTTCTTGTGTCTTGTTGTCTGCCTCCTTACTGTTTTTGCTCGTATCAGTTATCTTGAAGGGGCGGGAACCTGCGGATGCAGAAAGTTTTGTCTCTGCGGTTGGAACTGCATCATATGAGATTAGAGAAGTAGTTTTTGAAGACAGAAAGATAATAGAAGAGGCACCAAGACGCATGCAAGAAATCCAGCAGCTGGATGTTCCCAGAGAGACAACATATGTATCACCAGGTATCACTTAAACCCTTGCAATGCTTCAAAGAGTTATCTAAGCAATTTTCCCAAGCCAGGTTCTCCTATTCTTAAATCTCCAGCACTATACATAGCATCTCTTGTGTCTATTTTGTCTTAGTTCTTGTTGTGAAGCAAGTGTCTACAGAAGAACCAGACTCTCTTGCTGATATCACAACTGTGGAGCAGAGAGAGAAAAGAGTGGAGGTTGTTATAGAAGACACAGACATAAAGCAAGAGCTGATTGATAAGCGGGTGGTAACACTGCCACAGGCCGTAAAAGATGATTGGTTTGTGCTGCTGGATGTTCCCATTACAGAATCATCACCTGTGCCACCAGGTACTGGCAATTATCTCTTGCACTTATGATCCTTATATCTGTCTATAAAAACTTAAATGCTTATTTTAATTTTGACTTAGGTGACTTACAATGTTCCTTCATTATTTTTATTATCAGTTAACATCTCCCAGTATGTTGAGGTTTATCCTGGAGAAAGCATTTCTGTTCTGGCTGAAGCGATAGCAGTGGAGTCCAAGAAGGTGTTTGTAGTTGAAGAGACTGTGGTACAGAAAGAGGAAAAGAAAGCTCCCTTGCAGATTAACCCAGAACCGAAAATATTCCAACCAGAGAGAGAAAGAGATGATGACTGGTTTCTGCTGCTAGATGTTGTTTCCAGAGAAACGTCTGATGTGCCTCCAGGTACCCACAGAGTCTTTTTTTTTTCACACATAGATCATCAAAGAAGCTTCCAAATGAACTGCGTTTCAAGGAGACTGTGCATTTTAAAAATAAAACACCTATCAGATACTTCTCTTATGGCTGTAGCTGAAGTACTAATTCTGTGTGTTTACAGTTTCTCTGGCAGTACCAAGCCAAATATATCCAAGTCTTGTGCCTCAATTTGATGTCGTAAGTATAGGACAGAGGCTGCAGCAGGTTGATTTTAACCAGATTAGACCACAGCCTTCCCAGCTACTGCCAGAGACAGATGATGACTGGTTTCTGTTGTTTGATGCTATTCGTGAAGAGGCAGCCATTCAGACGTCAGGTATTAAGTTAAACTATGTTTGCATACCATCATAATTGATTCTGAAGCTCTTGACAGTTGTGCACATTGTTACATTTCTACAGCTTTTGACTTTCTTTTAAAAACTGTATATTAAGGCAATGGGTGTGCTCGTGTTACTCAGCTCTTTTGACTCCATCTGTTTGTGGCAGTTACTCCTGTGGAGATTATATATACAGATATGAGGAAGACAGAGGCTGAGGTGAAAACAACAGAAACTAGAACATGGAAGAAGATGATAATTAATGAGGACAGCAGACAAGATGAGACGCATTTGTCTGAAATTAGATCAAGCCAGACTGCACCACTGTCAGAGAGAGAAGAAGGAGATGATTGGTTTGTCCAGTTTGACACCATCCAAGAAAAGACTGTTGTAATACCTCCAGGTATCTTTCAGTTACTGGTATAAAATATACAAATATTTAAAATGTATTTGATTATTTAAAAAATGACTTGAATAAATTTGCAACAGATTTACTTGCATTTACATTTCTGTTAGCTGCTGTGCTTGAGCATATTGTCAATGTGGTATTTGTGCATTCTGCATTAGTTGCTGTGGATGAACGTGTCCATATGTATCCTGACATAAGACCGGCTAAAGAGTTTGCAGCCATAGAGCACAGAGCACAGAAGAGAATTAGTATAGTGGAAGAACAACAGGAGAGTGTGGTGCAGCAGGAGATGGTGGTACAGCAGAAACCAAGTCCAACACTGAGAGAGGTAGAAGATGATTGGTATATTCTTCTGGATGTGGCCTCTAAGAAATCAGGTATAATCCAACGGGACTTAGCTACTGTTAGAAGCATCTCTATTTGAGTTTGTTTTGCATGGCACAGTTACACTTGCTGTACTGTGTTTCAAGGCTAAGAAACCATTTAATTCAAGTTTTTCTTAGGTTTATTTTAAGTTACTTTTTAAAGTTATTTTCTTGAATGTTTTGTATATTATTTCCTCAATAACACTTGTTTATGTATTTGTATTAGTCTTTGTCCCTGAGCGCATCCAGTTCCCAGCAGATGCAAGTGTTCCAGCTGCTGTGGCCAAAACAACGACCCTTATTTCTGAGATGAAACCACAGTTTGAAAAACGGATCCTGGAAGAAAGACATCCAGTTATACATGTCAATGATGATTGGTTTGTTCTACTAGATGTTGACCGCAAAGAGTCAGGTATTTTTTTTTTTTTTTGCGTGTTTGGGTTTGATCTGCAGATAACCAACTTACACTTGCTCCATAAAAACGCTTATTAATATTTGCAGCCAGTTTACAGGATGCACTGACTTCTCTTCACAAGAGAATGTGTCCACAAATGCCAATACATTGTCGCCATTCTTCAAGGATCTCTGGCAGTGCTCTGTTTTCCGCATCGAAGAACACTTTCTTAACCTCAGCACTTCATCAGTTCACCCTCATTGAGCTTTTTAGCTCTTTGCTGCCTACATTCATCTGCTTTTGCATCCAACATCCCACCATAAGAATTTAACTGCGCTTTTGCTCTCACTCCACTCTGTGGATATTTGCTTCTGGCCTACATCTGGCTCTGCTTTTTCTTTTTAAAGAGGAGTCAACAAAGCATTTAAGGTAAAGTATACCCCGGCAGTGTGTGCTCTTATGTGATCACATTAAGGCTTGAGACTGTAAGTATGATGTGGCTGTTTCCATCGATGCATTATTGTATGTCACTGTATTAATATGTTAATTGTTTCATGTACGATCTTTATCTCCCCATTTCACGTTGTGCTCGATTCATGATTACATTTTGTCAATTTTTTATCCAGTGGTGATCACACAGAGGGGTACTCGTCCTGTCAGTGCTCCGGTCTTCTCCCAGGCTGCTCTGGCAGAGGCAGGCATCCCCATGGCCCCCTTCGACCAGCCCCAGACCTCCACTCCAATCAAGACCAGCCAACAGGCAGAAAGAAAGCTGGAGATCACTGTAGAAGCTGTGGAGCCAACAAAAATTGAGACAGAGGCTGAGGTCAAGGTACTGAATTTCTTTGAATATGTCTTTTATCATGTGTATAATTTTTGTCATTTCAGCAGACATCTAAGAGTTTATGTGCAGAAAATATTTAGCATCATATATGGTTATAAACCGTGTATGCCGGGAAATCTGGTGCCAGTGAAAGATCAACACAATATGTGGACAATCACAACTAAAAAATGTATAGAACTATTTTAGTGTAAAAAAGTCTCTAATAAGAAAAATTATAAAGTATTGAACAGAGATTGTTCTCTGTATCTGAGTATGAACTGTGTCTCTCTTGCTGCTGTAGCCAGCAGTGTGGAGGGACCAGAGGGAAGTAGAATCTTCAGTGATATCCACCATCAATGGGGACATTCAGGTCAGTGTCAGACATTGGCTAAGTGCATGTCTGTCCTCAGAACAGATGTTTCCACTATGCCTGTTAGTGTTAAAGACAACAAGCAGAGAATGCTAATGTGTGTCCCTCTCTCCTCCCTGGGTTAGCACGAGTCTGAGGTGATGAGCACGGAGGTGGTGAGAATGCGAAAGGTCAGATTCTTAGCCTCGTATGTGTTTCTGTAGCCATTTCTCCTCCTCCATTCTGATAATATCAAGCTTTTCGTGTAAAACACTAATATCACCTTCTTCTCATGTTGTGCTTTCATACAGCTAGGTCTTAAATGAAACCCACAATAGGTTTGATTTTAAGAGACAGACAAATGTATGAATAAGTAGAATATGTAAACAGTAATAACTTAAATATGAAGGGATCCTGCTTGACTCAAAATATGTATGTCCACATATAAGCCGTTTAAGTGTTGACAATTTCTTCACATTGCTTGCAGTTGTCATGGACACATGCATGGTTATTAAAATGCACTTGGGGCATGGTTGTTGTTTTTATCACATCTCTGTCATGCCACTATTCTTTATTGCTTTTCTTATTATTGAAACTATCCACCAGAGCCTTAAGTTCTTTTCTTCATTAGCATATTGTAGTTTATGGTCACTTGGCCCCAATTTGCATGCAAAATCTTTACTACAACTATTTTTTGTTGCATTAACACTTTAGAGAATTGTGTAGTATGCATGTCCAAGGTGCGGCAGTTTGATGCCAGCATAACTGAAAACTGAAACAAACCCACACTTTTTTGTTCTTTTCATTCTTCACAGAAGAGAGCTAAGAGAATTGAGGGTGACTCAATTTATATCAGGCATAGCCTTTTAATGTTGGAGGTTTGTATAATGTTTGGAGATGTCTGCGTAGCTGTACTTTCTTGCTTTTTGGCTGCTCTTTAATATCACGCTTGCATGTGGCATGATTCACACTTTTTGAATCAGCGTAAATGATTACATAATAAATGTGTTTGTGTGTGGCAACGCAAGTCTAACCTGGTTGTTTCAGGAGAGTGCTGTTGAATTTAGAACAAGTAAGGGGTTATAGTCAGGTCATAGTCACACTTGCATTGGTATGCAGAGACTTAAGGGATGCTGCGCATCATAGCATCCTAATCATCAGCCCTGCAATGTGGTGGATTAGGGACAGCAAGAGTTTCTCTAAACTGTTTTAGTTTGTCATGCCAGGTTTAACAAGTAGCATCATTTTTGTTTTTTTGTTATTTCAAAATCACCAGTATTCTCCTGTTCCTGCTTTCGCTCATTCTATATCTATCTCATTGCCAGTAATACACTGCACACTCTCAGCTATTATGTAAACAAGGTCTTATGTCCATAAAAATTCAAAGTAATTATAAAACTGAGCTGTTATGTATGAAAGGACTTGTGTTTGGAAAAACACTTATCATTTAGTTGTTCTTTAGCACGGCAATGTGTCCTGTTAAACACCTCTGTTAATTAATTAGAACATTGTCTGCAGTCTATTTGGGAAAACGATACAATGTCAATATCTTGCTATTGTCAGTAAAGATCAACTTTGTGCTAAATGTTGCTTTTTGTTCATTTGTGATAAATGAATAGGTTTTGATTTATAGTGAGGCTTCATGTTTGACAATTTATACAATGTCTGCTATTATCACCTTTTCTGCTCTCTGATTTGCAGCCTGTGTTTCACTGCAAACCTAATGCTATGAAATACATCCTGAATACTGTGTCGTGTAGTTAAGTGCTTCTGCCCATCCAAAAATCGAAGTAATACGCCACTCTGATAAATCTTGGCACAGATTCCTCTGAATCTGTCAGACTTAATTTGCAATAATCTGCACAGTATCTAAATCTAGATCATTTAACAATGCTTTCTAATTTTTGTTACTGTAGAATCATTTAACCCTGCTTCTGCTTATTTATTTTATCACAGTATGCCAAAAATTGCTCAGAAATATCAAAAAAGTAATATAATCTTTTCTGTTCGTTAACCTCTCCCTCTCTCCCATCCATGAACATATCCTTCACCTTTACTTTCACTCTCCTTCCAACTTCACTATCTCTGCTTACTTTCTGTTACCTTCTTTTTGTATTCTTTTTCTTCTTGATTCTTGTCTTAATTTTCTGGCTACCTCTTTCTTGTCTTCCACCACTACCACACTGTCTTTCCCCTCGCAACTTTTCTCCATATAGGAGTTTGAGAAGCCCCAGGAGGAGCTGCTCAGACATCATGCGAGTATCAGCGAGCTAAAGAGGAACTTCATGGAAGCTGTCCCAGAGCCTAGAACTAGTGAGTGGGACAAGCGCCTGTCCACACACTCTCCGTTCCGCACCTTGGTTATCAATGGTCAACCTCTGCCCAGTGCGGATGGGGTAAGTCTTACAAAAAAATTACCTGCCTCCAAATACTTTTTGCCATGTCAGTTTAAGCATTAAAAGAAACTAGAAACAATAATAATAATTATTATTATTATTATTTAAACAATAAATGAAATTTCAGTGGAATTAACTAATCAAAATTACTTATTTCTGAACTGACCGAGTTGAAGTTGTATTTACATGCATCATTACATGTTTTCTTCAGCTTTGCTTGATATGAATACATTATTTTACTAACGTGAGAAATGTGTATTCGTTTATAATTAGACAGAAAAACCCCAAATTAGGGCTGACATCTTGTGTGAGTAATTTTTGGGTTTGCGAAAAAGTTAAATTGCTGCATAACTTTATATTATCTTCTTAAATAATGAATATATATTGAAATGAAAGGAATTGATAGAAAAGAGGATCAAGCTCCTCCACATGTCATTCTTTGTTCTCTTGCAGTTTAAGGATAATGGACTTTGTGTGCATGTACAAAACTATTCAAGACAATAGCATGTGGTGCATAACACATGCATGTGTATTAAGAATGCAGTTTCACTTGTTGAATAGGGTCTGTACTGTACAGTGCTGTTAGAAGATATTTGCCCCATTTCTTTTTACTCTTTCTTTTTTTTTTACATCTGTGTGACACTTAAATCAAAAATCGTCAAACTAAATTTAATATTACACAGAGATTACTCAAGAAAATACAAAATGCTGTTTTTACAATATGATTTAATTTATTAAGGGAAAAAGCTATTTTCCCCCTAAATTTAATAACTGGTTGTGCCAACCTTGATGGGAACAACTGCAATCATGGGTTTGTGATAACCGACAATGAGTCTTTCACATCACTGTGAAAACTTTGACCTACTCTTCTTCAGAATTGTTATAATTCAGCCACAATGGACTGTTTAAGGTCATGCCACAGCACCTCAATTGGATTTATGTCTAGACTTTGACTAGGCCAACTGTAATTTTGAGCAATACAGAGGTGGACTTGCTGGTGTGTTTTGGATCTTTGTCCTGCTCCAGAACCCAAGTGTACTTGAGCTTGAGGTCACAAGGTGATGGACAGACATACTCCTTCAGGGTTTACTGGTGGAGCGCAGAATTCATGGTTACATCAATTAGGAAAAGTCATCCACGTCCTGACGCTGAAGGCAGACCGCCACCATGTTTGATTATTGGTATAATATTTTTTATCTGAAATGTTGTGTTAGTTTTATGCCAGATGTGAGGGGACGCACACCATCTAAAAAAATTGTGGGGGCAAATGACTTTTTCACATAGGGCCAGGTAGGTTTGGACAGTTTTTGTTTCCCTTAATAAATTAAATCAAAATAAAAATAGCATTTTGTATTTACTTCTTTGTTTAATATTAAAATTAAGTGTGACAAATATTCAAAAAATAAATAAATAAATACAAATCATGAAGGGGAAAATTGTTTTTCACAGCACTGTATATCCTTTGATTTCAAAGACCGATGTGGGTGAGGCATCGTTGGGACTGGTTGTCCACACTCAGAACTCACTCTGGTTAATCCGGTTTGTATTGGATGCCTCTGAGCTCTGACGTGTTGCATGACTGAGAGACCGGACTTTGAAAGTGTACTGCATGACTCAGAAATGACCACTCTTGAATTTTTGCACGTTCTGACACAGGGCATAAATGACGCTGTCCCCTCTCTTTTGTTCCTCCATCATTTTGAAGATTTCTGCTTTTAATACTTCTGCCTTGATTTCCTTCTTCTCGTGCTACTTCAGCTTTTTCTGGCTGCTGCTTGTTTTTCATGAAGACACAAGGCCTCATTCACAGTTGTATGAGCACTTTTTGCCCCACTCTCCCTATAGTAAATAATATTGTAGCTATTATAGGATTCAGGACAGTTAATAGTTGTCTTGCATTTAAAATGATTACATGAAAGCTTTTACATGGAACAGAAACAGAATCGCAATCTAGCTGAGTTGCTGTCACATGAATAAACACGTGCACTCTATTGAGATAGATTTTGCATGCCTTTCAGCAGGACAGTAATTCAAGTGCATAATAACTACTTGGACATAAACCATTTTTACACTCAGAGATCAGTGCCCTCAAGTACATAACATTGTCAGGATACATTAGAGTTGCATTGAAATCAAAGCAAAGCAAAACTGACAACCTAGAGTCTACAGCGAGAAATGAATCAGAGGAAATGTGTGGAAATCAGTCAGTATGGCACAGGGCAAATGTCTGCATTGTGGAGTAGACACATTGTTTATGCTGAATGTGCATCCACATTGTGTTTCTACTTGTCTTTTTTACAGAGAGCAATTGTTTTATTAGACTTCTGTCTTAATACTACTACTATGAAGAAAGTAAACAATATTTATAGTCATAACCTAATGTTATTTGTAATGTTTTTTTAGATTTGTAAAATTTTCAGTTCATAGCTTGGTTACTTTCTAGCAGCTAGATCAAATCCCATTAACCACTCAAAAGTAATGCAGATGCAATGTAAATGATTATGCAGCTATATATGCCCCAAGCTCATCATGGTGGCACTGACTTCCCTGTTAACCTTAGATCAAAAATGTATAAAATGTATATTTTAATTAATTAATACTACAAGCTTAAGTACACGTATTTGTACAAGTGTGGATGCCTTTCTGTCTTTTCAGTTTGAAGTGAAATGTAGGACATGGAAATACATGCATGTTAAAATGCTTGTGCCAATAATATTTCCATGCTCTGGACAAGATATATTGCTGTTGAAATCATAGTTTTTCTGGCATGCTATTATTGCTCAGTTTTTTCAGTTTAAGGCAAGTTCAGTTCACTGCTGGATATTGCAGACATTTCAGAATTCCTCCCTCTCATGTCTCTTCCCTCCTCCTACTCCCCTGCCCCCTTAGTTTGTCATCCGCCTTCCGCGCGGTCCCCTGCTAGACTTCTACTCCAAACGCAGCTGATGGGCCATCTCAACCCTGCGGACACCATACAGGTGTGAGTGTGACCCATGGAGACTGCACCTAGTCCATCTACCCATCAACCTTTAGCTATCTCTTCTCTTCTTCATCTTTACTTCGCCTCCTCTACAGCATCACTGTAGCATTCCACATCTTTCATCCTCTGCTCCACTTAAGAAACTGTGCCTTTTTTCTGGCCTCTGTGGAACAAGACTTTCATTCCTTCGTTTTCCCACTGCTACACAGTTACCCCCATTTATCCGGCCTTAAACAGACCTGTTCTCCAAAGACTGTATAGGACTGGAAATGACAATCCACCCACTACTCTTTTGCATTTTCCAGGATATTGTTTGGACTTTATAGACACACACGAATGGTGTTTTATCTGAAACTTTTCATGTCTGACCATGTCACTTTGAGCCTGCTTTTATACACATTTTGAGACGCATTTGTAGTGTTACTTGTCTTAGGATGTTCTCATAGTTGTCTTAGGGTATTCTCTTTGGATAATGCAATCAAGACTCTCTCCATATATATCATTTTAGTTTGGTTACTTGGAATATTCTGTGTCATGGTGTAGTATTTCTTATGATCTTATTCTTCAGGCAGCTTTATTGTTATACATTTTAAACTTTTTGTCCAGTGCCAGTATTTGGTAAGACAGTATGTAGCAACTGCAAAAGACTTCTTGTTGCATGACTTTTTGACAATCAATTGTGACCAAAGAATAAAAGACATTCCATATACAATTCAAACCATTCTTCCTTTGAAGGAGGGGAGATTTCTTTTCTTAAATAAGTTGTCTGTATATTATGTATAAATACATAGCTGTAGTGCATGCAATGTTTGTAATCGATCCCTCTTGAATGAAAATTCAAACGAAAAATATACATTTCATTCTAACATACAGTGTACTAAGTGATATTCATAAATTGATTATACAATATGTGCAGTTGCAAGAAAAAGTAATAGTGATGTTTGCAATTTCCTGTTTTTCTACAGAATTGGTGATCAGTTGTGATCCAATCTTCATCAAGTATCATCCAGTATCAACAAACATAAAATTTTTAAGCTGACAAAACAGTAATAATCTTTAAACACATGTGTTAAGTACACAGAGTGATTTTTAATAACTGGTTGAATAACCTCAAGCAAGCACTACCTGTAGCTGTGGATTAGACCTGCACATCATCTAGCAAGAATTCTTTTTCACCTCACTGAGCATTCTGCATTGTGCTTTTTAATTAATCTTGGCTGGCGCCCACTTGCATGGAGAGTAGCCACAGTACCAAAGTATTTCCATTCATAGACAATATGTCTAATATGTCTAAGGACTGTTCACACTGTAATCCGTTCAGCTACATACAAACCAACAATTCTTGATGATAGATCTTCTGAAACCTATTTTTTTGCTTGACATCATCTGATGCTGGTAGCAAATAGCAAACTGACACTGTTCAAGTGTCAGTTTGCTATTTGCTATCAAGTGTAATTTTTTTATTAATTTTAAACCACTCCTCCATTCTCAGGTCACTGATTGGACTCCAGGTTGGCTAACATCTTACTCCAGTTGACATTTAGCGACATCAAAACCCTAGTGTTGCCATTGTATTTTTCACTGTCACACAGGTGTGTTCACTAAAGACATGAAAGATCACGACTGTATTTTGTCAGCTTATAAATATTGTTTGTTTGTTTATATTTTATAGTTGTCGATATTTTTGACTTTGGCGAAGATCAGATGACATTTGTGCGGAAAACCTCAAAATGAAAATATTCTGCCCTTATTTTTTCTTGTGAGTGTGGCTAACGGTGTATCAGTATCTATGTTTTTGGGCCACCTACTTTAGAATGTGCCTTGTGGAAAAAGATGGGTCATGGCTATTGTGCATACATATGGCATGAAAACTGTTGAGTAGACCACCACAAATGTGGTGACACATAAAATGCATGCTGTGTGTAAATACTCTACGACATAGTTTTATATGATTTACTTGCATGATTTTTTGTAAAAATTCAGTGTATTATACCCACCTTACCTCACCTACCACATAGTGATCACATAGTGACAATGTTGTGTCTTTTTTTTTTAGAGCGTGTGCATTAGTCCCCTATGCTATGGTTCACAGACAAAGGTTGAACATGAAGAAACCAGCAGCAGTGTGGGATTTTCAGGCACACCCAGTCCCATTGCGAGCCACAAGAGTGAGCCTGATTGTGTTGAAGCCAACAGTGCTCCTGTTGAGGAAAAGTCATTTGATCAAGATGAGTTTGTAGTTTTTGAGACATCCTTGGTGCCTATTGTAGAGGTGGAAATGGCACAGCTGACTCCTTCCGTCCACACCTGTAAAGCTTTAGATGTGATCCAGGAGGAAGAAGGATCACATCCCGGAGTGTCTGAGTGCTCCGGGAGGATAGCTGGATCTTCCCCGGCCTCCTATTTCAGGAGTAATGGTCCACAGGTCATACGCTGCTTCCAGGTAGCCTTCTGACTCCCGCAGGGTGATGCTGATTTTATCTTTGCTGGGCCTCTGTATGATTTTTGTTGTGGTAAATTCTCAACCATGGTGATGGGTCTTTTGTAATACTAGCACATTCTTCTCTGCCATAAAACATTTCTGACACATTGACTTTTATCATTTCTTCAATTCACTTATGGCTTGATAATTTGCCATTTGCTTCTGCAATAGTTGGTGGTGGGAAGGAAAGTAACAGGGTGACTCTATCTCTCGTTTCCCAAAATCATAATTGAAACTAATGTGGTGAGAAAAAAGAGCTGTTGGACTGAAAATCAATGCACACAGGCAGTGGCTTAGAAGAGAATGCATGGTGTAAAATAAAGTGCCTGGTTAAACAGCCACTCATGGGACTATGCTCCCATTCACAGCCCCCTCTGGTGCAGACCCAGACAGTCACCATCACAGCTGCCTCCAACTCCTTAAGCAGTGGCATCACCACCACAGAGGTCCCTATTGTGCCGACCAAGACCTTCACCTATGAGTCTTCAAAGGTAGGGGCTCCAGCACCTGCTCAGCCCAGATCTGTTGCAGCTGATTTGCATGGGGGAGATGGCAGCATAAGCTGCAGAAATGAGCAGGTCTGGAAAGACTAGACCAGGGCTCCAAAATAACACCTTCGCTTGACTTGAGGCTTACAGTCTTTTAATATAAAATTATTCTTCAGTCTACCTTTTTTCTGTGCTTTTCTTAGGTGATGGTTGATGGGACAGACGAGGACAAAGATGGCACAACTTTCTCCAGCTCCAAGACCATTACCTCGGAGATCACCAGTGGCACCACAGTCACAACCACAACCACTCACATCTCAAAGGTCAGCAGTACAGATTGAGCTCTTGTCCTTTTAGCTTCATTTACTTTTATACTGTTCTTAGTTATATACTTTTTATATACTACCTTCTACAGGTAGTGAAAAGTGGATCTTCAGAGACACGTGTGGAGAAGAGAATTGTCATAACTGCAGACTCAGACATCGAACAAGATAAGGTACAAACTGCCCATGAAACAAAACTGTAGGCTATGTAACAGGATATGGACAATGTATTTATCAATTCTCTTCAGATTTGTTAGATGACAAGATCAGTACCACTGTTATATCTAACTCTTAAATATGAAACTCCAAGCAGGAGACATTAGTTTAGCTCAACATAAAGACAATAACAGTAGCTGGTGTTATTCAGTGCTGTATGCTGTACAAAGATCTAGTTGTAAAAATGACAACTTGTGGTTTAGAGGAGGTTTTTATTACATGACTAGGAGCAGTGACTCTGGAAGCATGCTAGCGGTATATCCTGTTTCTAGTCTAAGCTAGTTTGTTGCTAGCTGTGGCTTTATGATGAAAAGATAGGAGTGGTACTAACTAATGAAGATGACTTTACCATATAAAGTGTACATAATATTTTTTTTCCAGGAGAAACATGGTGGAGCATCAGCATTGTAACTGAATCACCACCTTTCATTCCTTTGACTCTTCACCTTCAACATCTCTTCCTTTGACATGCCAGCACTCAACACACACTGACCCGGCCTATCTACGCACACATATCCAAACAGAAATGTCTTTTGATAGCATATTCATCTCACTACAGATCTTAGTAGATCATGTTTGTTTTCGTTTTTACAGCTGAGCTTATCATTTTAAATAGAGGAGGAGAGCAACATCCTGGTGTTCAAAAAGCTTAGTGCGTACACTTTTTTCCTTAAAAAAATTATTTACAGTTGAGTTATGAGTTACGTTTGCTTTTAAATGCTTTCATTTTCCTAGTAGTTTTTACATTAATTATTTTATACAAAAGCACTATTCCCATTCTAGTTTGGAGACCATTATCAGCATTTATTTCCTTGGTGCTGCTAGGGGAACTTTAAGACTACATTCAAGAGAACCTTTTGTTGTTGTTTATTTCTCCATTTAATTCAGGAGAGACACTTCTTGAAATGAAATTAAATAACCATACCATACCTCACATCAAATATGTGAACAAGAGATATTCTGTGCTCAAATTTGGACAGTTTGTTTGGCTTTGTTCACTGCTCAGGTACATTAATGAAACCTTTTCTTCCCCAACCAGCCACAAACTAGTACCCTACACATTATTGTAAAGTTTGAATTAAAAATTGATCTATTTTGATCTATTTCTCTATTTTATAGAATTAATGCTTTTTATAGTATTTGTACAAATTGAGGTTTTTAACTTATTCACAGTCATCTGCTTGTTAAATTGTAGGTTACCATTGTGCTGTTTACTGAGTGTGAGGTCTTTATTATTTACAATTTACAGTAGGACTTGCTCACCCAAAACCTTGAATCATTCTTATTTGTTTCCTCTTGTAGTATGCCAAGCTTGTCAAACCTTTCACTATTTGCATATGACAGTGGAGTGCTTCCCTCCTCCCTATGTTTTCTTCAGTATAAGTCATAATTGATTTGAATATATTTGGTCTATTGAGATGTTTTGCAAGCTTTGGTCTGTTTATCTCAGGTTTTGATATTGTTTGTAAAACTACAGACCTCCATGTGATTGTATGAGGAATGTCCATATATGTATATCCATCCATTCTTTAAATGTGCAGTTATGTTCAACCAAGTGAGGTCAATTAATATAAAGGCTTGTTTGTCACAGTAATGACATGTGTAAGAGGAGAAGGCAGCTGTCTCAGTATATGTGGCTTTTCTCTCATAGGAGCACAAGTTGTCTTTTTTACATGTTCTACTATACAGTAATTTATATGCAAGGTAGGAATTGTTTGTGTAATTTGGTGTACTGTGATGTTTCAACACAAGCTGGTTTCCAGGCTTCCATTAGATATGTCACAGAGTTAAATGTTGCATACATTATCAACCAAGTTTGTAAAGCCTTTTATGCTATAGTCTGAATAGCTTGCACTCCCTTGTTTTCCAGTCCTTTTATAGGGTACATTTCTTAAAATATACGATTCCCTTTTAGATAGCATGTTTGTTAAAGTTTTTTTAACCCAAAAAGAAGCCATTGGTATTGTAGCTACATGGACAACAACAACAACCTCTCCTGGAAGAAAAAGTAGAATTTCACATTAAGAAAAATAGCTTTTAGACAACTGAAAATATTGTTGCTTTGTGACTTATCCCTGTCTTTTTATGAAAAAATAAAATATGCATTATTTTGCATTTTGGTTGGTTGTCTATATTTGATGGATACAGGTAAAAAAAAAAATATAGTCAACAGAAATAAATATTTAATGCGATTCACTTGTTATATAGTGGATATTGCTGCATGTCCAATCAACATCAATTTGCGAGGATTGCTGTATGGGTGCTATAAGGGTAAAACTACAAAAACGGAATTATCAAGATAACATCGATATAGTTGCCTATACAATAATGCACAAAAATAGCAAACTGAAAAGGAAATTAAACACAGTAATAAAATGGTCGATGTTAGGATAAATCTTACTGTCTCTAATTTGTTCATTATTAATTGGAAATAGCACTTCATCACATTTACAAATGTTTAAAAATGCTTGGGCTGAATAGAACTGCATGCATATTTTAACTGTTCTCTGTTCTACAGCATAAGCACTGTCTGATCTTATCACTAAAGCAAATCTGTCAGGGCTGGTGATAACTTTCCCTGTTACATTCAACCGCCTGCAGTTATGCTGGTGATAATGAAGTATAGTCTTCATTATCACTGAATTAAAGTCCACTTCTCTGTTCAAAGAAATAACTTGCAGTGTGAAAAGATGAATTATTACCAGTGTATTGGCATACAAAGACATTGTGAAATACAGTATCTGTAACAAGTACAGAAAAATCTAACTCTCAGCTGTAAATGTTATAATAGCTGAATCCTGAAGTGTTTGTAACCACTGGTGTGATTGGAGAACTGCACAGATATTGGTTGGTAATATATAATCCATTGCTTCATACTAGTAGTAAACAACAAAGTCTTCGAGTTTATTGTCTTCTGAGTTCTAGCGAATTGTCTTTACTGGGCTCTTGAAACTTGATGCAGCCTGAAGTTGGAGTTGATAAGCCATTGGGTGAATTTTAAATCCATATAGCCTGAAAAAAGAAGAGGAAACAAAGTACAATCACTTCCTTAACAAAGAGAAGTTGGGTACCAACAACAAACTAAAATGGCCAAACATGATATACACTACCAATCAAACGTTTGGACACAGATAGAAATGAGTATGTTTTTGAAAGAAAAGTATATTTTATGTCAAATTGACCAGAAATAAATTGTAAATATTGTTAATATTGTAAACTACAATTGTACAGTAGCTGGAAACATCTGTTTTTAATAATATAATATTAATAAATGTACTATCCTATCATCAGCAAACATTAGTACTGTGTGTCTTCTAGCATGTTATGTTTGCTAATGCAAATGTATTAATTTAAAAGGAGAAGTGATCATTAGAAACCCTCTTGCAATAATAACACCGCTGATGACATGAATGTTTTTTATAAGAAAATGGTATTTCCTGTGTGTGTCCAAACTTTTGACTGGTAGTGTTGATAAAATAAATATTTGTACAGTGACAAGTTTACTCTCCCCTATCACTGCTTTAAACTGATGAAGAATGTAATGTATTTAAATATGTTTGTTAATGCTAGTTTACATTAGTGCTTAAAATAAATGACAAGCCAGAGGACATCAAGTCCACAAACCTTGGCACAAACTGGTTGGCTGGTCGCTTTGGACGATACTCTGGGTGCACCATGAACAGCATGTGGGGAAACCCTGTCCCAAAATAAGCTCCATCTGTGTGGTGGTGTCTGGAGGATTTAGGTGTGTATACATCCATGCACTTTGGGCAATAAAGCTTCACCATTGCTTCTCCTGGGATGTCTGACAAGCCTACATCAGAAAGGAGACAGGTGATAGCTGAGTATGTCTTGATAAAAACTGACAAAGACGATGCAGCATTGCTCTTGCATAGGAGAGAATGAAAAGTCAGACTTACCAATAGGAAGCATTGGCTGATTTTCACAATAGACTCTGGGGCAATAGCCAAAATCCCCTTGTTGATATTTTTCTAACTATGGAAAGCAACAGATTTACAAATCATTGTTGGTTTGTGTCACAGAGCATGTAAGAATTTCAAGTTATGTAATATCCTACCATCTGTGCAATGCCTCTGTTTGTGAGTATATAACGTGCATGTATAAGCCCATAGAGCAACTCTGCTGCCTGCTCTATCAAGTCACTCTGGTTGGGGTTATCTTCGAGTTCTTCATCTGTCAAATTTAAGTGATTTAGGTGTAGTTATACCCCCGACTCTGCTTTATTTATTTTGTCATGGGAACTATTGACACCTTGGAATTCTAACCTGGCTCCAGGTCAAGAATCATGTCCAGAGCCTGACGGTAGTGAGGCACCTGCTCATTCAAACCCGTCAGGTTAAACTTGTCCTGTATGTAGTCTTCATCAACCTGTAACACAGCAGTAGAAGACAAGGAATGAATATTACAGACATGAATTACCGTTCCACCAGCATACTGCTACTGAACACGGATGTATTATGTAATATAAGAGCTTAACAGGATTACTTAGATATTACCAGTGAAGAACCCAGGGAGTTAAAATTAGTAATAGATATGTGGGAAGCAAAACACTTACGCTAACCTTGACGAACAATTCCTAGGCTTTATTTTAGGTATTTTTCTATTTACATACATATACATATTTACATAATTCCCTAAGGTAAGAGAAGTCTCCATTTTCTTCAGTGGAACAGAACAGTAATAAACAGTTGTGAGAAGAGGCTGTAATAGGCAACTCCTATTGATTCGTATTAATGTAAGACCATCAATTGGCATCCAGTATTACTAGCGAGAAAAAAACATTACTTGTGTCACAATGTACGGGTTCATCTTTGCTAACGTATTGATTTAGAGGTGTTTATAAATGTTATGGTTAATTTAAGCCAAAGGTCAAATCTGACACCCCAGTTAAATTATTAAATTAACCAGGTGTACTAACCTCACAGAAGAACTCGTTCCCTCTCAGACCACAAAACCAGGATATCCAGGACACCTCCTCTGAGCTGCTCATCTTCCTGACAAACCAAAACAGAGTTGGACTGCGCCTGGATTCATTTTACATCCTAACAGGTTGGCGAAAGGTTACAACCACCAGTTGAGATTGTAACTCTACAGACACACATACTGGAGACATTGACTAAATATGTAATTTTATTGTATATAATGTTCAATTAACCCTGAATTTGCAGACTTGCGTGCACAACCTGCTACCTACGTTAGCTCCTGATTTAGCTACACGCTAGCTTGGTTGCTATCATAAAGCTGGCTAACAATATAACCTATATAAATACACATATAGTGTAAACACAAACACTTTACTAATTTTGAAGTACAACCTTGTGAACGTTTACGACTGTTCACAGAAACTCACCTTTCTTTATGCAAGTTAACTAACACTTTAAATACCAAGCTCGGCTAGTTTATCATCACTTCCTGGATGACAAATGCGTCTTCTGGTCACCCACATTTTTCAAAATAAAGCTTTAATAATCGTTTATTTATTCTTTATTTATGTTTATAACAAAAATATACAATATAGAATATGCCATTTTACTAATATTCAAATAGTAACGATTGCATATAGTGTATGATGCTATAACAAAGTATTTGTCTTTGATAAAAAAACAAGACTGTCATAGTCACAAAACAGAGTGCACAAAAATTGTTGTCTAAAGTCCATTACTTTTAAAAAATACAAATTATATATTGTTTCGTGTTTCAGTTTTGAGATTAGATTTTAACATTTAGGTAAAAAAATGTAATTTCATTCTCAGTTGGGATGGAGATCTTTTTCACGGCAGGTCTGAAAAGGTTTTACGACGAGGTGGTCCAGCATCTTTCTGCTCCTGTTCTTTCCCCATTCCTTCAAACATCAAGATCCTTGAATATGGAAATAATATATTTAATTTACTGTTCAAGTCATTATTAATATTTAATATTTAGACATGCTTAAGTCTAGCACTTCCTTTACGTGTTACAGTTTGAGGTTTTAATCCTATAAACCAACTCTAATCTCCTCCCCCTATCAGAAATCCCCAGTCTTTCATACTCACAGTTTCAGTATTGCATTTCTCTTCCCTAGCATCATGTTTAGGAAGTCATTGTAGCAGATGGTGTCTTTCGATGCATTTCCTACCACCTCTGCCATCATTTTTTTCAGCTCCAAGTGAGTCTTGGCCAATCCAAGTTTTTCCAGCATTCGTTTTAAGCCCATTATATCTATAAAATTGATAATTCAACGAATGCAAATCAGGAAAATGTTCTCATCTGTGAAGACGTATTCTGTGAGTCACTACTGAAACAACAATGTCAATGTTGCTGAAAAACTGTAGTTTACCTATTTCTCCTTTGTCATTTAGATCAAACTCCATGTATTTTTCTGTAATATGAGCAAGTATAGCATTATTCCAAAATATAAGACAAAGCAATAAATTACAAATTCTCTGAGTAGTGGATAGTAGCAATTGAATTCTCACTTTTAAACATGTCAAGCTTTGTAGCAAGGTCTTCCTCTTCTGCATATTTGGTATCTGATAGAAAAGCCTAATGGAGTGAAAAACAAGTCATAATGACACATTATCATTAATATTGCACTTGTTTTATGTCCAGACCCTGTGTGCAGAAGACATTTATCTCTGTTGTAACCTGATGACTTGATCTAATAAGGTAAAATTCAGCTCACCTCATTGATAGAGTTCAGTTTATCTTCCTGTTGAGACTTGAGAATTCCATATGCTTTACCACCTGTGAGAAAGCAACAGCGAGTGCACAGAGCTATTACAAATACTTCAGAGTACACAGTTTTAACTACACTGTAACAATGTAAATTAAATTAACCGAAAATATGCAAACTAACCTTGAACACTGTCCATTTCTGCAAACAGCGCTGAGCGACTGTGAAATCTTCCGTGACAATATGAAAAGTTGTGTGGCGTTTCTATAAATCGAATGAGAAGAGGAAGTGAACTGACAAAGTTTCAGTTAGCATTGGTGAGGTTCCTCTGTTGTATTTTCAGCACATAGAGGTCAGATATAGAATGTATGTCACAACAGTCGCACACAGGGGAAAAAACACTTGTTTGCTAAAGTGCATATACAATACTTACTGCATAACAGATGAGATTGGTTCATTCAACTTTGCATAGACAGTCTAAGTGAAAAAAAGATGTATATTTATCAGCTCAAAAATAAACTGACATTTTAATTAAGGAAGGAAGAATGATGCAGTAAGCACTAAGTAAGAACCATCTGAGAGATATATGCCCATTACTCTGAAAAAATAATTTTATTGTGAGACGTATTAAAATGAATAGCACTCTAAACGTTATATTATTCTGGATATTTTGACTGAAAATGATCTCTGTCTTCACACAGTGATGCATATTCACACTTGAATTTGCATGCCACTGATGCTCCACAAGACTTAAATGCATTGCTCAGCTGATAGTGATGCAAGAGTAAAGATGTTCTATGACTTTTCACACCTACAGTTGAATGTGAGCCCAATAAAAGACTAACCACTTGACCTCATTGTCAAGTTTGCTGACGACACCACAGTGGTCAGACTTATCTCAAAGGGAGACGAGGCAGATTACAGAGATGAGGTCCTGAAGTTGGCAGCCTGGTGTTCAAAGAACAATCAAGAAAACCAAAGAGATCATTGTTGACTTCAGGAGGCACAGTACCCACTTAGCCCCCCTTTACATCAAGGGCAAGTGTGTGGAGAGGGTCCACACCTTTCGGTTTCATGGCATCCTCATCTCCGCTGACATCTCCTGGACAGGCTGCATCACAGCAGGCATCAAGAAGACTCAGCAGCAGTTACAGTTCCTGAGGGTCCTCAGCAAGTACAACCTGGACTCCAACCTGCTACTGACCTTCTACCACTCGTCCATTGAGAGCCTGCTGACATACTGCATCATAGTATGGTAAGGCAGCTGCACCAATGGCAGACAGGAAGAGGCTTCAGAGAGTTGTAAGGGCAACACAGAAGATCATCGACTGCCCTCTCCACTCCCTGATGGATATCTACACCTCCTGCTGCCTCAGCAGGGCAAAAAAACATCATCAAGGACAGCTCCCACCCTGTCTCTGATCCGTTTGACCTGTTGCCCTCAGGGAGGCGCTAAAGGTGCATCACTACAAGGACAGACTCAAGAACAGATTTTTTTCCCCAAAAGCCATGACCACTTTAAACTCACACATGCACTGACTACACAAACCAACCCCTGGACTTCCTTCTATCCATCAACCTGTGCAATATTCAATATCTATATGGTATTGATAATATAAAATGTGCAATATCACTATTTTCAGTGTCCAACATGCACTGCTCACTGCACATAATCATCATTACCGTGCAATATTTAAATCATGTGCAATAACCCACACTGCATATCTCACTGTATAAAAAAAACCCTATTTTATATTTTGTTATTTCTTTTTTCTTTTATGTATATAGCGCAATTTTTTGCACCATTTGTTTCTTGTTTATTGTCTGTTTTAAACACATGTATGCACTGGAGGAGCTGCTTTTAATCTCATTATACTTGTGTGTAGTGACAATAAAAAGCATTCTATTTTATTATATTCTGTGCTGTAGTGGCCATTGATCATATTGATGTAATGTTTTGCTCTGGACACATGGTGGCACCATAAGCTATAAAACTAATGATGGTAGAAACAAAGCTTTCTGAAGTTTTGAACAAATTGAAGCAACTGAGTTTTTTTTCTCTGTTTGAAACGTTTGAATCACAGTGTTGGTGACATCTGCTGGAGAAATGCATTTAAATTTGATCAAAATATGATGGGTGCTACCAAAAGCCAGACCATGGTGGTGAATGGTAAGAGAAAATGGGACGGCATGCTGGTGTTGTGGTTAGTTATGAGGTAACAACCTCACTACTAGAAAGACCTGTGCAAGTATGGCTTCCTTACACAGTCCAAAGACATGTGGTTGGGTTTAGATGACAATTGTGATTAGGATTAATTGGTGACTCAAAATTGCCTAATTTTGTGAATGGTTTCTGTCTCTGTATGTCAGCAGCTGTGACAGAATGAAAACTGTCCAGGATGTTTTCTGCCTATTTCAGGTTAAAAAATGGACAAGTGAAATTAATAACCACAAAGAAGTAAACGTGGAAAGTATGGGAATCAGCAACATGTTGCTTTATAGCATGCCCACAAATAAAATAAAGGTTTCACAAATATGAAACTTTGTTTTAAAATTTCTTTAGTCCTCTTGATAATCTAGCCCACATTTCAAGAGAATAAGTGTTCTGGCTTTGGATCTGGACCTGTTTTTAAAGTGTTCTACATGCAACCACAGAAATAGTAAAACTGCCACTTTGGCATTTCTCAAAGTCAAAGTAAACTTTATTGTCATCTCTGCTATATACTGTACAGGTACACAGAGAGATAAGATGATGTGGCTCCAGCTTTATCAGTACAGATTTTTTTTAAATAAAATACTGTTTTGACAAAATTGTAAATAGGCTTCAGACAGTGTTTCAAGATTGTCTAATCTACCTTTTTCCTTAACGTCAGGTTTTCCTAAACTTGAAACTGAACTGGAAGTTGTGAATCAGATGCCAACTTCAGCCCCTTTTACAAAGTAGTCTGCAGAAGCACAAGTGTTGTAAAAGTGTTCGGCACATTGTTTCAATTCTGCCATCACTACATAGTCTATAACTAGTAGACTGAAAAAAAAAACTTTGTGCAGATAGTTTCAAGTTGACACTTCTGTGTCACTTACAGAAGTGAGAATAGGAGGAGACAAAAAAAAGTCTAGGAGTCAAAAATGAAACAATGATCTTCTCTTTATAATAATTGCAATACTCAGAAAATGGCACATGTTTATTTACAGGGTCTTTTGTTTTTAGTTCTGTTAATAGTCACAACACAGGGCAAAGGTGAGTAGGTGACTGTATAATTTTTCAACCAGATTAAATTTGATGTTATATTAAATGTATTTTACATATTCAATTTGCTTTTCTACAGTCAGCAGACAGATGATTCACTATACTTTAACTCTTACTGTGACTGAACTTATTTGAACTAATTACTTGCTGTATTTAATAACTGACGTATGTCACTTTTTTGTGCTGTCTTGGTTTGGTATGGAATGGTTTAGTTCAAACTTTGTTCCCAGTAAGCACTTATTGTAGGCTATTTATACACTGTATGCATTTTATATCAATGGTTATATATTTATATTTATTCATGTTTTTATGTGTCGTTATTTTAAGGCGACTTAACAGTGACTGAGGCTGTATCCGCTTCTAAAGAAGGAGATGCACTTTTACCTTGTTTCAGTTCTACTGTGATGGATCCAAAAAGCTGCTACAGAGTCAGGTTGCTAAAGTATCACACAGATTCCAATCAGATAGTTATGTCTGCTTGGCCTAGTAAAATCCAGGATGCTAAACGTGTGAAATGGAGAAATGATGGGAATGGAAATGTGTCGCTTTATTTGACAAATGTTACAAATTCTGATGAAGGACTTTACAGTTGTCAAGTCTGTCAAGGATGGGAGTGTACGCTGGTCAAAAACATATCTTTAAAAGTAAAAGGTAAGATTACACATTATATTCTTCTTATTTTACAATTAAATCCCACTTATGTATTGCATCATTGTTTTAAAATTCTTGCTCTTTCAGACTGCAAAACCTCTCCACCAGTGAGGGCAACACCTGGCACAGCCATTAAACTGAACTGTTCAGATAAAAGTGGGTCAGAACAACAAAAACCGGAAAATATCTCGTGGGCCAAGCTGAAAGGAGGCACACCTGTACCTCTTAAAATTAATGACACATCACTGCTAATTAATTCTGTCAATGACGGTGACAAAGGTTGGTACAGATGTAATTACACGTCAGGACAAACTCAGCGATGCCTTGAAATCAATCTACTTGTCCAAGGTAAGAGTTTAAAGTTTTAGATTAGATATTAACACCAATAATAAATAACAATAATTATAACGTCTATGTACATTTCCTATTTCCTATATTGAAGATGTCAAGACCACAGTTGTTCCAGTTACCGCAACAACAACTCAACAAGGTCTGTTTATTTTGAATAGTAAATCTATTGCATCAGTGTAGTGTCTGTGTTGCTTAAGTTTGCATCCTGTCTTCCTCAGCACCGACAACCAGTGACAGTGGAGCAGCAAGCGACATGAACGAGAGCAGCGGAATACTTACTGCTGTCGTGGCTTCTGTCATTATTGGGATTATCATATGTGCTGCACTGACAGGACTATTCTTTTACTGTAGACATAACACCCTGACAGTCACACAGCGACCCCAGAGACGCCTAGCAGGTCTGATCTGTCTTAAAGTTTTTTTCAATTATTATATTGTTACAAACCCAGTGTAATGAATTGTTATCATACTCTTTATTTTCTTGTTGTTAATCAGGGGCTGTGAGGCAGTCTGTTGATTGTTATGAGATTGTGGATCTAACAGAAGGTGAGAATGACTACTTTGTCATAATTATCTCCTTTTTTTTTTTCAGCTCAGCCACTATGACCACCTTTTTTTTATTTTGTCTCACAGGACCTACAGTCCAACAAGATAACAGTCTATACCACCAGTATGAGGGGAACATGTGTACTTGTAAGTATTACAATTATTATAACGTTGTAATTAATATCATAAAACCATGCATTAATTTGCATCATGTGAAAGTAAGCAAGTGACATTTTCTCTCTTTTATTTCAGTTCAACAATAGTAATTTGTTCTGCTAAGAAGAAGAAGATTATTCTTATCAAGTTAACCTGATATAGTCTAATCTGGAGTACCTGCATCCGTTTATTCATCACATAAACATATGCAACATGTGCTGAAATGCAAAGAGTTTGTTTTTGGCCTAAAAAAATATGTTCTTGTTACTCAGTTTGTATTAATATATCTAATGATCTGTATTATTTTCAATAAAACAAAGACAAATCTACAGTGTAAGTCTTTCAATAAAATCTTCAACAAACATCTGCAGGATGGTAAATGATCTTGACAAAGAAGTCACAAAATTATTTTACATATCTGTGAATTCCAAGACAATATACCCTTTACTGGACATTTTGTGATGTTTCTATTGATAAACTTGAGACAAAACCACACAAATGTATATATTTCTAGTTAACAGCCTGTATTAAATGATAGAAACTGTCAGTTGCAGCTGCTTCTCCTTTACATGGTCGTTGCTGTTGTAGTTCCTCATTATTTACATCTTGAATGACTTCATAAACGTGAGTCTGTAAAAAGAAATACTTACCTATTATGCATATGCTTGACAAAAGTATAAAGCATTTGACTGTTACTAACACCATAGTTTTCTTGTTCTACTGTTTTCTTCTTACCATTCTAAAGGTTGTCTGTTCATTTACTGCAAGCAGAAGGGTGGGACGTTAGTTAATCAGGTAACATGTCATTTTCATTGCAGTACTTTAAAAAACATTAACAGCATTACATAATAGCTGTAGTTCTCATCATCATACTTAACCAGATTCAGTACCTGCATCCTTGTTGCGCTTCCTCTTCGTGTACATGTAGAGTCCCCCAGCAGCTACACATATTAGGAGGCCCAGAGGAAGAGCTAACCATGCAAGTGTCTGCAGAACTGTGGATATTATTATAATAAATATTATTCCCCCTCAGTGTACTGACACATTTGTACATTTTGCCTTATTTGTAGGCTTTATTAAGGTGAAATGGCAATATTATCATGGTGCAAACTCACAATTAATGTAGCACCACTTCTTTGATGTCATCACTGCGTCCTCTCTACGCACAGAGCAGGTGATTTCATCTGATCTCATTGAATGAACTGGAAGATACAGCTTGTTTATAAGAGTGTTATTTATATTCATCAAACCACTCTGCCAGCTTTTGTGGCTACTTCCAGACTTCCAAGTTAAATTAAAATCGTTTTCACATTCTTTGGAACAAATAAGCGCACAAGTCAAAGTGAGAGTATCTCCTCCAGGGGCATACTCTGAAGTAACTGAAAAGACAAACACAAGGGGAAATATCTTAATAGCAGTGACCCACAACTCAAGCTCTAAAAGAGATTTTAATGTTAAATTCTCACCATCTAGGATGTGCAGTCTGATTTTGTTTAACACAACTTGGTGATTATTTGAGTCTGAGCACTGGTAGTCTCCACCATGCAGAGCACTCACTTTGCTAATAGCCAGTGATGAGTCTTGATTAACATGAAATGCGTCTGATTGACCTTTATCGTGTGAGCTGTTATCTGTCAGCAACCTTCCACTTACTGTCCACATCGCACTGACGCCAAGAGAGGAAATGCTGCTGCAAGAGAGTGACACTGACTCACCCACCGCAGCAAACACTTCCTCCATGCCATCTGAGGAAAAGGGAGCAGAGATTACGCAATATACATACTAAATCATATCTTTAATTTAGTAAGCGCAGTTTAGTACCTGTTACCAGTGTCGTATAGCTGATGCTGGCTTTGACCACATCCTTCTGAGTTAGTTGGCATTTCCATTTTCTGTGATGGTCTGTCAGTTTTTTCTTGAAGGTCAATTTAGAGAAGCACTCTGAAGGATTTTCAAAGTGGAATCTATTTCCATTTATTGGTGTATTATCCTCAGTACTCCACTTGATATGTATCCCTGTGTTGTTACAAGGGACATGTCCTTTATATGTATTGAGGAAACACTGAAGCTCCATCATCCCCTCAGTTGGATTCTTGGTAACTGGTGAATTAAAAAAAGACTGAATGAATGCTTTGTTGTTATTAATTTAAGGTGATCATATTGTGCTTACTTTAGAGTTTATATTTTATTCTCAGGATTCATTGATACAGGTGGCACGATGGTGTAGTGGTTAGCACTTTTTTTTTCAAAGCAGGAGGGACCTAGGTTTGAATCCCTGGGTCAGCCAGGTGCCTTTCTGTGTCGAGTCTGCATGTTCTCTGTGTGTCTGGTTTCTCCGGGTACTCCAGCTTCCTCCCACCGTTCAAAGACATGTATGTTTTGTTAACTGGTGACTCGAAATTGCCCATAGTTGTGAGTGTGATTGTTTGTCTGTCTTTATATGTCAGCCCTGGTGACCTGTCCAGGGTGTACCCCGCACTTGCCCAGTGACAGCTGTGAGAGGCTCCAGCACCTCTGCAACCCCTAAGTTTTTGGATGGATTCATTGATACAAGATTATATGATTTTCAGGTTAAAAGTGCAAATACATGTTATAATGTATCTTTATGCAACAGTTCAGCCTTGAAATTAAAAACTCTTGTTTGAGCTCCTGTTGTCAGTGAAATGCCGTAAATAGAAATGGTCGAAATGGTGCTGACTTGTAACTATGCATTGTTATTTGTAGCTGGAAAAACACTTTCTGCAAAACATATTGACCTCTGCAAGAACATTCGAACCAGCATCAACTGCGAGAGGAGCTGTGGTTGCTAACCTAAGAAAGTGAGAGGGACTGCGTGTTTAGTGGGTGTATGAGCCTAAAACAGATGCCCAGTTACAAACTTCCACAATAATTAACTGATGCAGAATTTAAAAAAACATGCAAAAACATGTTGACCTCAAGTTTTGGGCCTACTGCTACCTACTACTATGTTGGCATGGGAACCCAACTTAACAGAATTATACATGTAACATCAGAACATAGTAAACATAGAAGTAAGTAGAATTGTTTTAGGGGCCAAGACAAATCACTTACTTTCAAGAATCTGAAGTGAAACACTTGAATTAAGTGTTCCACTGTTACAAGAGTAAAGTCGTGCATCATCGAGTACCAGGTGATTAATCTCCAGAGAGCAATCGTTCAGCAGGACAAGCCTGTTGATGTTTGGAGATATCACTCTTCCAGCCTTCACAACCTCAGTAACTGACTGAAACTCTCCTGCTATGTTCCAGTTAATAGATGAACAGAATCTAATGGAAGGTATGGAACACGGCAAAGTAATACTATCTCCTAGTAAGGCAAACATCACCGTATGATCTGTTGAGAAAATGACAAGAATGCATATACTTTTCAACCAGTTAAGTAGTTCTTAGAAATCTATGTGTCTTTTGCCAGAGAAAAAAATATATAGTTGATATTAATGCATTTAATTCAAGTCTATCATTTTATAACTGTTTTTACTATAATCTACTTAATTAATTTTAATAATAAAGATTAATTAAACATGGTCACAGAGCACAGACTTATTAGGTTATATCCAACAATAAACATGCCACAGATTAACAGAAGAATATTTTCTATTTCTGTTTTGTAATTACCAGATGACTGAAGTCCAGCAGTTGCCAATGTGAAAGAAAGGAGACAGTGTCCTAGCAATAAAAAGTTAACCACCCTTCTCTCAGACATTTTCTTGTTTATTACTAAATCCTCTGAAGGCAGAAATAGGAAATAACTGTGACACAACTCATCTAAAGTTTAAGACCAGCCCCTGAGAGGAACTTCAGTGTACTTTCTTATATTGACCCAAGTTTGCACAAAAATGTGGCCACTATATTCATAGGTATTTTCTCTTTATTGTGTGAGAGTGTGCATGTAATTAACTTTTGTTTTCCCCTTTGATAACTTTTATATATTACCACATTTTTATTAATTTTGTGTATATAATTATACTATTAATAAAAGCAGTTGGCTATACCAGAAATACGTTCTTATACGAACCTATGGACAGACTATTTTAAACAAGATACAGGCAAATAAAAGAAAGCCTAAAAAAAGATAAATACACGAGTGAAGGTCCATTCATTTGCATGCAAAATGTTTAAGTAAAAAGAAAGCCGTGCATCCTCTAGCTCAGGGATTGGTTCACAGGTCTTGGACATGCTATGACTGTGTAGGACTTGACCTTGAGCACAACACTAGCAACTCCTCTCAGGTCAGGCAGAGAGGCCTCAGTCTCAGAAGGAATGAACTGGAAATCTCTCAGCAAGTAGCCAGTAAAGAGGAAGATCTCCATTTTGGCAACATACTCCCCCATGCAGAGTCTAGCCCCCCCTCCAAAAGGGATTAGAGCACGCGTAGAGCCTCCTCCTCCTTCCAGAAAGCGCTCTGAAAGAGAGAGAAAGTAGCTTTATTTGAGATCTTCTGTGCCAAATGAAAGGAATGATCATCCAGGAGTTACAGCACTACCTGGTTTGAAGCTGTATGGGTCAGACCAAACTGCGGGGTCATGGTGAGCACCAAAAAGATTGGGAATGATGACTGTGTTCTTAGGAATGAAGTAACCTGCAATACTAAACGTGTGGAGTATAATGGAAGTAAAGCAAAATCTATTAACAAGCAATACAATGAAAAATGTCTCACAAACCACCATTTGTGTGCATTCAGATTAGTAATATGTGTGTATAGATGCTCACTCATGTAAAAGAAATCAGTTTCACATTAATGTGCAGATTGACCTGATACCAACAGGATATCATGCATATCATATAGCAATAATCCCCATCTGGATTGAGATTCATATAAAAAATCTCTACATGTTTTCTTTATCAAAACCTTAAATTGGCTACATTTTGCTGATTTTTGACTATTTGTCGATTGGCAGGTGTCAGCATTTGCTTTTGTGCACAGGGTCATTAATGTCAGCAACATTTCAGCCTTGGTCACAACAGATGTTCATGTTGTCTTCTTTTGCAATGTTAGCTTAACTGCTTTTTGTTCAAGGCATTGTGTGTTCTACTTGCACTTTTATTGAAGCTCCGCCCACCTGCTGTCTCTGATAGCTCTGTGTGGCACCGCTAGTGGAGCAACTGGTCTAAGTCTGAGCACCTCATTGATCAAAGAGCACAGGACAGGGAGTCTGTGTCGGTCACTGTACTTGGGGTATTGTCCCTGTAGTACTGTGCATAACTCCTCATACACCATTGTCTGCACCTAAAGGTTAAAATAAGAGAAGAGAGGTCAGAACTAAGATGAGCCTCAGTGTGTAAATATCATATTTTTAAGGTATGTTTGTAAAAAGAAAAGTACCTCTGGTCTGTGCAAAAGGAAGGCCACAGTCCAGTTTAGCCAGGCTGCAGTGGTCTCTGTTCCCCCAATTAGAAGATCAACAGTGGCCATGTGGACATGAGTATCTGTAAGTAGCTGGGGACACGTGCATGGGGACATGATATCTTTTCACCCGTGCTATTTTAAAAGCATTAGCATTAAGTTAGATTCGAGCACAATTTGACTTACCAAAGAAAACTATTTTATTATCTTTTAAAATCAAGAGCGTAAATGCTATGAAAAAAACTCTGAAATCCAGTTCATTCATATTCATGCTCCCATGCCATTTTAAAATAATCTCACCTAATCCTCACATATATGTTTGCTTACCACTCCATGCTCTGTGTTGTGATGTTTGTCAAGACCCTGGAGCAGAGATCCAGTGATGTCATCCTCATTTTTTTTGTCTTGTGACTACACAGATAAAAATGTAAAATCTGATCAAATTAACAGATTTTATTAGCAGATCAGGGATTCATTCCAACTAACATATTTAACTGTATACATAACTGAAGTGTTATCTACTCACTAAGCCACACCTAAATCTCTGTAATTGTTTAACATTTGCTTCACTAACCTTGTAATTGTTGAGATGTTGTTTTATAATTTCATCTCTCTTGGCCACCTCTTTCAAAAGTCGGGAAAACACAGGATTGGGCAATTTCTTTAGAGAACACATGATATAATGTTGGAAATAACATTAAAAATACGTTTGTTAGTCTATCCTGTGATCTACAGTCAGGTTGGGTAATATCTACTGACCCTGAGCAGTGGAAAAGAGTCCAGAGCAGAAATCCAAGATGAACCCCACAGAGCAACAATCTCATTCAAACAGCTGTGCAACTGCTGCAGCTCTGGAGAATTCTTGTCATACTATAAAAACACAGAGCTAGAGGTTTAAATAAGTCCTACCAGTCAAATACACTTTCTAGTAACTAAAGAGAATATTATAAATGCTCTTACACAATGTAAGCTGTTGTTTACTCAGTAGTACAAACTAAGCTGTGGGAGGAGAAATACTCACTTGTTTTCCCAAAGACAAAGTGGTGATGACATTACTGGCTGCCACCGTGAAATCCTCTGAGAGATCTACAGAACTGCCTTGATAGTCCATCAAAACCTAAAGAGTGAAGAAACCATACACACTTTATCTTTATCTTTTACCGTACGCACTTTATCTTTTTTTATGTCCACTTTGGAATTATCCCAACATTCGTTTTGCTTAGTGGGACCCTGCTATCACATTACAGATTGATATACTTATTAGATAAGACACTGTATTGTCTCTACAGTCTGCAGCATTTCTGCACCTTTCGCAGATGCAGAGCCTGTCTCTCGATCACATCATGCAAAGATTGCTGACAGCAGCGCTGCAAGGCACTGTGGACGAGACGTCGATGTGCCCTCCACTCCTCATTAAAGTCCCCGAGAGAGATGGAGTACCCTCCTCCAGAGACAATGTCACCTGATTCAAGTCAGTAGAAATGATAAGGATATAAAATAATACCTAAAAAATACCATGACATTAATAAAAGCATAAGTTGATTACCTGTGTATGAAACTGGTCTGCCAGCAAAGTCAGACCATCTCTTTACAAGTGCTTCTCTTATGACTTCACTGCTATTTAGTACAACCATAGCTGGAACAAAAAACAACAAGATTTTGGGTGTGGTGATCAGGTGCAGTGCTAACTTGCCTGTTTTTATGTTTGTATATGACATGGTAAAACTTTTAAATGTTTAAATAAATGGGATCATTACTCGTATTTCCACATTTAAGCTGGTAAATGTTTCCATAGCGTTGTGCCAAATTGGTCAGATGAATTGGTAGATGATCATGTGTCAGCTCCATCATGTTTCCAATGAGAAAGAAACCAGGAGGACCTGGGAGGGAAGACGATGAGGAGCAGGGAAGGAACTGACGGAAATGGTGAAGAAGCCTAGATTGAACTCCTAAAACAAGATAGAAAAGACAAAGAGAAGGATCAGGTTTTGTATTTGTGTTCTAGTAACCAATGTGTTAAATAATTGTCTTATTCATTTGTCATTATATTTTCCCGAGATTTAAATACATGATACGATGAAGTACAACGATTTATACAAAGGTGTATAAAGGCATTCTTACCTGAAAAACCGCTTCCTTTAAAATCTCTTTGTGTATATTTGTCTCTTCGATCAGAAGTGCAACTCAATACCAACAAAAGTAATACAACTAGAAATACAGCTCCTACACTTGTTGCTAATATTTCAGTTAACATTTTGTAATTTCCTGCTGGTGTTCCACATTAGAAAGCTGATCCTTTCACTGTTTGTCTCATTTATAGCCCTCTGATCAATCTCTTAGCACGTCAGCTTGATACAGCGTTGGTGTTTTCACTAAAATTAAGGACATCTAAATATTTTTGGGTCAAGATATGTGATGATAAGTTATGTGCAACACATGCAAGAAGAGATAGGCTGATAAACTTGCGATGACTTACTGAAGGGCATGATAACACATCACATTTGACATAGATAGCCAGCCATACTGACGTGTGTTTATCTAAAGGAGTGCAGTTACTTTGTGAACAAAAAAACACACTTCAGACCCACATTAGCCACATTTATTCCAGCTGGAGTGAGGCAGTGCATATTCAATTACAGTAGTAGTCAGGTGTCATACCATGGTGATGAACAAGGAGTCAAAACAAAACTGTGTTGAAAAAAATGGGTTTAGGAAGAACAGCAAAACAATATACAAAAAGTTGCAATGAAAAATCTAAAATGTACTAATAGCTGTCATTATAGCTAGCAGAACCACTGTACATGCAATTTCAGTTGGAAAGTGACATGCAGAGACACTTTTCAGGTTGGGGAGCTGATGAGGACTGATGTATTTTTAGCCATGAGTTGCAGGGGAAAACCTGGACGGTCTGAACTTCATCTCAGTGAAAGGAATTGAGGAGTCTTTTCCTTTCCAGTCTATCCAGACTATTCCCTGTATTAGAACAACCACAGAAAGCATGATATATTATCAGTGTGCTGTGAAAAGAAAAAGATAAAACAGTTTGTAAATCATCAGAGATTTATTGCACCTGATTATTACTGTTGATGTCATAAAGACCATTGAGGTTTGTCTTGTAGCAGTTCTTGTACCACCAGCCTCCCATGTAGGCTTTAGCACAGTGGATCCCAAGAGAGTCAGGATCCTTATCCCAGGTTGAGAATGGACGCCCATTGTGGTACTTCATAGAGTCACCTAACAGAGCAGTACATTGACAGTTTTGTATGAATTGTAAGGCATTTACTGTGTATAGTATATATTGCAGGTTCAGGAAAAGTCTGTTATCCTATGGCTTTCACCTGCAGTTCCTGTGAAGCCGGACACTGTAAGAGCATAGTGCCTCTTCTCTGAATCGATGGAGAAGTTGGTGTAGTGGGCGTAAACCGTGTCATTGCCAGATCGCATATCAACTCTCAGACTCACAGGGCCAACACTTGTAAGGTTGTGAAGTAGTTCATTTCCTGACGTATGTAAAAGTACACAAATTAGGAGGATTTATTGAATAGTACTTTGGTGAAAATGCAATAATAATAATAATAAATGTTTGCTCCAATTATACCAAGCCAGAACTCTTCACTCAGGTTTCCAAATCCAGCACTGTATTCACTCCAGGTTCTGTAGAAATCTGTTTTTCCATTCATCCTCCTCTGGAACACCTAAAAATATACACACCAGATTTTGGAAACTATCTAAGTAAATCCCGCCATTTCTTCTGTGCAAAATATTATTCCAGTAACATTAGTTTGCCTCACCGTCCAGCCACCCCCATCAGTCTCCATGTCACAGTAGACTCTGATAGCTTGTCCCTGTTTTCCCTGTGGGTAAATGTCCACCTCTCCAGACTGCAGAGCTCCATTCAGCAACTCCTGAGAGCACTCAGTAGGGAAAGGGAAGCGCAGTTTCCCTAAAGAAAACAAACAAAAAAAACATTAGTTTAAGTTATTTTTAATAAATTTTAATGGTGCAAATACAGTACAGGGGTGAATTAGTTTACATTTATTACCTGTGGTGAATTCTGTGGTGACAAGAGATGTGTACTGTCCCTCTCTCTCGCCTTGCACCAGAACTATATAGCGTGACATGGGCAACAGCCCTGTCAGTTTGTACTCTGTGATGGTTGGGTCCAGGATCACCTCCTAATGTATATTTATAAGCACACATCCACGCACAAAATCTCTTATTATGTAATTCTGTAAATGTTAAGGCTCTGTTTTGTATGTTGTTGTTTTAGTATGTACCAATGATGAAGGAATATTATTCACCTTTTTCTCCTCTCCTGCCACCTGATAGGTCACTCTGTAGCTGAGATAAACAACCATAGGAGTTCTCCATGTTATCACTGCAGAGCGAGGACCCACCTCATTGGCTTTAACCACTGAGGGACACAAAAATGCATATGCATTTTACAAACCCTGTAGGCCTAACAAGTAAACAACCCTGATATAATATTATTTTCTCTTTCTACCCACCATTAGCAGTAGTAAATGTAGTTGAGATGGCCATACTCTGAAGGCTATCTTTCTGGCTCAGAACTTTGACTGTGTACACGGTGCCTTTCAGCAGGCCTCTCAGTTGGTGCTCCACTGAGTTTCCAGACAACATCACTGTCACTGTCACATTAGGAGCTGTGGCAAGAAATAGAATCAATTACAGATATTACTGTAGTCTTTACCATTTTGTCATTAGACATTAGGTTAATGTTGCCACACTTACTCTTGGAGGACTCATAGCTGATAATGAAGCGGTCTACTTTCCCTAGACTGGGTGTCCATTTCAGCACAGCTCTGGTATCAGTCACATTGGTAACTTGAAGATGTGTTGGAGGGGCGGGCACTGCAGTCAAAAGACAATCAAAAACCTGTTGATTTCTGTTTTTGAATTTCAAGACAACCAAACATAGTTGTGCAGAACAGTAAGCCTATCTACCTGTGGTGATAACAGATGTGAAGGCATCACTCTGGGCTCTGCCTTGAATAGTAGTTACAGAGATAACGTACGAGGTCCCAGCAGACAGTTTGGACAGGACCACTTGAGACTGCCGAGATTCCACAGTCACAAAGTGGCTCTCCCCTAAAAGGACAACACACCACAGTTATCAAACCAAAACAATCTCAAAACATCCAACCTAACTAATATTAGGCAAAGGACTAATGATCTGAGATGCAGTATAGCTACCCTTTGACGGACCTGTAACAATGTTTGTGTATGTGACCCTAAAGCCTTTAAATGTCGTCTTTGGTTTGGACCAGGACACAGTGAGAGAAGATTCTGTTACATTGCTGAAATCTATTTCTGTGGCTGACTCAGGACCTAGTCAGAAAAAAAAAGTTTATTCATATTTTATAAATAATGTAATATGTACTGTATTAACTGATTGTGTCTTTGGTAGTGGAAGAATTCCATATAAATAACTTAATTTACCTGTGACTGCAGTTACTCTGTGAATCTTGGATTTTTTCTCAGCACCAGTACCATATATCTGCAGGGCATAGTGTGTATTTGCCCTAAGATTACTGAACTCCACAGACCGAACGTTGCCAGGAACCACAATAGAGATCCTCTTGGTGTCAGCTTTACCTCTTGGTACAGTGGTTTTTGCAACAGTACTAGTACTGCTAGTACTATCAGTCTGTACCTGGACCTGAGTTGAATTCTTAACCCCAGAAGTCTTTTCATCTTCAAGAGCTTCCTCTTCAAACTCCTCATGGTCATCTTTATCATCCTCTGTCCGTGGCTCTCTTCTGATCACAGTGAAGTTCTTGAACATACCCTGGGGTGCTGACCAAGTGACAGTAAAGCTATAAGACGAGATGTTCACAACTTTCACAGAACCTAATCCAGATCCTCCCTTCCCCCTTCTCACTTCAGAGCCATGGATAATCGTTTTGTTCTGCACAACTTGAGCTGCGTGTGAAGTTGATGTGATGGTTGCATTCACTACATACTGACTCCCCTGTGTAGCTCTCTCTTTTCCAGTCTTGCCAACCCCTGTGTTTCTGTTGTCAACAGACTGGACATTTGTAGCATCTACTTTGTCCATTTTGCTGTGTCCAGATGATTGGACATTCCTCTCAGCCATAGACTGCTCAAGGGTCTCCTTCCCTGCTATAGTTTTGTTTGTTCCCATGCCCTTGGTCAGGATAGTTACAATATTAGCTGTGCCATTAGATTTCTTCTCACTGCTCTGGGTTACATTGGAATGAGGTTCATCTTTCAGTTGGTCAGATTTGGTTGTTTTACTCGCAGCTCCTTCCTTAACAATCTTGAGGTGTGTTTTTTGAACATTTTTAGAGACCAGGACTGCTGTTTTGCCTTTGCGGGCCTCTTCTTGCTTTCTTCCCACAGGTTGGACGAGTACTTGTCCAACAGTCGGGTTACTGGTCTTTGTGGTATTTGAGGGACCTTTGATAGTAATTATTTTGTTATCAGAAGCTTCTTGTTTTGCTTGTGCTTTAGCAACATCCGGTTTAACAGTAGTGGATACTTTGGGTTTGATGCCTTCAGTCCCCTTCCTGAGTGTGTGCTCCACTTTCGTGGTTTTCTCCTGCACGTTTTCCTTGTCTTTGTTCAGCTGCTGGGTCACTGTTTCTACTTTTTCCTTGATCTTGCCTTTGACAGCTTCTGAAATCACAGAGTAGAGGTTAAGATTAAAGCAGGTATGAGATATTAGTAAACATTTTCCCACTTAAATATGACTCTCTAATACCTCCACTCTCACTTACTTTTATTACATTCAGTTCCTTGGGCACACTTACTGCAGTCTGGACCCACAAATCCCTGATGGCAGACACATTTCCCCTTTTCACATTCCCCATTGCCACTACATTCATCTGGACAGTTTCCAGAACATGGACCTTGGCAACAATAAACATATCAAGAATCATTAATTTCAGGTCCAGTAAGTTGCTTTAAACACAATAATATGGTTAATATAACTGAACCATACATTTATCTTTTAGCAGGGACATCTCTCTTTCAAGTCGGGCCACTCGTCCTTTCAGTGCAGCCATCTCAGACTCACATTCACCGGTGCAGCCACCAGGCAACAAGCTGATCTTATGTGTCATCACCAGAGGAGCACCGGGCTGCAGTTTCAGCTCCCGGTCATTGGCATTGCTTGGGTCACAGCCATTACTGATCACGACTTTGATTGGTTGAGAAAGGGTGGGGTTTGCTTTCGTTGTGGTGGAAGTCTTCATTACGGTGGTGTGATTGCCAGAGACTGTCACCTTATCTTTGTCAACTGCAGAACTACTAGGAGTAACAGCTTTTGCTGGGGTTGACAGAACAATACTGGGGGAAGCCCCATCTTTGTAGATCTTAACATCACTGGTGGATGGAGATTTAGCTGTAACAGTCTGATTTATAGAGGCTGTGGGCTTGTTTTTGGAGGTTTTAGCCCCCCTGGCAGGACCAGAGTTTGTGGTTGTTGACTGAACATTTTGAACTACTGTGAGGACAGGCTTATCTTTGGAAGTCTTTCCATCCGTGGTTGAAGGCAGTTTCACTGAAATAGTCTGACTGACCAAAGGTTGGAATTTCTCTTTGTTAGTTATAGCACCACTGGCTAAAGATGACTTTGTGGATGTTGATTGAACATCTGGTGCACCTGCTGCAGGCTTGTCTTTGCTATCTCTCACTTCACTAGCTGAATGTGATTTCACCAAATCAGTATGATTCACCATAGGTTGGAGTTTTTCTTTTATAGTCTTAGTGCCATTGACTGAAGCAGACTTTGTGGATGTTGACTGAATATCTGGGGTCCCAGTGGGTGCAGGCTTATCTTTGCTATCTCTTACTTCACTACCTGAGGGTGATTTCACTAAAACAGTATGACTGGCCAAAAGATTAGGTTTGTCTTTAATGGTTTTAGAACCACTGGCAGAAATGGACTTTGTGGATGCTGACTGAACATCTGGGGCTCCCGTCGTTGCAGGTTTGTCTTTGCTGGCTCTCACTTCACTGCCTGATGGTGACCTCACTGAAATAGTATTATTGGGAGAAGAGTGTAGTTTGTTTTTGATGGTTCTAGCGCTACTGGCTGAAGCAGACTTTGTGGATATTGACTGAACGTTTGGAGCTCCAGTGGGCACAGATTTGACTTTGCTAGCTCTCGCTTCACTGCCTGACGGCAATTTCACTGAGATGGTCTGATTTGCTGACGGATGGAGTTTGTCTCTAATGGTTTTAGGAATGCTGGCCGAAGCAGACTTTGTGGATGTTGACTGAACATCTGTAGTGCCATTGGGCTTGTCTTTGCTAGCTCTTAGTTCACTGCCTGAAGACAATTTAACTAAAACAGTATGATTGACCAAAGGCTGGAGCTTGTCTTTAATGGTTTTGGAACTGCTTGACTGAGCCTTGGTTAGAGCAGTTCGAATGGCAGAGACTGTGACCTTATCTTTTTCATCTGCCACAACACTTGCTCTAACAGTCGCTTTTGACAGGTTAGTTTGAACTATAGTGGGAGAAGGTTTGTCTTTGGAGGTCTTCACATTGCTGGAGGAGAGAGATTTAGTTAGAACAGTCTGATTAACAGAGGCTGTGTGCTTGTCTTTGTTGATAATGGTGCCACTGGGTGTAGTGATCTTTACTACTGGTGCTGGAGTGATTTGAATTACTGCTGGTCTGAGTTTGCTGTTATTTGTCACTGTAGTGTTGACTGTTGAAGGTTTTTGGCTGATGGCTAGGGTGGGTAAAACTGTCTTATTGACTGTGTGTGGTTTTAGGGTAGGGCGAATGGCCTGTTTGGTGAGAGCAGCAGTGGGTTTCGGTTTTGAAAGGGTGAAAATGGTATTGGGTTTGGTTACGTCACTTCTTGTGGAGTCTCTCTTCTCATTGGTTGTGGTTTGAAAGGAGGGAAATGGGGTGAGGAGGAGGAGAAGTCCTATAGTAAACAACATTTTTGAGCCAGCAGCAGTTGCCAGAGATGGTATTGCCCTCGGAAGATCTGTATGAATATTACTGAAAAATTATGACTCTTTCCTCTATATTTCTGTGACCAGTTGTTAAGAGGAATTTCTTAGGACTGTCCTAGAAATGAAGAAAAATGAAAGAGCTGAGTCACAACTAAGTTAAATACAGGAAATTGTATGCCAAATAATTATAGAACTTTTTTAATCATTGAAAGAACAACATTCTGTTGTTCAGCATGGGCTAAGATTACATTAACAGAGTTCTCATTCACACTTTTATGCTCTCTGGTACAACCTTGACCTACACGTGGACCAATTTTAACTTTTGTGTCTTGACCTCAAAGCAAAGGCTAAGGCAATGAACAGTTCTATTTACTTTTCTTTACAACACTACTTGTTTCTGTCATAGTTTTTTTCTTAATCCAGATTTCCAGACCAAGATGTTGGGAAGATGACATATGTTTAAATTTAACAAAATAAACAAAATCTCCATGTAAAATTATATGATGAACTTATGAAAATGAAAGTCTTGTCAAACGTAAAAAAACAAGTAAAATCTAAATGATCATATTCTGAACAGGAAGGAAGAAGGTGACTTGAGCGGGAAATCCAGAGAGTCTGTGTAGAGGTAACAGAGCATTACTGTGTGGAACTGTGGGACAGTGTACGTCTTTCACTATACAGAACGTTACATAAGCCGCTGCACCCACAACCCATAAAACCACTAAAAGAAATATGTTCCAACACTGACTTTAAATCTATAGAAAGTCAAATAAATCAAACTGCAGCTAAACACATTCTTATTCTTACAAGTTTGTTTTTGAATAATTCATTGTAGTGTTTGCATTAATTGATCTAAGTCAATTAATAGCTAAGTTAAAAAGCACTCTTTACTTCTAAAGTTTAAATTGTTTTACTATGTCATTATTTTTGGTAGAATGAAAAAAGAGAGAGGTTCTGGTAAATTATAGTAGTTATAACAATGTTACAGTTTAATGTGCACATGAAACCAAAAACAACTAAACACAATATTAAGCAATATTGTGACCTTTTGTCACTCACTCAAATCCCTCAGTATATTCATCTATGATCTATAAAGTCCTTATAGTTTAAAGGACAATAAACAGACATCAAAAAAGAATATATATCAATTCGTTCAAAAAGCTGCATTTACCATTCTGATATCATGACACTGAAAAATAAATTTACTCACCAGAATAAATATTTTGTTCTTGTTATCTCTGTCTTTGTGTGGTTCCCTCCATGAGATTAGAGGTGCTCACGTAGACTTTCTGGACGTGATCTTGGAGGAAAGATGTAAGAGAAAGGACCACCACTAAAAAGCAGGACACTGACAAAGTCTGCCCATACTTAAGGACCCCCCCTCCCCTTCCACGCCTAGTGGTCCCACTCTCTCCTCCACCATGGAAAATATTTGTATTGGACATGTAAAAAGAGTTGCAGTTTTACACAGATTTGTGTATCAAATGTGATCAAGTACTCTCTTGTATTCTGTAACAGTAAAAAAAACCATTTTTGTACATGTTTAACATACATTTTCAGATAGATTCAACATACATTGCTCCAAAGTGAATTAATTAAGTCAGAGATAAATAATACATTAATTGTAATACTTTTATATTTTCTGTCATTAATATCTAATGGGATCAGATTTAGAGACTATGAAAGTGCAGTTTTGCTGTCAAACTATGTGCAACACTTAGTTTTCATGCTCTTTCATTACTGGAATGCAAAAATAACCTCCATGTTTCATCTTCACATGACAGGTATTTTGCTGCTGTATGTAACTTGACTTATTCTAGACATTTCTAACACTTAGACACAGTCTTTGATTGAATAAAGCCCAGGTCAGAAAATCATGATTCAGCTGGACTACATAGTGTAACACTGCGAGTATTCACTGCTGACTCTGGGAGACAGGAAGCTCTCGCTATATGAATTGGGTGTTTGTTGGATTAATGAGATGTAACTACGTGGGAGTTATGTAAGTGACCAAATATCTAGCAGATTTAGGGAATAGTCTGTGAAGGCACTGTATCTCTGACCAAATGGCCACCCACCATCCCACCTTTGTAGACCACATTAAGACAAGTATGTCAAGGGTTCAGAGCAAACACGGCCCATGCCAAATTTTCCTAATTTTACAGAACAAAAACAAAGGTTTAGATGATTTGGAACACTTCATACTGTACATCCAAAAATAATATACAATACACATATACAATATTTAAAGAAAGAGAGAGAGAAAGTGAGTTCTGTATTCCCCCGAAGTCTTTATAGATTTTCAGTACACATCATACTTCATCTTTATTGATGTTGATGTTAAATTCAGATCTGAAAAATTCTTGTGATATACCAAAAATTAACAATACATTAATGCTTTCATTAAAATGCTCAACGGTCATGTTTAAATAAAAAGTTTTATATATATATATAAATAAATATTTAGCTGTTACCTGTCTGACCAAACAGTTGCAATACATTCTAACATAACAGGAAATAGATATGTTGTTAAATGTTACAATCACTCAACCTATGTTCAATTTTTTTTTATTTGTTTCTTTATTAATTTTTTATTCACTTATTATTTATTTATTTATTTTCCTATAGATATATGCACTAACATCTACTCACAAGCCAGACCACATTAAGAGAAATACATACATCTATACCACTGATTGACAGAATACATGGTGCAGGTATGTGCTTAGTGTGTACCTATTATGCAAACTCACACACACACATTCCTTTATTGTAAGATGTAATATTAATTTTGAACCAGGAAAAAAATATGCTATGTCTTGTGATGAAACAGAAACAACAGCTAGTTTCTTAACTTTATTTTGTTGTTGTTTTTTTATTGTTGTTGTTGTAATATAATCTAACTAAGGATTCTTTATTATATTTAGGTGTCTCAGTTTACCATGGCAACATAACATAAAATTAGGACTTTTAAACAGAATCAGCTAAGTAGCATTCAGCTATCATTAAGTTTACTACCTTCAGCTGTGCTCTATGTAATGTGACGTGTCTAATGATAGGTTAAGTCAAATCAAGTTGATACTAAGGGGAAAAATAACAGATAACTGTCAGTCCAGTGGGTGGTCAGACTCCATCAGTATGTCCATCTGGTGGCAGCCTCCAAGAACAGTTCCGCCTTTACTCTACTCTCTTTTACACTGCAGACCACCCTCAAACTGCTGACCTTGCAATGGCCTTTGGAAAAATGACTGGAGACATAACTTCAGCTACTTAGGCTCCTGCACACCTAAGAAAATACACCTGGTCACAATTCCTTAGCCAGTTTCACAGTTGCTGATCAAGCATATTTGATATTTTATTTGAGTAGGTGAACATGTACACAATGTGTATTTACAGCAAATCATTTATGGTAATGCACAGATGAACCAGCCTGAGCAGCAACTTATTTCTAAACGTATACACAACCCGTTGAGAAAATGTAATGGATAAATGTTACTGCTGAAAAACTTTTAACCACTTCTACTTTTGTGGATGCTTGTACGCTGCTTAGTTACGATAGTTTTCTGATGACTTTGAGAAGGCTATGGTAAAAAGATGACCACTTTTCTTTATGTTCTGTTGCTGTTGGTTACTAACTGTGCACTAAGTTTGTCTATTTATTTACACTTTAATGATTGATTCAGATTTAATGAAATGTTTAATGAGAAGGTTGAAACAGTGCAGGCACTGATCTAGCTGTGATTGAAGTGATGGTTAGTACTCCAGTGTTGCTTACATTGGATCTCACCTCAGAGATTAGAATAATATCAGAACACAAAACCTGTACTTGTTCCTCACTTCTCCAAACATCACCCCCTCCTTCTCCTTCTGGCTGCTCCCTCACACTGCCACTTTTTTTCTCACATTACCCCTCTTTGAATTTCCAAATTTATATAGTATATAACTGCACTGAGTTTCTTCTACTGCATATTTCAGTGTTGACCACATCGAGAGGAGGAACTTTTAATTCTTAGGTTATGCGGATGAAGCCAAATCTTGTGGTGTAACTTCACCAAGAGCAAGTGAGCGAATCTTATTTACTGTACCTTAAACCACTCCCTCTCCCCCTTTACCTCACCTTTGAGGGAGTTTTAAAGGGGCTACTCTGAGTGCAGATACCCCTCTCAGCTACTTTACTGCCAGTAAAAAAAAGAAAATACATTAAAAATGACATTCAGCAGGACACTAAGTTAAATATTAATTTTAAAATAAAGAACACTATTAGGAAGAACAAATTTGTAATACACCCCTTTTTTCTGTTGCTGTATAATTTTATTTAATGTATGATACTGTAGAAGCAGCGACAAAATACAAATACAAAGGCATTTGAAAGACATAATATTAAAAAGAAGATTTTTTTTTTATTTAAAAACTGTTGATTGTCTGACTTAGGGTAGCAATATGTACCAATTCTTACTGGTATTCTTATACTGTGATTATAGTAGTTACTGTAATACAAAACCTAGCTGTTTATTATAACAAGCAGTATATAAGTGCTCCCATGTTGGCTCATGGAAAACTATTGTAACTGAGTTACACTTAGCTGAAAATAATTGAGAAGGAAAATTAATGTCTGCAGCCGTCCACCTTGTACTCCTGTATAAACGCACGAAACTGTCTGCACACAGTTATATGGGAAGATTTTTTACATGTGTCATTCGAAGGCTTTTTTTCAACCCAGGTGTTTGATTCCAAAAGATACTGCATCCTATAAAAGTAAGGCGAGAGTGAAAAGGAGGATCATTCATAGTATAATTATACAGTTTGCTCCTTTATATTATACATTATACTTACTCTGCATTTGAGTCGGTTGTGGTGCCATCTTTTCCCATGATGAGGTAGTGTTTTCCCACTTCCAGGTCATCTTTACACTGACGCCTCTTAGCAAACACTCGAACAGAATTGTCAGTCACAAGCATATCTCCGTCTGATAAACAGATGTCATATGTATAGTAGGTCTCCTACTAGTACTAAAACACTTAAAGGTGCGCAGAGATCTGTGGTTTCTGTTTACTTACGTGATCTGAGCACCTCAGTTACTTTTGTTCTGTACAGGTCAAAGTTACTTTTTACAGAAACACTGATAACTTCAACCATATATGCTGAAATAAAACAAGAATCAACCAATTATTAACAAATAATCATCTAAATTATTATTTTACAAATTAGCTATGGTGTTATACTATAAAAATGGATTTAAGAATATAGTCACTTTAATATTAGATGTTTTACACCATATAGTATTGTGCACAGTACTGACCGTAATCTACTGTTGGGAAGAAGCATGCATGTTCTGCACGACTACGTGCCTTCAGTTCGAATGTCATTTTTTGTTTATGACAGGGTCCTAAGGAAAAGATGAACACATTGCAGTTTTAATTATTTATATAAACCTGGTGACCACAGCTACTCATTTACACAGGTGTTGTTCAGTATGAGTCTCAGAGTGATGACATACTTTCTGCACACTGACACACATCCTCTGAACACAGTTTAGAGACCATCTTGCTTCTTTGGGGGGCAGAGTAGAACACAGTACACTTTGTGGCTGCAAGGGAAGCACAAAAAGTCCATAAATTCTTAGTAAATAAAACAAGGATTTTCTCCTATACTGATAAAAATAATTCAATTACCATAATAAAACTTGTACCTGGTTCATAATAGTCATAGAACACGGCTGGAGCAGGCTGTAGAAGGCCAATTGGCACTCTCTGTATGGCATCAAAACTAATACATTCCTGTGATTCAACAAGCTAAAAAGAGAAAAAAATCTTTTAGTATCAGACATATAAAATGTATGTGAATACACATAGATTTCCAGCCTTACCTCATTGAAGTAGATCAGCACTCTTCCATAGTAGACTTCATAGTGGGAAATGTATTGTTCAGGTGGCTTTTTTAGCTGGGAAGAAAAAATAACTGATGATTACAGGTGTTCCTGTAAACGTTTTTCTCCACTTTGCCCTTTTTATATCATCAGTGCTACTTAAAACAGGAACGGGAGTCATCTGAATAATATTATCAATGCCATGTATTTGTTTTTGGCTTATCTGTCAAATATTTGTGTGAACAAAATACCTAAAAACCACCCTGACAGAATAGTTTAACATATAGGCCAAACAACCACTTTGCTGGTCAAAGATTCTACGACCCCAAATCTGTCCCATTCTCCTGGAGGGAATTTCATTACATCTCTCATTAACACCCAATTGGATGAAATAACTATAATTTGCCTCAAAAAACATGCACACAAGTGCCTCTAGCACCACAAGTAATTCCAGTTGTATTTGTTAGGGGGAAGCTGTAAATAGTAATAGTACACACAAGCTTCAAATAAGAGAACAAAATACAACAGCAATTAATTACTTAATTTAAAGACTTAAAGAAAACAAGAATCTGAAAATAATTTATCCCCAGAAATCCAAAGTGAGTTTATTTAATCTGTTATTATAATCTGTAAAAAGGGTGATTGGCATTTTGGAAAATGCATTTATTAATTTTTTGCCAAGAGATAGAAGAAAGGACTAAGGGAAAAAAGAGAGACATGACTTGAGGTGGTTTAAATCAACCACTGTGCCACAGTGATGAAAAGAAGGCAAAGAGACCTACTAACCTCATCCAGGTCCTCAGTTACAGCTTCAAACCCGCTCAGAAGTGTGATGTCAGCGATGGCCATTCCTGTGAGCTGGTAGTCTGGGTTATGACTACACAAAAGAAAACAATGAAAAATACAGGCTGAGAAAGACATTCTTTAGAAGTGCAACAATTTCTTGATAAATCCATTGTCTGAAAAAAGAGAACGTGTAAGTGAATCTTATTCAACTAACCCGACACAGACTGTGTAGGTGACATCCTCTGAGCTTAGGTCATTATCAAAAGCTCTCCTGTTTCGAGGGTGAGCATCAAACCCCTCAACTGCTGATCTTGGCACCCGTGACTCTTTTTCTTCAGTGTTATCATAATCATCATAGTATTCATAATTTTCCGTGATCTTAGCTGGGGAGAAAGATGTTATTCTCACTTTGAAGCCTTTATCAGCAGCACATATAGTTGTGGTTTGTTATCTGACAAAAGCTCACCACTGTACTTCACTTTCCCCTCCACTGTGACGTTAATAGACAGTTGTTGACAAGTGTCCTTGGGATCCAGTAGATAGTAAGCCTTTACAATCTGACAGAGAGAGTGGGCATTTACAGTAAATTATATAGTTCCCTGCAAAAATACGGGAATGACAATGCCAGTTCATTAGTGACTTCTGGACACTGAGACAATGAGTTTTTTTCTTTGATCGCTCTCCTGGTCTTGTCAATCTTTTGTGGCTCATCTCTGTCTTTTATTAAAAATTCCAACCGGGCTTTCTGATTCTTACTGCTGATGATGGGTTTGCCTCACAGGTGTGGGGGTTATGCCCAGTGTGTAATGCCTTGGATTCCTTTTCCTATATTTTTCTACCATAGACTGGTATTAATTACAAGTTATCATTTTTAACAACAAATAGTCTTCAAAGTATAAAACCAAAGGCTAACACCAAACATAGTTATTTAACACTTAACACATATAAATAGATCACACAAATGAGTAACAAGAAAAAAATGTGTCATCTGATACAAAATGACTTATCTAAATCTACAAACCATCAAATTCTGAATCATATATGGTTTGATCTTAAAGAAAACACAAATGAATTAGTTATGCCATTTCAATACTTTTGAAAGGGACTATGCATCATTTTCAGTATATGGCACATGGATCAGCCACAGATTTATAACCATCTATTGGTTTGTGACTGATCATTGTACAGAAACGAATCCAACTTACTTTTAGTTTAACTTCACCTTTTCCTGTCACATGTGCAACAATGTTGTTCCCTGCAAGTTTCTGGGAAGAGATACAACAAGCAATTTAAGAACTGATTTAAATATCTGTGTGTATTTTGTTTAGTGTGCTCTAAGATACCTTCAGGTCTCTTTCCACTTTCTCATTTGTATTTTCCAGTGCAAGATTTACAATGTCTTTCCTTCCTGGGACTGTGAACTCTGCTATTACATTTGCTTCAGGTATTGTGGTTGCATAGAGCTCATACTCAGAGAGGGCTTGTAGTGCCATATTGGTATCCTGGACAGAGTAATAAAACATTTATAACCTGTTTAATCAAATCAATCAATGCTGTGGCAGCTAATTTTGAGTATAGTGCATTATGTGGGACACAGACTTTCTTTGGATTCTCTGGGTTTAAGTAATTTTAATTTTAGCATCCTAGTCACCTGTGTTGATCTGTAACCTCCAAAATAGTTTTCTTGGGTTGATAACCAGCAGGCTGTCTGTTTTGCCTGCTCTGTCTTTCCAAGTGCTACTGCAGTTAGGAGTGCGTAGGCTGAAGTCTCTACTGTAATAGCATCTGCCACCTCTTGATTCTTGGTGGCATCATTCGACCAAAAATAGCAGTCATTCTTATCTGATAATACGGAGTAGACAACGGATAAACATGAGAAAAACTGTCACATACTGTATCTCAAACAGTTATTTCTTACAGAGTTTTAAGCTTTTATGATTGAGTGATATGTTTTAGAGTTTAAACCCTTTGATGATCTGTGGCAAAACTACACACTAGGTTCTCGAAACAATAAAATAAATAAAAACAACAAAGAAAAGATCAGGTTTATCTAATTTTAAGACTGTAGATAATAACAAAGGTAAAGAAAAATCACTAGGTGCAGAAGCTTACAAACTTTAGAATGGTACCTGCAAAGATTTTTAAGATACCTGGCAAAAAAAAAAGAGCAGGGGTGTCCAAACTTTTTTTTAAAAAGGACAGATTTGATGACATGAATTCTCAATATTGAAATCTCTGGAAAAATATCTGACAGCAAAGGTTCCATGCAAATGCAAACCTATCCACTTTGATCAGACATGCCTTTAGTAACCAATGCCTGTAGTTTCATCCAGGTAGCTGAATGATCTGTTCCTTTCGGCATGCAGACTGAGAGGCAGTAAGCCACAACTGCAACAGCATAGGGATGCTGAAGTTCCTCTATGTGTGACTGGAGATATACTGTTGATCTTGAAATTCTTGTTTCCTAGTGGGAAGTAACACAAAGACATATTATTATTATTATTATTATTAATATTTAAATCTGTATTGACTACATGATAGTATTAAAATACATAACAAGTCTAAAAACAATACTAACAAAGCTAAGAGTCTACAGCCACATTAGAAGTTGTTTGATAGTGTACTTATGCTAAACGTTAAGGCTAATGGTAACTTTGCCATCCATCAAAAGCCAAATCACTAGCATGGCTAAAAACAATTATCCAGGACAGGAAGTTTTTACATTATCTCACCACTTCACTGCGAACTTCATCTTGCAGGAACTGAAGGGACCGATTCAGTGCAAGCGTTATGAAAGCCGTCAGGGATGCATCCTGGTCTTTGCCTTTCTATGTTAGACACAGACAGTACTGCATTAAAATCTCTGCCATATAGTTTGTAGCCACATGTAACACTGTTCTCATGTACAATATACTGTAGCTTTTAAAATAGGTTACCAGGACTCCTCTGTGTATCACTGGATGTGGCTCAGTAAATGATCCATCAGAGTTCTGTACTGAGAGCAAGAAAGCGACTGGTTGTCTGATCTCTTCAACAGGGACAATCCTAGCTTGCCTTCCTTGAAGTCCAAAAGCCACTATTTGGCGCTCTGCCACCATCGATAGTACTTTCACAACAAAGGCAGTCGCCCTGAGGACATTTGAAGGAAAAATATCAGGAAAGGGATACAGTCACAAGAAAAAGTATTGGCACTGTTTACAATTTCTATGGTTATGTGTAGGGTAATTTGCTTAAGATTATTGCTTCCATCACTCTGTATGTTTAATGGGTGACTGTTTGTGTCTTACCAGATTAGAAATATTGTGTTTCTTAAAATATGTGACTTTGGTGAAAATCAGATCACAATTAATGAAAAGCAGGAAATTGCAAACAGTGCTGATACTTTTTCTTGCAACTTTAGATATCTACTATTTGGTATACTGAAAATGAAGACAGTTGATATATCATATCAGATATTTGAGAGAACTACGTTAAAAAAAATTTATACAAAGAAATTAAACAAATACTTACCAATTACTAGATGGTACTGAATACCAAGGTCCATAAGATCCATCATGTTTCTTGAATGTTAAAATCCTCAGAAAACCTGACAAACAAAGGGTTACTTTCTTTAAAACAAAAATGTCTATAGTGTTGTCAATAATCAATTGACAGTGCTACATACAATAGATACATCAATAATAATGTGAAACAAGAAGAAGATAAAACAATTGAAACTTGTTCTTTTTATTGAATTCAATTCAAATTCAAATTCAAAGCACGTAAGGCAACAGTGGAGAGGAAAAACTCCCTTTAACGGAAGAAACCTCCAGCAGAACCAGGCTCATGGTGG